>CM062814.1:295372653-295792588 GCA_031772625.1 Pinus tabuliformis
TCTCAAAAAATGACACTTGGATCAGGGATTTCGCCTTGTGATGAGTCAGAGGCTTTGTTTCTCCAAGTGAAGCAAGGTTCAACCAAGGGACTCAAGAACTGAAGATCACTGAAGATTAACTGAAGAGAGAGAGGACACAAGGCAGCTACACATCAGTTGCAAGCTGACTCATCCTTTCTCAATTCATCTATATATTGAGCTCTCTCCTATGAGCTCAGGAGGCTGGAATTTTGTGCAAAGTAATGATATGCTGTTGTTTCATTATTGAGTTATTGGTGATTGTTTGAGAGAGGTGAAGAAGAGCAATTCTTTCTGCTGGGAGGTGTTGCTGGGTGGAGCCTGCAATGGTTGTAATACTCTCAGAACCTTTATTTCTTCATTAATAAAAGCTATTGAGGTTCTTCTATGTGCTCTTGTTTCAATTATATATTGTGATGATTGCATGTTTGGTTTACACTAATCCATAAACCAGTTATGATCGCATGCCTCTTGTAGTTTCCTTCTTTGTTATTGTGCAGGATCTCATTGTAGCTGGGCGAGCAGAAGAACAAAGAGCTAGGAGCAAGCGGCCAAAGAGAAGAGTTTGGATTCGACATTAAGCGCAAGGGAACGGTTAGTGCTCTCTCCATTCTCTTTTGCTTTCATAAAGAAGTAAACCTTAAGTAGTTTGTTTTACAGTTGTTGCTAAGGAACTGTCACCCTTAGAGTGGGATAGGTCATCCGAGTCGATACTTTTCCCTACAACACACCATATGAATTCCCTCAATAGTTTCCAAAGGCCTTCCAAGGGAGAAACTACTTCATCTTCCTTCCATGGTTGCGATATGCACAAATCTGGTCAACATCAACAAGATTGATCTCACCATATCCTTCTCTCTTTCGTCGACAAACTCACAAACTTGTTTCTTCATATTTTTCCCTAGAGTAAACTTCTTCCTTGAATGGCTGTGACATTCGACCAAACTCTTCCTATTTTGGCACCATGTTTACAACACTTACTTCACACTTGACCATCAGCCAACTTCCTCTTTATACATCACAACTTATTCTTAAGCATGTCTTATAGCTTCAAACTACCTAACCGAACATCTTCCCCTGTGATCAAGAGTTTCCTTCCTGATCTTCATAAACATCTCGATTATCTCAAAAACCATTATTGAGCATTCTACAAATATGCCTTCAACATGAGTGATTTAAACCATTTCCATAGTGATCTCCATACCACTATTTCCTTCAACTTCTTCTAAACACGACTTTGTTCTTCAATAAGGATCTAATACCATCTAGCACGACCCCACATTGTGGTCGCCTTAAGACAATTGTGGGTGGTGTTTGACACTGATGAGATTTAGTATCAAGGAACTCAACTATTCTCTCCCAAACTACGCCTCTAGCCTATGTTCCTTACCAATTCATTCTTAGACTTTTCCTAATTAACTTTACAAAACAAATCAACAAAATAGCCCAATCACTTCAACACTTAGTCAATTATTCACATTCAATCTTACTTCAGTTCATTTACTTTATTAAAAATTGGTGATATCATAAATTCAACAATGTGCGATGAACATAAATAAGTCAAAGCACATATAGTGGGATGGGGGAACTCCCAAACAACTTATCCCCTTTACTTATTTTAATAAAAATCATAATATGTTACAATAGTTTACAAAGGGATAGCCATGGATAAACCTATGCGCTGCCCAAGTTTCTTCAAAGTACAAAATGTGGTAGTCGTTGGCCCAACCTAATGTGCTTGCTGAGATGCCCAAGTCCACAACCTAAGGCATGCCAACCTAAGGTTGGAACCTTTCCCAGTAGAAACCCCAAAAACCAACACCTAAACCAATTTAGAAAACCAACCCTCAGACTCTACCAGAAATCAGGCTCACTTGGACGAGCCCCACCTCTTTTTTGTGACATGCCTTAGTTGTGTTTCCTCTTTTGCGATGTGTGCCCTACCTGCTGTTCTGCATTCTTGCTGCACGAACTCACATCTATGCAATTCGTTCGATGGTGCCTTAGTTCATGCTACCACTCTTCTATATACATGCGTTCATTCCCATATATTTAGTTTGGACTGATGCCCCTTCAATTCGGGTCGACCTGTCTCCCATCATGCAAATTTCCTTTTTTAGGTGGGTGTGCCCCTAGGGTCGACCTCCATTTCTTTGTGTGGGTACCCTTTACCTGGTGAGTTCCCTGCCTTGCCCGACAATGGGCACCCAGACACATTGCCTTCATGCAGGTACGAGTGTTCGACCTAACGCGCACATCACATATTTCCCCTTCAGTTCATACTTTGACCTTTATTTCCATTCTTTATCCACACATCATGCCAACTAGCTCGCCCCTGTCGCTTGTGTCACCTAGTCATGTGTCCCACCCTTATCATTCGATTCACTTGTCATGCACTTTCTTGCTTGTCATGCCACCAAAGTTCACCCATGTTGACCTGACATGCACGCCACATTTTCACATGGGAACCTGGGTGCATTTTCTTCGTGTGTGCATGCCCAAGGTGCTTACCTCCATGTTATGAACGTGATGCCCCCATGGATCCACTTTAGTTCTTCACTTTGGTTTTTCACCACTTCAAGTGGGCATGGGTCATCATGGGTGTCCATTTGGCCTTGGTGCTAAATCGGGGCCCTGACACCCCCCAACCTAAATATTATATTTTCCTCAATATTCCCCCTCACCCCTGCTAATTTTATAGTTGAGTTTCTTTTTATTTAAACTTCAAATATAAAGAAAAAATACAATAAAAAGTGGACCAACTGAGGGGAAATATTGGATAGAACATAATATTACAGTATTACATTTTACCTAATATTTCTAGCAATGTAGTAAAAAGTGGATGAAGGTAGGAATACATATTAGATAAAATGTAATTATTACATTTTGCCTAATATTTTTCCCACCTCCTCCCTCACACCCGCTCACTTTCTTAGTTAAGTTTATTCATTTTTAAACTTACCATCCTAGATCCTCAAAGGTATATTTCTATAACACATTTATTACACATAAATTGAGATAATATATTACATATATTTTATTAAATTTATTATCAAAGAAGGAGTTAGAATGAAGAAACATGTGTTTCACAATATAGGTTAACCCTACTCTTCTTAAAAACACCTTCCTGAATCACTAAATAGCCTCCAGGAAGCTCTCAAGATTCTACTCATATGTACACATTATGTATTCATCCATTCATAAAAAAAAACAAAACATACAAAAAGACTAATTGCCACCAAATAGATCCATACAAATGTGAGTGAACATATCCATAAAAATATTTTACCTTTATAGGCTACATGGATTCAACACCATCATTTTCTAAAACTAATTATGTATCTAAATATAACATCAAATTAAAATAGATCTAGGGTAGTTTAATTTGGGCCCTTAAATATGTTATATTCCACATAAATACCATGGGTCAATACCATGTATCAATACCATGGGTCGTTTTTCTTTCAATTTAATTTTTATAGAATCATTTTATTTTTTTCCCGTGTTAAAATGTTTATATTATATTACGTTATATTAAGTTACACATTTCTACCATATTTTAATTTACTTTTTACAGAATCAAAATGTTAAACATGACAAAAATACATTACAATGTCTCTACCATAATAGTAGAGACAGAGTAATTAACTTCAAAAAAAGAAAATAACTATATACAAACTTTAACATTTTGAAATTAAATACAAACCTTAACATTTTAAATACAAACTTTATCATCTTCAAATTTTTGTATGTTAGTGCGAAAATTTTCACACATTTTTCAATTATAAGCAATTTAATTTCATTAGTTAGTGTGTATGTATATATATATATATATATATATATATATATATATATATATATATATATATATACTATTGAAAAATTTATATCATTTAAATTAATGTTAGTGTACAACTATATATATATACTATTTAAAAATTTATATCATTTAAATTAATATAAATTGGTAATGCACGCTTTTCATGTTATAAAATATTTCTATGTTGTAATTAATTTAAATTTATCATACTTTTATATTTATTATGTATTTAGGGGATCAAATTTTTCAAAGTGCAAATTTTTATTGGTATTAAAAATTTGAGAAAATGATTACACATCAAGAGACTTAATCATGATAAATTTGTAGTTCAAATGGTTAAATTTAGATTTCTTATACATCGAGATGGATCAAAGACTTCAAGGTGTGAACCTTTTTTTGAAGTGTAAAACATGAAAAAAGATCATATCCTAGGAAATTTAATCATGCTAACTTTAGAGGATGGATTTGCATTAGTTATATACATTTTTTGTTGTTGTAAATTGCAACTTTATATTACTCAAAATTCAGATATCAGAAGTACATTTCTCTTCATTTTCTCCCTGAGGATTTGAATTTTCTCATTATGTGAACTAAAACAAAACCAGGACTGAGCCTCCCCTATGAAGCAAGACTCATGAGCTCTAGAGAACTAATAACTAAAACCCACTGCTACACTTGGGTTGCATAGCATAAAGGGAACATAGACATGGCGAGCTAAAGACCCATACAACAAAGAGAAAACAATGTGACCAAGTCAATACACGTAGGAATATCAAATGTCCAACTATGCAACTAAACATGCACATAGGCCTGGATTGAAAAAGACATCGTACATCACAACCAAAAAAAAGTTGATTGAGACCATAGAACCATACATATCAAACAACCCACCACGCAACATAACATAGAGATAGGCCTAGCGAGTGAAAGGTATGATACTACATATCCAAATCAAAGGCAATTGAGACAATACATCAAATAGCCAACCGAGCATTTAAAAACATATTCAAACATACATGAATCCTATTGAACAAGTTTGAGGCTAGCTACATTGACAACAAACAAAGTCATTTACCTTATGCAACTTTAATCATTCTCAGAGGAGGAAATTATGATCGACACCCTCACGCTTGAACTTGAAAGGTCCATAAGATCTCTGATGTCAGACTCACATGCAATGTGGCCCTCCATGTGCACTAGGAAGGAGTTATTACCATGTAAACAAAACCTTTGGTTTCTAAGCATTCTTTTGATGTCTTCTATGATGGAGAACACATTGTATTTCTCCACTTTCTTATATTTAAGAACCAAACCCAACAAATCTTTCATTTGCTAGTGTAGAGTGATTGAATTCAAGTGTTTTGTCTTCTTTCCCCTAGTATGACCAGGGTCAAGAACCCAATTTGAAATATCCTTAAGGAGTTTTGAATCAGATTGGGATTATTTTTCATTCTTAGCTTGAGTCTCTAGCTTCCAGATTTCCTTTCTCGTTTCTGGTGGAACAATATTGAAGTAGATGGCTACCGAATAATGGGAAAAAGTTCTTCCTCTTCGCTTCCCCTGAGGGTCACAACCACATCCCCCACTTTTGTAATGCATTCTTTGTCCAGGAGTCATCGATAAGGGGGTACACCTAGAGCATCTGCTAAAAATACCACGACCTACAAACTAACACGAGAAGAGACCATATGAACTAACTTGAACACTTGACCTTAGTCCAATTATATCATCCCCATATCTCCATACAAATGTATCAAACTCTATTATTATAGTATAAGTGGAAACGAAGGGATCACTACCCTCGAAATATGTCCCATAACCCATAACTAGATGACACCAAAATATACTAAGATAAAACATAAGGCCCAGGGCACTAAATGCAGATAGGGTGACACAACCTACTACTAAGAAACTTAACACAATTCTAATATAGATATCATAGGAATACCCTCAAATTTTCATTACAATTAACATTTCATGCCACAAAGCACCAAAAAAGCAAAAAATCTAGAGACGATTACACCAATGGATAAGGGAGGTCCTTCTACCTCTACCATCTACTGAGAATTGAGTGAGCCCAAAAGGACACACTAACCCTACCAAATCATACTTACGCCATGAAATATTGAATTACCAACTAAAAAAAATACATAAGACAAAGAACTTCTAATTCACGCAAACGAGAGAACTTAGCAACCTTACTAGCCCAATACTAAGTCTATAGCCTCACACACAAAAGAAATTCACACCGCTAGATGAAATCCACTATACCACACCTCCACGCTGGAGTTCCAGTCCTTCTCCAACATAGCATTAACAATAACCAACAAAGGGAGGCCGAGGTCCAACCCTCTCCTCCTCTCCATCTTGCTCCCATGATCTCTAGAACCTTCATATTTCCTTCCATAAATAAAATCCACCATCTGTTAGAATGCATGCATTGCATGCAGGGGCATGTCGTGCCCCTCCAAGATTTAAATGCAACTTACAAGTAGGAGGTGGGGGGTACTACCCCAAACACCTCCATCTCTTCATCATTAACACCTCCATTAGGGAACTAGTCACATATATCTTCATCATAAGCACAACGATAAAATATTTTAACCACACAGACAGGTAGACACACACATATAAATTTTTGTTAGATTATAGCATGATATTGAAATATGACATTAAATTTTATATATATATATATATATATATATATAGATATATATATATATATATATATACATACATTTATTTACTAGTCTTTCAAACACAACCATGCATTATTATGACAGGTGATCTCAACTTGCCTAATGGGAAACTAGGTATTTTTGACGAGGTGGTCTCAACTTGCCCAATGAGAAACCAAGTATTTTTGACAAAATGTTTATGGAACAACAAGTCCAAAATGCAAAGAGATACAACTATCATAGCATCACTAAATATTCAATGGACCTATCATAACAAAGATTACTAACAAGAACCATCAGACACAATAGAAAAAGAACTATCATGGGTCAAGTACCATATATTAACACCCAACTCAAAAACTCCTTTAGAATTCCAGCTCATAATACACTTGCCACCACAAGTCTGAGTTTTCCACCTGGAACCTAGGGAATGAAACTTCCAACCAGAAAAATAAGCAAACCAATATTCCACAATACAATTGTTGAAAGTTATCGACAAGTAGAATAATAAAGAGGAAAAACATCTCCAGAACCCACATGAAAATACACAACTTTTGTGAAGATTCTTGGTGTGAGTAGAGCCCCAAGGTAGAAGCCAATCTGTGTTTACATTGTAAACATTGACAAGAAAACAAACCATAAAAATGTTAGGTTAGAACCTCTTAGTGAGGTAGTACCAATTAATTTGGGCCAAGATAGTCATAGGGCGAGCCATCTTTGAGACACCCCATACAAATCCCCAAACCAAGAGTTGAATAATAGATATAACGCTAGCCTTTAAACACCAGAAAATAAACCTATACTTTGGCATTTTGACACAACCTACCAACTTGATGGGAGTGCCAACTTTTTCCTAGCATAACCTCACAATCAAGCACCAGAGAAACACGAAAATGGTACACAATGAAAGAAAATCCCCTATGCTTCGACCAACTCGCATACAATCCAATTGTTTCTCTTACAACAAAATAACCAGTCATGGGACAATTTTCCTAAACCAAATGAAAGATACAAGGTTCTATGAGTATAAACCTTACCAACCCACAGCGAAACTGACAACCATGAAAGAATTGGAGTTACCCTAAGAAGATGTAGATGACTCTTCCAATTGTGCACTATTACACTTTTCCTCCAGGTAATTTCTACAAGAACCAACTATAGTCTGCTTATGAGTGGAAGGGTGTTGATGAATGATGAGTGTCGGTATTGCAACAAGAATGCTGCAACTCCCAAGGCTACCGAATTTAATTATCAACCCGAGGATCGTACAAACTTAAGAGGTATCAGAACTATATGTCCAACATACAATGTGTCCTTTATTTGCTGGAATGATTTAATGGAGTGCATGTAGTGAATTCAAATCCTAAACAAATTGCAGAAAATGAAATGTTCGAAATGGAACCTTAACCTATTGAGAGAAAGAAAGTACAACGAAAGAGACTGAAATCAAATGCTAAAACAAACCATTTTCTAACTAAATGCTAAGAGGCTTTGCTTCAAAAGAATGCTAAGTTAACATGTATGAAATCCTATTGTCCTAAGCATGCAGATTCAAACCATCAAAACTTCTACTACTGTGCATGTAAATGAATAAAGTAAATATGTTTTATATTTGTCTTTTTTCATGTGAGACTGTGAAAACTAATCCCTTTTGGTGATGTGGTAGGTGGCTTGGATATGATGGTGTATGGTTGGAAGGCTTGGGAGATCCTTAGGTGACCTTGTGTGGCTTCCTGGAGGTTTTCCCTCAATTCGGCCTCAAAACAGGGCACTACAGGAAAACCTATAGGATGTACTAAAAACCTACAGGATTCCCTGTATTTCTACAGGATACAACCGAGAGAAAAATGATGGGTACAGGAGGTGATGGAAGGCTTAGGGAATGTGGTTAGTGGATGGAATTGAGTGATAAAATTCCTAGTATCACTCAAAACTCAAAACCAAAGTTGGGAGATGGATGGATTTGCTCAAAAAGCTTGGAGAAGTTTCCTTGTGAAATGATGAAATTGGTGAGGGTTTAATGACCAAGAAAATAAAATCCAAATTGGATGGGAAAAATTTTGTTATTAAATAGGATGTATTAGGTCCCTACTACAAGTGTAATCACTCAAAAATACCTCCATTAACCCATGCAAAAAAAAAAACATTACTAGTAAAAAATCTAGAAATTCGAGAACTAGTGAGCTAGTAAATTTAAAAAATGCCTAACCAAATCAAGTGAAAATGCAATGGGGCACTTTTTGTTATGAACTATAATTTTTTTTTGATTTAATTAAAGTGGAACCAACTCGATTGAATCTTATTAGCATGCTCTAAAAAATAGCATGAATTTATTGTTCTTTGCAAAAAAGGAGGTCCAAAAATCTAGATTTGGGAATAAGAAGACTAATCCAAGCAGCTAAATGATTACTATGAACTTCAAAATATTTTACAAGGATGAAATAATGCTTTTTATCCTATAAAATAACTTACATCAATCATTTAACTCAATCCTACAACAAGAAATAATTAATACTAAATGCAGAAATAGAAAGAAATAAAAACTAGAGATGCATGTGAATAAGGAATGAAAAGAAGGAAATAAAATTATACAAAAGGGATCTGAGGTTCCTGGGATGGCCAAACCCAACGAAACTTAGAGACCCATGGAGGAGAAAAGGACTTAGAAGCTGAACATGACACCAATATTCATTATTCCATCAATACGATTACATCCCTGCAAAAAAATACAATGGAGCTACAGAAATATGAGTTCTCTCCACAATAACACTAATGAAAATCTATCACTAGAGGAAAATTCGACTTGGTAATTATATAAAATTATTAGGAATCATTCCCCATGAATGGAGGAAGCTTCCCCACCAAAATCCCTTGATTAGTGGATCTGGTCCCTTTATTAGTGTAACACATTCCTAGATTTTCTAAATCATTGGAGTTCCACAATTTGTGCCATAATTCCATAATATCTTTTTGATTTATTATTTATTATTGATCCTCTTGTAGTAGGGAACAAGTCCCTAAATTATCTCCTCCTCTAAATCTTCATAATCCGCCCAATATTCTCATAATATTCCACAAAAATAAATAATATTAGGCACAAATATCCAATTATTCATAAACCTTCCTAATGAATATATTAAAGTTAAAAATAAATTACCTAATTTAGAAAGAGAGGTTTAATGTGCTGAAGGATGGTCATAAGCCTTAATTTATGTTTTAATTTAGAGGCATGAGCCTTAATTTATGTTTTAATTTAGAGGCATGAGCCTTAATTTATGTCTAATTTAGAGGCCCATCAATGAACCAAGGGTGCTTCCCTGTATGAAGGCCCAATTTTGATGAAAAACCTCCACCATGATAAACACATTAACTATACTCTAGGGCACATGCTCTCCCTCACCATTCATGCCTATATGGTAGAATAAATCCATTGATATCCTTAATGGGCAGAGGAATTTGTGTGCCCCCAATTTAGTTGGACACAAAATTCCCCCCCTCGAGCATATGCTATGAGCACAAAACTTGCGTGGATGTTTCCCAAACCAATCCACATGCATGCAGATACATACATGGAGTTGACCATGCCAACCATGCTTTTAATGTAGACCATTATATCAGTACCAAAGGTGGTGGGCATGAAGGCCCAAGCCTCAATTCTTCCATTCACATCTCCATCGGGGAAATATATATATATATATATATATATATATATATATATATATATATATATATATATGTTTTTAATCTCATGTATCAATTATGTATTAAAACTCTATATTAAATTATTAAATATGAAAATGAATTCACATCACTCTTCTATAAACAAAGCTATGGAATAGGGTATAAGAAATGATGGTTCCTGTTGACTTGATGGTTGTTGTGACAAGGATATACAATAATGTTGATGTGAATCTTAAGACTACTAAGGGTTGGTTCACAGGGGCTTCACTCAATGAACCTATAATCTAGCACGTGCGTTCATGGCATATTAAACAATACCCTTAATTTGACTACATATTGGAAAATCCCTCTAAAAATCACTTTATTTAACCCCCTCCCAATACGAATCCAATACACTTTCCCAATTTAAAAATTCCCTAGTTTCATTAGATATTGTAAGTATCCATTTTTTCATTAACATTTTTTATACCCATTTATATTTATATCCCCTTATTTTCGTTAAAAATGCTAAGCAATTTCTGCACCTAGAAAGAATAACTTAAATACTAGGTAGTTGAAAACTTGAAAGTTTCAATAAATAAGAGGCAGATACAAGTTGGTCAATTTACAGATACATGCTGTGGAAAATTTGAATGGAAAATATATAGATTTTAACTCTCAATTACATATATCTTCTATTGAATACTAAAAACGATACACTACAACAGTTCAAAACAAAACCTCGATAACCAACACAATGGCACACCTTTCCTCTCACTTATAAAATAGGAAGAGGGGAGAATGTAAAATGAATATGGGCACATGCAAAATCCTATCCATTTGGACTTTGAAAAATCATAGCCCTAACCTGATGACCTAGTGCACCATAGTTGCATGGTAAGAATTCCAAGTAAGTGTGTCTACATCAAAAGATGAGCTTGAGCATGCATCCCTTAAGATTTTTGTTCTCTACCTAAGATGGGAATTTCTTATGCATAAGCATTCTAATTGACTAAGGTTTTTCACCCTCTTAGTAAGAATATATCATGCATGATAACAATAACAAAAGAAAATCTCTAGTGATAGAAAAACTATATAAAAATTGGAAAATGCTAAATTTGAAACAACATCTAAACGGGAATTAATTGAAGGTGTGGCATGTGTGCCCTTAGCATGCATGCACCTTCTTCCAAACAATAATCTATTTCACTATCTCCTGTGGTGTGCATGTTCCCTCTACCAAGAAATAATCGATATCACTGTCTCCTTCACTTTCATTCAACCTATTCATCACTAATGTAAGGAAAGGGTGAAGGTGCCATATTTGTTGTATTCTCTATTGCCCCATCATCATTGGGAGGATCAATAGCTTAGCAACATAGATCATATATGTATTAGTAATGTGATACATGTATGTTCTAGAGCAAGGATGCTTGGGAGTGGGAGTG
The DNA here is from genome assembly GCA_031772625.1 of Pinus tabuliformis. Lineage (NCBI taxonomy): Eukaryota > Viridiplantae > Streptophyta > Pinopsida > Pinales > Pinaceae > Pinus > Pinus tabuliformis. The sequence continues at coordinate 295,384,278 of CM062814.1, forward strand.
GAAGTAGGAAGCGAGAGTAGACACAGGAAGTGGGAGTGGAAGCATGAGCAAGGAGTGACATGTTCAAAAGCTCCCAGGTGGGGAACAATTTTGGGAGTGAATTTTTATAGTATATATTTTTATATATTTGGATGCCTATATGTCAAACAAATCTTGTAGAATGATGAATTTGTGATAAAAAACATAAATACATGGACAAAACCATATAAAATATTCATCTAGTAGTTATAATGTTCATCAACCATAGGTATACAAATTACACGTTCTCATTTATATAGCATGTAAGGGTGCACATAACCAAAATAACATTGAGTGAAATCCATATCTTAATCTAAAATACATTAACAAATAGGCTCTAGATGGACTATAGCATACAAAAAATCATGGCACAATAGATACTTACATATCATCAAAATCTGTGCCTATATCTTTGTCATTAATATCATCCTCTAATCATTAAAAATACGATAGAAAAAATATAGCATGTGAAGTCAATTTTTTTTTTGAGTGATATGTACTTTTTTAGTAGGGTCATGATAGAGGAATTTGACAACCAATGTCACTAACATCAAGGTACATAGAGGGCTTGGTTCTCTTGATTAAATATGAGTTTCATACCCTAGTACATGAAAAAATCCAATGGAAACATTGCAATCCACTAAGCTTGAAATCCTCAAAAACTAATAAGTTTGCTGGATTTTGAGTGAGATCTAAAATTCTATTTTCTCCATATGAAATATAATGAGGTCAGAACCTCTCTCAAACATCCTGAGTCATTTCATGGTAATGTTAAAAATTTAAGTAAAAGGATGAAAATGAAAGATAAAGGAGAATGCCACTTTAAGAATTTAACATTACCATGAATTGTATGTCAATACTAGGGCCATAGGTTTGAATATTAGGCTACTATGGACCTAATATTACCATATATTTTTCTTTCTCCCTCCCACTCTTGATACTCCCATAATACTCCTGAAACTCTATTTCTCCATCCCACTTCTTTTTTTCCAATGCATGACAAATGTATTGTATAAACAATACCTTATAATACACATTATTCTATACAACATATAAAACATTTACCCCCTTATTATATGCTCAATATATTATTTCATTTTTTCCCAATTTTTTATGCCCCAATATGAACACACGTTATATGGTATTGCTTTGTCTGTGAAGCCCCTATGGGTTGGTTGGAGGAAATTTAAATGCAATATTAGAGTAAGGTCAAGGGAGTCTCTTATCCCCTACCACTTTTGGCATATACAATTGTAAGTTAGAAGAGTGTCTAGGTGATGCATGTTGTGTTGGTTCGATACTCACTGGTATGGTCATAATTCTTCTCCTTTATGTTGACTACATTGTTCTTTTGGAATGGATCCATTATGATCTTGGCAAGAAACTTATAATCCTCAAATATTTCTCCTCCAAGATGGATATGACTATAAATACTTAAAAAACTAAAGGAAGGATAATTAAATCCAAAAAGATCACCAATGATACTTTCATTTATGAAAACAACTCCTTGGAGGAAGTTCCTTCATACAAATATCTAGTAATGAAGTCCATCATAAATTGAATTGGAGTTATATTATTGAGAAAAGGATAAATGGAATTTGGAAAATGTACTGCATGAAAATAATTGTAAGTCAGTAGACCTTTGGATTTGGGATAAAATGAAGCTCCTCTTTTAGACTCATGGCACTCTTGTTATTCTATATGGATATGATGTTTGGGGTTACATTATATCTAGAGAATCATGGAGGAAGATTGAACAAATCCAAAAAAAGTTTATAACTTATAACCTCAAGATTAAGGGAAATACTTCCTACATTATCCTCCTAATTGAAGTAACCATTTCCCATATTTAAATAATGTAGGTTTTAACCTCGTACAGAAATTACCTGCATACGAATTCTAAAACACATAAAATAAACAATGTGAGAGCATAACACATAAAACACATATACACGGAGATTTTCCCCTGGATCCCAAAACCAGGACTACCAGCTTGATTTTTCATTATGTTCCTTTCAATGTTACAATACATATTTATACATGCCGAAGCATCCAATAGCATGGACCAAAAACCATCGCGTCCAAAACCATGGACCAAAATCCATCGCGTCCAAAACCATGGACCAAAAACCATCACGTTCAAAAACATGTGCGAAAATCATGTAAAAAACCATAGGTGGGTCCGCCCAACCTAACATAGGTTCCAAAACCAAAATTTTCCAGGGCGCTGCCCCGGACCCCACAGAGTGGGGTTACCTTCACCCCTCAAACCCCCTGTGATGCCCCCACTGTGTAATAGGCACAATGAAGGGGGGCTTTGCCCCCCCCCCCCTCTATTCCCTCGGTTAACTACGTGGGCTAGTTATGGAAAGAATATAACACAACCCAACGAAGAATGTTTATTACTAGGTATCTTTTGTATAGGAAGAAGTTATACGACATGGATGGAAAGAGGTCCAATAAAATTTATTTGAAATATAGCTAAAATCCCCACCTTCAACTCAAGCGAGAGTGACATAAGGATGCCTAGTCTTTGCTAGACCATTGGGGAATAAAGGAGAAGTGTTGGCTTCGTGGGGCCTGACCTAGGTTCAACATTAGTTAGCCAAACAAATCCCTACACTACTGGCCTTTTCGGCATCAGTCCGCGGAGCGCGGACCAAAGTCTCACCCGAAGCAGTATGGGGGGATGCTAGAACTAAGTTTCCACACCCTGAGATGGTCGTGATGTCAGTTTATACCTTCTGCCCCTACTTTTGCGTAGGTCACTAAGCTTTAGGGCTCTGTCAGTCTACCCTTTATTCCGCCCTTTAGTACCTTCGCAAAGGTGTATAATTGACCTTCGCGCAGCCCTACACTGTGATCTAGGTACTTTGCGTAGCTATGACAACGTATTGTATAGGTTCCCAAGTTATATTAAGTGTTTTACTTATCTTACTAAGCAATCACAGTCAGCGCCGCATAAAATAATATCCTTAATTGCGTTTAATTAACAAACACAATCACATATATTTGCACATCACATGAACATTGTAAATTAAACCCAAAACACAATATAATCAGTTGCATTAACAAGAACTAAATACAAAGTAATTACAAAAAACTTCTCTTTATTGATATCTTTAAGTTAATACAAACTCTATCTGCCCTATGCACACAGCTGCAGGGTTTGCGCCCTCAGCTGCGGACTTCCACCATAGGCCTTCGCGCACTCAGTTGCAGAGCCTCTTCCTACCCTAAGACCCGAAACACTTAGATTTCTCTACCAAGACTCTAATGCTTAACTCCTTACTTCATTATTTGCTACAGAATACTTAGAGCTTACTTACTTAGCTCCCTTTTATACAATCCCATGGTCCATGGACGATGGGTGGATATTTACAACCAACTTTACACTTTACAAAATAAGGGAAGATAACCCTTCATTGACACCTTCGCGCTCCATGACCACAAAATGTGTTGAATTTACAACTTTATTACAAAATTGTCCCAAAACGTGGTCTTTTAGCCCAAAAACTGTCCTTGAAGGAACCTGTTCCCAACAAGCCCCAAACACAAACATGGTGACTCGCTCTCAAGTCACTCTATGGGCGCATAGATCTTGGCACGAAGACCCCCCAACTCGACCTGTATGACAACAACCTCGGCGGTGCATTGTGTGACCACCTGCTTCACTTATTCAACCAACTGCTCTGTCGCTGGTCTTGAACTGTTAGCCTCAAGCTTCTGTTGAGTTGCTTGCAGATTAGCAGGCTTTCCTTGAATGGAGGCCGTGACTGAATAAGCCTCATCCAACCAGGGCTTCAATCGCGCCTTCAACACTGCTTCTTTGTGCTGTGCTGCATCTATCTGTTCTTTTAATGTTTTGGCCTCCTGCAGCTTCGCTAGTCTCTGTGTGAGAGCGACAGTGCGTGCTATACCTTTTAATTCATCGTAGCACTGCTACTGTTCTCATGCCTCTTTCTCCAGCTGCTGTACATTGGGATCCTCCTATAGGCTCGTCAGGACCTCGAACGACTGTTGAAAAAGCCATGTGCAATCTTCTACTGCATTGTCTACCGCTGTTATCGCCTTTGTGAAAGTGGTTGTGCGCTACTCCTTTACGTCTAGTGGAGTTGAAGGCTGGGCCTTCAACTGTAAATCTAAAATCTGTAGGTTTAGCTCCAGCTGAACCTTAGCCAACTCTGTGCGAGCATCGCGCACCGGTATCATAGCCTGCTTTCCCTTCTTATCCTTCGCGCTCTCCTTGGTCAGGGTAGGCTTCGGTCTAGGCATTTGTGGTGACTTGGGGACTTCAAATAGTACCTATGCAACCTTTGTAGTAGCTCCCTCTACCTCCCTAATAACTTCCGGCACAACCCCCTCGGCTGTCACTGCTTCAGCCTCCATAGCTTCAGGTCCAGGGATAAAATCACAGATGAAATTGCGGTTGGACTTTGGAAACCGATCAAACACTTGGTAGTCAGGCAATGCTTCGAAGAATGCGTGAGTCATGCATGTCTGAGAGCTCACCAACTTGATGTTCAAAATGGCAAGTGTTTTTCATTGGGCCTCCACCTGTAATTTATAGGCCATTTTGAATTCAAATCCGACCATTCCCACCACATTTGGTTCATTAATTCCGGATTGGCGACAAATTTCCAAGGATCTTACCCTAATATTTGTCTTAAATGTTGGCCGCCCACTCCATTTAGCTGCATTCTTACTGTCAAATCATGAACAGTGACTTTAACGGTCATATTCCGGCTGACCTGTGCAATTTTTCCCTAGGTAGCACAACTCTCTTTGCGAACCCTGTGACATTTCCTCGTGCCATGCAATCCTCCAATCACGTAGTTCCCCAACCCAGGTAGTGTATTTTATAGTCGCACACCTCCTTTTAGCTGCCTGGAGCACTAAGACTATGCTGCCTTCATATAGTCACCTGGCCAGATCACCAATGTATAGCTTCAATTGGATTCCATTCACCTTTCCTGGGAAGGGATCTCCATTCAATTTAACCAACTGAACTGCTCCACCATCAGTAATCTCCTAATGACATAGCGCCCTAGCTAGTGCATTCTGACTTTCCCTGGAAATTTATCAAACTTTTTGTCATATAACAAAACCAGATCATTTACCTTAAAGGTACACAACTTAATGTGCCGATCATGCCATGCTTTTTCGTGCTGCTTTTGGACTTGTTGCTGAAATCCAGCCAGAAATCTCTCTTCCTCAAGCTCAACAAGCTGTGTGATCCTCTCTTCTAGGGCTCCGCGATCCATCATACCCATGAGTGTTTCTACACACAGACTAGGCACAATGTATTCCATGGGAATCATAGACAACAAAACTACTGAATAAAGTTGAAGACAATGAGGAAAAAACCAAAATCTGGAGGCAGAAACAGTCTTATCTGATCAACGCACCTATAACACAGGGAAATAGGGATGCATCTCACCTACAACACATGGGAGGTGCGATGCATCTAGATTTCCAAAAAGAGACAGTACTATGGTCCAGGGACGAGACTGAGCTTGACTTTTGCTCACAGTTTGCAGCTAGGTTCAGGGGTTTTAGGCTGAGCTAGTGATAGGCAGTAAATACGAAGTATAGGGGATGATCTAATGAGTTTATTTGAGCTACGACCAAGGCACTTAGGATGTTTGCAAGCTAGATGTTCATTTCATAAACCAACCCAGAGATTGACTGAAGCAGTGTTGATCTACTTTGCAGTTGCATAGCAAAAGCAGTTCGAAGGCTAGTTGGCTTGACTTTAGGCTCCGTCTGTGGTTTATAAAGCAAACAACAGTAAGAAAACAAACAAACTATTCGCTCCCCAGCGGAGTCGCCATTTTTTAATCAAGAAAACTAGTGTCTATTCAGAGCTGCTAGTCCCACTAAGACGAGTAGCTATCCTAGAAACAAACAGATTAAAGTTACTTATGTTTTCCTTTATGAGAGATATATGAAAGAGAAACAGAGAGTACGAACCTCAGTCTTTTGCTAGTCTCCTTGCTTGTTTCCTCTCCCTTTTTATAGAGCTTTCACCACTCTTTTCTCACTTGTCCCACTTCAAAGAACACCTGTAGAGGCAAGGCAGCAAAATACCATCAAAGCATAGAGATCTATAACCATAAATAATGTAGGATCAAATGTACATTAACCATATAAATGCATACATAAACAAGATTAAGAGATATACAAGCATATGGAGGAAAACTCAAATAAATTTACTGATAGAAGTAGTAGAACAAAGGATTACAACCAGGCTGTCTGATCCAAAATCATCCTCCCAGCATGAAAGCCCTCTTCACCTCATACAAAGCAAGATCACCCAACAATGTCTTCAAAGAGAAACCAACAACACTTCCTTGCAAATTACCAAAATTCCAGCATCTGGATCTCTTGGATGAGGGATCCATATATAGATGTTTTCAGGAGAGCGAGTCAGCTTCTGGGATCTTGATTAGTGTCATTTCATTGATAGTTCTTCATTGCACTTGGAGATTTTAGATCTCTTACTCATCCCTGGGCGAACTTAGAGAGGCAAGTGTCATATGAGTAGTTTCTAGAAGATTCTCTGGGTTTCCACCTAGCACACTACTTCTCCCATTTGTCTGCTCTCGTTCGTCGCACCCTATAGAAAGGCTATCCAGCATGCATTGCACCCCCTGTGTGTAATAGGTGAGATGCATCGCACCCTATGCATGGAGCAGTCTGTATGGTCCAGTTTTGACCAGTTCTGAGTAGTTTTTCATGGAGAACTTCTGGGAGATGATGTAATCAGATGACCTTGTTCCTTTAGGGTATGAAACAACACTTTTAGGGGTTTATAAGCCCTTGGTTTATGGACATATGTGATTGGGGTTGCAATGCCCAAATATGTCTATAACAGTTGCCCCATAAAGCATGAGGTCGTAAATCCCTTTGATGTCGGGTGAAATGCTTTATAATGAGGATCCGAGGTTTTTCGAACTGGAAGGTGACCTGTAATAAGATACAACACAATACATTATCTTCATAATATTTTCATGATCTAGCTGAGGTGGGCATTCCCATGCTCAACTTTATAAATTCATATTCATGTACATAAGATAGACAATCGTCTGTGTGGCAGACTGATGATTCTGGTAGAGCCATCATCCTTTAGTTTGGATGATTATTTGTGCAGCTGTGATGTACATTTGATGTCTTTATTTTCCTGAATATATCACAGCCCGGATGGATGAAACTAGATCCGGGGTCTTCAAACTCGTTCAATCTTCACCCGAAGTACAAGTCGATCCATGTGAAAAGATGTTCTCATGTCGAACATGGAAAGACATCGCCTGATTACCAGCCAATGATGTAAGTTGTTAATAGGCACGAGAGGAATCACCGATAATGATGATGACCCTCAAGGTACTGCAGTATAATTCATGTGGTGTGAATACATGAGCCAATGTCAAACACCACGTAAAATCTTTCGGTTGAAGGCCATTGATGTAAACCTGTCGCCGGAAGTGAGAAACTTGCCATTAAGGCATGCAAGCTTCAAAGTACTGAAAGGGTTGTCCCTAAGTCAACTTCTTGGATAATGAGCTGATGTCGACAAGAAGCGAACTGTCATAGGAGGGCCTTAATGAATCCCACATCTACGACACGGAATGGAGCTAATGATTTTGTGGAGGTGAAAACGATCTGATGATACAAGGTTCAAGGTGGCGGTCATGAAAAATGGAGAATGAAGGTATTGCAGCGGATGAGACGTTAGTTAGGTTGGTGAATTCTCTGAGCGACTTCTCTTGAACATATCGGCGACACTGAAATGGATTGGTAGCATTAACCCCAAGGTGGATGGTACGGTGGACCAATGGTGATGTGACCGGTGAACGGAATAACCCAATCCGACTCAATCATGGGGACGGAGTGAAAGTGTCATGTTCAAGAGTGACTTGCTGCCAATGAAACTATTCAAGTTTTCTTCCTTTTTTCCCTAGTCATTGCTGACGAGTACCTATTTATTTTTGTCAAGCTTGAGGAGGATAACATATGCTTGTTCTATAATTTTCCCTTCGGGCAAACCCGTCGCTATATTTTAATGAGCTTAGCGACAGTGAAACTCGCTCTTGTCTGCATGGACAAGTTTGTCGCTATTGTTTTAACAAGTTTAACGACAAAGATAACTCGGTCCTTTTCAATTTTAGAGAGTCTAAAAGGGACGGAAAGGCAACTCCAGTGGTCCCTTTTTGTAATGTAACCCCTTAAGACCGAAAAAGTGTAAAATAATATGAAAGGGATGACTTTTCGATAGTTTTAACGAGCCAAACAAGACAAGCACTCGATCTTTTTGTGTAATAATCCCTCAAGTCCAAAAAGATTAAAATCTAGAGGAGGGATAGCACTTCCGGTCGCTTTAACGAGCTGGAGAGGCCAATCGCTCGACAATATTTTCATATTTTACGAGTCAAATGAAAAGAGCTTAAAGGAGACTCGTTTTTTGAGGAACGAGTGATGTTTTTGGATAGCAACTGGTTCCAGGTAAGGTTTGGAACTTTTCAATCATGGCAGTGGAAAGAGGGTGGCTAATAAAATCACTGGTCGCAGTTGTTCCTCAAAAGGGTAAATAATCAAATGGAGGCGTATGATTGGCTAAAAAAGAGTGGAGGTGATGGTAAGAACATGACCAAGGTTCAAAAGCTGATAGTCATGCAATCAAAATGGTTATTTACCAGAGGTGGGGTTCATTTTTTAATGAGCTTAAACTCTATGGGAACACTTGCTCATTGCTAGGTTTATTTTTTAACGAGCTTGAACTTCACGTAAAACTGCTCATTGCGAGGTTTATTTTTTAACGAGCTTGAACTTTGCGTAAAACTGCTCGTGCTAGTTGTATAATAAGGATGTCCCATCGATAGGTTCATTTTTTAGGGATCTTGCCCCATTCGAAACTTTGCTCCTAGAGCCTTTCGTTATGTAAGCTAGGAATGACCAACCTACGAGTTTAAAGCGTTAAGAGCCTACAAACTAAGAAAATAAATGGTCGCTTTTCACTTGCACGCAAAAAGGTTTACATGCCCCTAGGTGTAAAGAAATAGAGTTTCCAGGTTACCATTCGGAAGTTTCTTACATCAACAAGATTGTTTTATCCACATGTGCAGACAAAGCACTTCCTTGGATCTGTCCATCGAAATGGACGAAGGTGATTCTAGCTACAATCACCTAACCTTTGACGGAGGAATCCTTTTCCATACTGATCCATTATCCTAAACGGACAGGATTGTCAGACTAGTCATATTCCTAGGCGGAAACTTGTCTTTTATCTGGGGTTTTTTTGCCAAAGCAGACCAGGGCGCATGCCTCCTGGGTTTCAGTCACAATCACAAATCACTTGCGATCATCAAGTGGATGGATTGGAGATTGATGAGACATTCCTTGTGCGAAAAGACTAGTTAGGTATGGAATTTGACTAATAGCTGTGTTTGAACCTGGGAATGAAAGCTGGTCAACGAGTTGGACCAATCTGCCTTCATGAGTGAAGAAACAATAGCTCCCATGATATAAATGTAGTCACGCCTAAGGAGTAGATTGTAATCTAGAGGTCCTTGGACTACCATCACGTTTAGATGAATGGTTTTCCTTCTCAAAGTTATAGGAAAATTTGGAAGGATCCCTAATGGTCGACTGGTTCCTTTGTTGAAGCCTGTCAGATTTTGAATCTCAGGCAAAAGCAATGGCGAACCAAGCACTTTCCAAGTAGTTGAGGAAAGGATACTCACAGAAGCCCCTTCATCTATAATAGTACCGACCATGATCATTCTGTAAGCTTGTACTATGATTCAGAATGGTACATTAGATGGTAGGTGGGGTCTGCCTGGAAGATTCCAATCGAATGAAATGACTAGATTGCTTGGAGGTGGGACTGAATAAATGGCCAGATACATCTCTGACGAACTTCCTTCCTGCGGTAAAGGAATGGGTAGGTTGCCCCCATGTTCATCGGAGCCTGTGTTTATGAAAAGAATTTGAACAGTGTCATTCTCATTCTCTTTGGTGACAATATCATCTAAAGGTGGGTCCTCTGAAGACAAGATTGGGTCGACTGCCGTCTCGACCTGTTGACTTTGGTCTGGTGTGGACTCAGAGGGTCTATCTTCAATGATAGGTGCTTTGATCGACAACAATGGTGTGTCAGTCGGATTTTCAACTAGCGATGGACTTGGAAAGAGTTTCTTGTATCCAGGAGGAAATCGTTGCAGTGATGTAGGATAGTTATCCAAGACTCTTTTAGCTTCGTCTAAGAAGGGACAATGGTGGAGGGCATGATTGCCTTCACATAGTCTACAAGGAAATTTGGATCTTCCTTTCTGTCCATTGACTTCGTTTTCACTAGTTGACGGTGTGCTTTCAACATGATCGTCAACGGTTGAAGACACCGGATTGTTCAAGCGGGGAGACCAGTCTGTTATGAAACCAGCTCAAGAAAAGATAGAAAAGATAGATCAACGCCTTAGAATTCAGCCTCTTCGAGGGGGCAACCTCCTTTACATTACATAAATGAACAATTATTGGATGATACAAATGAAAAGACCTCCTTTCTATATATAGGAGTCTAAGGGGTCATAACATAATCAGAGCCGACATAACAATAATAATGTAAGGGCACAATAATAACAATAGTGGGCTTCTATGGGGTACATTATTAACTATATGGGCACTACATGGGTACATCAATATAATAAGTGGGTTGTACTAATAACAATAAGGGGTTACACTAGTAGTATAGGGGCCTAACATGCCCCTCTCCTTCAAAAAGCATTGTCCTCAACGCTTGAGTAGTTCTTGATGCTTCTGTATAAAATTCTTGTCCTCCCATGGGGAATCTTCAGCGGTGTCGTGGCGGAAAAAGTCGTTTGTGCGGACACAACTGACCTCCCTAGGAGTATAAACTCTCTAGCGACAAACAAGACAAAATGGAGTGATCTTTCTCTAAATATACCTTTTAAAACATGAAAACTACAAGTGTTTAGGCTTACCTTATTCCAAAACGCGGTTGTTGTAGTCCGTCCTTGCCGATCCGGATGAGCTCCTCCTTCAAGTCAATTCCTGCAACCACAAACAATCAAACAATTACCAAGCACTTGCATTTCATATAATAAAACATATATTTAACATGCAGACCAAGGAACACATGAAATAACTCATTAACACAAGCTATTGAGAAAAATAAACCAGTTTGTATTAATAATGAAACAAAGAAACTCTTACAACCTGGCCTTGGTGTTGTGCAAGTTCCTCCCAGGGTCCATCAAGGGTTTTCCTCTACTTTGACAAAGCTCACCCACTTCCAAGTAGAATCAAGCAAAGACAATCTCTCCTCACAAGGTTCTAAATGGGAGTCCTAATTCCTGCAGCATTTACCCAAAGAAAATGTATAGCTCCAACCTCTCCTCCCTCTGGCTCAATGTCTTTATTTATAGTGCTGTAAAGAGGTTATTCAGGTCCACCATCAATGGGATAATCCCCCTCTTTGGGTGGGATAGCTCCCTTATTGATGGGATAAGTTCCCCCTTAATAGAGATACATGAACCAACTGGAGGCGCATCCAATTCATCAAACCGACCTCTAGAAAGTTCTAGAAGTAACCACAAGTAACTTTTTTAAGATGAAACTCGCGCATTTTGCCTTTTACAGAAGGACGCACCTGTCCCTTAACATACAGAGCGTCCAAGGACGCACCTTTTGTGAACATTGTGAGCGTCCCCGCAGGTAAGGCTAGAGAGAACCTGCGACCCCAGAGATAAACATATTTTTGACAAGACTTTCTCTCTTCTTTGAGTTTGAGATGGATAGCAGAGGCATAAGACTTGCCTAAGAGGGTAGCATGACTGTTGATTTGAGCCATACTAACTGTAAGTGGTCATGGTGACATTTTTTAGTGTAACAGATTGCCCCCTAAAGTGCGAAGCCTGGAATAGATTTAGGGTTTTATAATTCTAGGAAGGGTGAAGCGCTTTATCATTTCAAGGATTGTCTTGTGGATGGCCTGGTTGGAACCTGCAATTTTCAACACAAAATACATGGATAAGATTATATCATCACTGAGGTAGGCATTCCCATACTCAGATTCAAAACTTTAACTAATGGACTAACTATTCTGATACAGGAATGATCTTGCAGTACATCATTTTTATAGACTTTTGTAGACACAGTATGGACGCAGCCATCTGTTTATGATTAGTCTACATAGATAATGAATACAAAACTCCTCGCAGCCTGGATGGTAGAAACTAGATCCAGGGTCTTCACTTCTACTTCCCGAATTGGTACGATTCTAGCCATGTGATTAAATGATTCGATGTCGAACATGTTAGAAACCACTTGATTACCAGTCGATGATGTAAACTGTTAACAAGTGTGAGAGAAACCACCAGTAATGTCAATGGTTCTCAAAGTACCAAGCACAACCCGTGAAATGTGAATAGATGTCTTGATGTCGAACACTTCACGGAATCCTTTGATCGAAAGTCAATGATGTAAACTGACGTCAAAGGCGAGAAACCTGCCATTGATGCATGCAGACTTCAAGGTACTGTCGATTCCTAAGTCATCTTTCTATATAATGTGTCGATGTCGATAGAAAGTGACCCGTTGCAGGCAAGCCCGCAGCACGAAATCATTGTTCAAGTTGAAGAAATGTTGCTGTAAGGACTGACTCAGGGATGGTCAAATGGATGACAAGTATTTTGCAGATGAAAGTTTTTGCTTGCAGACCTCTTGAACACATAACGACACGACAGATGGCTTGGTGACGAATAACTCAAAGTTAATCCCCGGAACCCGGTTAAAGACTTTCAAAGTGGTTTGGTCAACTGTGAGGTAAAAGATTTCCCAACCCAGGTGAATGAAAAGTGTCGTGTTCAAGAGTGGTAATAAAGTTTCTTTTGAGACAAAAGGTAACAAACAGGTTCATTCTTCTCTCTTTTCCCCCACCATTTCTGGCAAGTACCTCTTTATTTTTAACAAGCTTGAGGAGGATAACATATGCTTGATTATAAGCTCATCCTTCGGACGAGTCCAACCTAGTTTAAATTCGAACCCTAGGAAGGAGTGGTTCGTTCCTGTTTGTAATTGAACAGGTCCTCTACTGTAAAAGTTTAACGAGCCCAGTATAGGAGAAACTCGGCGTTTTTCAATTTTAGAGAGTCTGAAAAAACTAAAGGAGACTCCACGTTGAACTTTTTCGTACATTTGTGTCCCTCAAGCCCGAAAAAGTATAAAATAATACCTGGGGGAACCGCTTGATCTTGCGACCAAGGAGTACTTTCATAATAGTGTCGTTGACCTAAAAAGTAAAAAGCGATCAAGGACACGTCGTTTTATTTCCTTATCGAGTTTGAAACGACAAAAACCCGGCAATCTTTTCCTGATTTTGCAGTCAGAAAAGAGCTAAAAGGGGACCGTCTTTTAATTCCGTTTTAACGAGTGTAAAAGAAACGCTCGGCAATCTTTTCATGTTTTAAGAGTCTGAAAAGGGCTTAAAAGAGAAATCCAAGATTTCACTTTTTCGTAAGTTTTAACGAGTTCGAAAAAGGGATAAAAATGTACTCATGGTTTTCACTTTTTCGTAAGTTTTAACGAGTTCAAAAAAATGATAAAAATGTACTCATATGGCCGACTTTCAATTTAATTTACGAGTAGGAAAAGACGGAAAGAACTCGGCATTTTCATTTGTTTTACGAGAATGAAAGATAGCAAAATAATCTCGGTATTTTCATGAGTTTAACGAGTCTTGAAAATAACTAAAATTGACTCGAGATAGGTTTCATTTTTACAAAAGCTTGAAACAGAGAAAAACTATGCTTCAAAGTAGTTTCATTTTTACACAAGCTTGAAACAGAGATAAAACTGTGCTTGATGCCCCCTAAGCATAACTGCTAGAGTGCATGCCCCCCTAGCTTCATTTCATTCAACCATTTGGATGAAATGAAGGTTTAGTGACGAGATCATTTAAAAGACTTTGACCTAAAACTGTAAGAAAATTATGCAAAACACCGAAACAACTAACCTAAATATACAACTTAACATTTACGAGATCTAGTCAATCTCTCGACTCAAGTAGAGGAGGATTTGTTTCATTTTTTAAACGAGCTTGACACAGGAAAAGAACTATGCTCGGGTTCGGTTTCATGTTTACACAAGCTTGAAACGAAAAACTATGCTTGTTACAAGTTCACATGCCCCCGGCATAATGATGCAAATCAAGGTACATGCCCCCCAAGCTTCATTGCATTCAATGAGGTGGATGGAATGAAGCTTTACTTTCAAGATCTTGGAAAGAATTGTGGGAGGTGTTTCATTTTTTAACGAGCTTGACACAAGACAAGGAACTTTGCTCATAACTACTCTCTACAATCTACCTAACAAAAACTTTACTCTAAAAAACCTTGATTCATTTTTTAACGAGCTTGACACAAGACAAGGAACTGTGCTCTAAAATCCTTGATTCATTTTTTAATGAGCTTGACACAAGACAAGGAACTATGCTCATGACTACTCTCTACAATCTACCTACTTAACCTACCCTTGTTTCATTTTTTAACGAGCTTGACACAAGACAAGGAACTATGCTCAAAAAGTTCGCATGCCCCCAGCACAATGATGCAAAGCGAGGTACATGCCCCCCAGGCTTCATTGCATTCAACCGGCTAGATGAAACGAAGGTTTACTTTCAATATTTAACTTGAAAAGGGAGTTGTTTCATTTTTAAGGAGGTTGACACAAGAAAAGAACTATCCTCAAACCTGATTCATTTTTTAACGAGGTTGACTCAGTAACAGGAACTATCCTCATACCTGATTCATTTTTTAACGAGGTTGACTCAGTAACAGGAACTGTCCTCAAAATCCTATTTTCTACAACCTACCTATATAACCTAAAACCTATCTGATTCATTTTTTAATGAGGTTGACTCAGTAAAAGAACTATCCTCATGTTAGCCTGTTTCATTTTTTAACGAGGTTGATACAGGAAAAAACTATCCTTGTACTCACTGATTCATTTTTTAACGAGGTTGACACAGTAAAAGGAACTTTCCTCACTGCAGCCTATTTCATTTTTTAACGAGGTTGATACAGGAAAAACTATCCTCGTAACACTGATCATGGCTTCCAACTGGAGGAAAGACATGTCAATGGACACACCTTGATCATGGCGTCCAAGAGGTCTTCATCCAAAGGAAGTATACTTCTTGGGAAGGAACACATGTCAAGGGACTCAAAAGGGATAAGAACATCGTGTTCAAGTAATCCCATAGAGTTTTCCATGTCAATTACCTGAGCTAAATCAAAGGAAGATGAGCAAACAGTGAGAGGCTCACTTACATCGGTAACTGAAATCATGGGACCGGTTGCCACATAATTAACCCGTGGCAGGGTAGATGCCACTTTAGAATCAGGAACATTTAGGGGTGTCATATTATTGGTAGTTGAAAAAAGACTAGGGAACGAAAGCTGGTCTACAGTCACAATACTGCCATTGTGAGGGAAAGACATCACGCGAAAGAGTGTCGATACGACAGCTTTCATTGCATAAACATAGTCTCGCCCAAGGAGTAAATTGAAATCCAAGGGACCTCGAACTACCATAAGATCAACACAGACAGATTTACCTTCCAAGGTAATAGAAAACTTAGGAAGGATCCCTAAAGGTTCACTAATGGTTCTGTTAAAAGCTTTCAGATTCTGCGTGATAGGCGCAAGCTGAGGGGAACCCAAAGCTTTCCAAACAGCTGAGGATAAAATACTAACAGAAGCACCTTCATCTACCTGAGTACGATGTATGTCCCTACCACCAGCCTTGACAATGATTTGGAAAGGGATGGAGGAAGGAAGACGAGGTTCTGTCAGTCTATTCCAGTCAAAGGAAAAGACCTCAGTACTTGGAGGGGGTTCTGTAGAAACAGGTGAAATGCCCCCTGGCATAGAAGAATCTGATGTAACAAGAAGAACCTGAGCGGTATGAAGTTCACTCTCTAAATGGAAAGTGGGATCGACCGAATGTGAAATTGAATCGACCACTTGATCAACTAATGGATCATCAACCTGAGTGACATGAGTTTCACTCTCCAATGGGAGAGTGTGACCGACTGTATTTGAATTTGAATCAATCACTCCGTCAGTTGACGGTAGGTTGGGAGAAAGTTTACGGTAACCAGTTGGAAATTCTTGCTGTGGAACAGTAAGGTTTTCCAATAATGTTGAGGCTTCATCCATGTGAGGGCAAATGTGAGTTTGATGACTCCCTTTGCATAACTTACAAGGAAACCTAACTTTACCTTTTTTCCCAGGAACCTGACTATCACTGGTTGATGGATCAACGAAAAGTTGATGGGATTTTTCTGACCATACTTCCAAGACCTTTGGAATACCAGGACAATTGACAAGGAAGTGGTCACCCTTACAAAGCCTGCAAGGGTATTTGGGTTTACGATGCATGTCAGAATTTTCCTCAACACAACTAACACTTACAGCCATGGTTGGTTGGTTGACTTCTTTCTTATCTTGCTTCTTCTTCTTCTTCTTCTTCTTCTTCCCTTTCTTCTTCTTCTTAGCCTCCTGGTTACTAACATCAAGGCTTTTACCAGGCGAAGAGGAAGAAATGGAGGAAGAAAAATTAGGTGAAGAAGGTAAAGGGTCAACAGAAGGTTGGTGATGTTGAGATGGTGAACTCTGTTGAGGTGAAGCATCCGGTTGAGATGGAACAATTGGAGTATTTTGGGCCAACGAAGTTGAAAATAACCATATCGGTAAACCTATTGTAAATCCAGGTAATGACAAAGTAGCCATATAAGGAGGACCAACATTTCCAAAGTAAGGAAAAGTACTAGAATTCTCATTAGGAGGGGTTCCTAGGTTGATAAATTCTGGAACATTTTCCATTATATTCAACTTCAGTGAATTTTATTAACAATTTAAAACTAAAATTAACAATTCACAATTCACACTTAACAACTAAAATTCACAATTCACACCTATGGTCTCTAAAAGTAAAAACAAACAAATTAACACGCGCTATCAAATCTAGGAGTCAAACCACACACAAACAGTAAGCTCTCCGGACCGAAAACACTAGTTGGTGATGAAGCCCAACCTCGCAGAATTCAGTACAGAAATGGCGGGTGGAATAGTTACCCCGGCAACCTGCTTAATGAATAGACCGGCACAAGTTCCTCCACTTTAACCGTCTCGAAGTGAAGTGAACCCCCCGGAAAATCCAAGTGAGTATAACCGACGTCTGCTCCAGGTACAGTGGGACCTTCCCTCCACCGTCACCTCGGTAGAACCCTAAAGATTATGGTCACTAAGGTCACCAACAGTAACAAATACACCTGGGGGAACAGTCTAAACTCCGACAGCACGCAAGGGCAGAGTAGCAAGCTCAATCCCCTTACCGGCTCCTTGACAACAATCCAAGGTTTACCAATAAGTGACCCCTGGCTCCTCGACAATGGTTAATCCGAGGTTTACCATTTGTAATACGTACTGTCTGGCGTCGTTCCCAACGAGGGGGGAATGATCCCCTCACTGGTTCGGACACGAGCTCGTGCTTCTCCTTTAAGAGGAGCTTTCCCAGAGTGCAATTGAAACAATTGGATTTATTCTACTCAAGATAAACTATCTGTTTGGTTTTGTAGTCTTGGAGAGTTAAGTACTTACCTACTCCAAGACCCTAGCCTAAGCTATGTTGGTGTTTCAGAGCCCTAGAAATGTAAAAATTACTAGATGAATTTTAATTAAGCGCTGTGTTATTAAGGCTGTTATTACTCAAATGGGTAAATGGAGATGAAACCAATGGTGTTATGACCCGACTCAACTGAATGCAATCGAATATGATAATGCAATCCTTTCAATTCGATGAATCCTAACTAGAGTAAGGAGAGAGTTTCCATTCACTTCCAACAATGCAAAAAATTGATGCACTAATTTTATCAAGAAAAACTAATGCAAATCAATTCCAAACCATTTTTTATTTTTATTTTTTGTGTAAATTCAAATCAAAGAAAGCTGATCTAAATCTACGATTGATTTTTCAGAATGTGAACTATGCAATCGTAATCTATGCACAATTCACATGAAAAGTATGCAAATGTAATCTATGCACATTTTTCATTCATATTCTGAAACTGAGAACTCTAATTATGCAAATGTGATCTATGCAGAACAGGTGAAAATTTTTGACAGGGTACTAAAGGATCTGGGCAGAAAACACTAAGAAAAACCAAAATCTAAAAGCAATTAAAGCAAAAATGGAGTTTTCCTAAATTTTTACAGGAAGACGCAGGCAACCCGTTAGAACAGGCGCGGGCCCGCTCTGTGCAAACGGCAACAGCGCGTCCAAAGACGCACTGTGCAGTACTCAGAGGGTGCGTCCTTCTGGAAAAGTTAAGAAAAACCAAATCTAACTAAATCTAAAGCTAAGCCACCCAAATACTAATTCTCACAGTCAAAAACCAGAAAATAAAAATGATTTTCTCAGAGCAAAGTTCACACAAAGGAAAAGACTTTCTCATTAATGGATTCCCCAGCGGAGTCGCCAATTTGTCGTGGCGGAAAAAGTCGTTTGTGCGGACACAACTGACCTCCCTAGGAGTATAAACTCTCTAGCGACAAACAAGACAAAATGGAGTGATCTTTCTCTAAATATACCTTTTAAAACATGAAAACTACAAGTGTTTAGGCTTACCTTATTCCAAAACGCGGTTGTTGTAGTCCGTCCTTGCCGATCCGGATGAGCTCCTCCTTCAAGTCAATTCCTGCAACCACAAACAATCAAACAATTACCAAGCACTTGCATTTCATATAATAAAACATATATTTAACATGCAGACCAAGGAACACATGAAATAACTCATTAACACAAGCTATTGAGAAAAATAAACCAGTTTGTATTAATAACGAAACAAAGAAACTCTTACAACCTGGCCTTGGTGTTGTGCAAGTTCCTCCCAGGGTCCATCAAGGGTTTTCCTCTACTTTGACAAAGCTCACCCACTTCCAAGTAGAATCAAGCAAAGACAATCTCTCCTCACAAGGTTCTAAATGGGAGTCCTAATTCCTGCAGCATTTACCCAAAGAAAATGTATAGCTCCAACCTCTCCTCCCTCTGGCTCAATGTCTTTATTTATAGTGCTGTAAAGAGGTTATTCAGGTCCACCATCAATGGGATAATCCCCCTCTTTGGGTGGGATAACTCCCTTATTGATGGGATAAGTTCCCCCTTAATAGAGATACATGAACCAACTGGAGGCGCATCCAATTCATCAAACCGACCTCTAGAAAGTTCTAGAAGTAACCACAAGTAACTTTTTTAAGATGAAACTCGCGCATTTTGCCTTTTACAGAAGGACGCACCTGTCCCTTAACATACAGAGCGTCCAAGGACGCACCTTTTGTGAACATTGTGAGCGTCCCCGCAGGTAAGGCTAGAGAGAACCTGCGACCCCAGAGATAAACATATTTTTGACAAGACTTTCTCTCTTCTTTGAGTTTGAGATGGATAGCAGAGGCATAAGACTTGCCTAAGAGGGTAGCATGACTGTTGATTTGAGCCATACTAACTGTAAGTGGTCATGGTGACATTTTTTAGTGTAACAAGTGGGTAAGTTCTTCCACTTGATGAGATACTCTGAAATTGATCGATTTCGTAGCTGTCAGGTTCTTGTTTCTGTGATTGCTCCAGGTTCCAATATGATTTTTCCTTCCTTTTCAATATCTGGTAATATTGTTTGAATTGGGATGTTTTGCAACTTTTGAATAAGTGGCCATACTTCTTTGTCCTTCTTCCATTCATCCCTTGCTTCATTTATCCAATCTGGATGGATAATAAAAATAACACAAAACAATGCTTCCACATCCTCATCCTTGAAGAGTCTTCCCATTCGGTAAGGTTGCCATTTTTTAAGTGCATGTAGTATTGCTAACATTTCCTTCTCATAAATAGCTTGCTTTAGATGTAGCAGTAAAAATACCCAATCGCCTACATCAAAACATTTTTCACTATGATGTTGATCTACCTGTTGTTTCATTTGATTTTGCACCGAAGTGGCGTTATCCTTTAAAAGTTGGAGAACTTGTTGTTGATGCTCGATGTGATCTTTCACTGCTTGAACCTTTTTCTTCTTGATATGTCCTTCTATCTTTATAGTTTGAGGAGTGGTAATTTCTTCCAATCCTTTACAAGATATGGTCAGATTCACTTCTTGACGCTCGATGTGATCTTTCACTTCTTGAACATTTTTCTTCTCGATATCTCCTTCTATCTTGATAGTTTGAGGAGTGGTAATTCCGACCAGTAAATTACAAGATATGGTTGGATTCATTTCTTCTTTCTTGATGTTATCTTTCACTTCTTGCAACTTTTTCTTCTTGATATGTCCTTCTATCTTGAGAGTTTGAGGAGTGGTCATTCTTGCTAAAAGTTTACAAGATATGTTCTGATTCATTTCTTCTTTCTCTGGGGTCAGGTCCTGGCATATATCCTCTTCTTTTCATGTTTCTTGATCCTTTTCTTCCTCCTCTTCATACTCTATGTAAAATAATTTCTTCTCAACACACTTATGACCTTTAGTGCATTTGCTATCACAATTGTAACAAAGTCCTTTTTCTCTTTTTTCTTCCAATTGTTGTGGTGTAACCCTTGTAGGTTGTGGAAGGCTAGGAGAAACAACACGTCCATCTTTAAAGTTGTGAGGGGTAGACTTCCTTGTTGCCATAATTTTACTTTCAAATATGTCACAAAGCCCTTTTACTCTTTCCAATTGTTGTGGTGTTGCTCTAAAGAAGGTGTTTCTCTTTGTATCCTCATAATGTGCTATCATTTCCTCCGTGAGAATTGACCACGTAACAAGTTTTTTACGGGAACAAAGCCCTTTATACCATAAAAATTGATCCGGTTCTAAATATGAAGATGCAATACATACCTTTTGTAACAGTGGTACACCATGTAGATCAAAATATTGCTCCATCTGAAGTATCCAATTTACCGGATCCTTGCCATCAAACTTCCTCATCTTGCTTTTACTTGATTTTAGGACCTCGATATTGAAACGACTGTAACTCTGTACTTGCAGATATTTAAGTTCTGAAATTGCTACCTGTAGTAGTCCTCTATGTCCTCTTTCTAATGCCACCAGTCGGATCCAAATTGGATTCTCCAAAAAAGAGTTATGCCCAATCTCCCAAGATGACCTGATTATAGACCTTTCCAGAAGAGCGAACTTGTATGAAGTGCCACGTGTCAAGTTTTCGACCTTTGGATCTGAAAAAGATATACAAGAAATCACAGTTCGTCGTCTTTCTGTACCTTCTTACGAAATTTCAATCCAATGCTTAGAGAGAAAGTTATGACTATTTCTCCCAGGTCACTTGTTTGGAATGTAATTCAGGAGTCTGCAAAAAGACCAACTTCCTCAGATCATATCTCCGGAAATATCGTGAAAAAAGCTCTGAAATTCAGTCCCAAGGTTCAGCGCGATTTCTTCTCAAATGGGTTTTGTTTGCGACTTCTGAAACATCACAGAAACAAAGTTATAGCGAAAATTCCACGATGACCTGTTCGGAGTAGCGAAACCCTAGAATCCAAGGCTCTGATACCAAATGTTCTGAAACCAGCTCAAGAGAAGATAGAAAAGATAGATCAATGCCTTAGAATTCAGCCTCTTCAAGGGGGCAACCTCCTTTACATTACATAAATGAACAATTATTGGATGATACAAATGAAAAGACCTCCTTTCTATATATAGGAGTCTAAGGGGTCATAACATAATCAGAGCCGACATAACAATAATAATGTAAGGGCACAATAATAACAATAGTGGGCTTCTATGGGGCACATTATTAACAATATGGGCACTACATGGGTACATCAATATAATAAGTGGGTTGTACTAATAACAATAAGGGGTTACACTAGTAGTATATGGGCCTAACATTTAACAATATGGGCACTACATGGGTACATCAATATAATAAGTGGGTTGTACTAATAACAATAAGGGGTTACACTAGTAGTATAGGGGCCTAACACAGTCCCTCAAGATCAGTGGGATGCAGGGAAAATCTCGATGACAGTGGTCTCCTTTCCAAATGACACATGGAGATTTAGGTTTGGAAGGTGCAGTGTGTGGATTTTTTCCAGATGATGTATGGTTGCCCCCTTTTGCTGTTGGGTTCTTCTTCTTCTTCTCCTTCCCTTTCTTCTTCTTCTAAGTTACTTGGTTCTTAGCGTTACTAGCTTCGTCAAGCGAAGAGGAAGAAGGAGAGGGAGAAACAAACGAAGTAGAAGGTGGGGGAGCAACTTCATCTGGTTGCTGATTTGATTGTTGAGGAATTGTGGTGTTTTGAATGACAGAGGTCGAGAAAAGCCATACAGGTAGACCAATTGTGAGTCCTGGAAGGGACAATGTGGCCATGTGTGGAGCACCAACATCCCCCAAAAAGGAGAAGGGACTAGGATTTCCCTCAAGGGGAATCCTTGATTGGTAGAACCCATTTCTCAACTTAAAGACCAACGAGGGAACAATGACGTTATTCCGATTAAAATAAATTTTATGACGCTTTGACACAACTTGCTTTTTCAATTTTTAAGAGTCGAGAAAAAGCTGAATATGACTCTAGTTGCCTTCGAGTTGTAATGAGCCTGAAGTGACAAGTGCTTACATGGATGTTTTCTTTTAAGGAATTTGAAAAGGAACGAAAGTGACTGCTCTGGAAATCTAGACAGAGGGATTACCAAACCAATCACAAAACTGTAGAATACTTTTTATGGTACGACAGTCAATCTTCCCAAATGCTGTGTTCAGTTCATTGCGATCGATAGGGCGATAGACACGGCTTCCTAAGGATAAAGGATGTAGCCTATTGTGTCTCCCAATATATACTCAACGGTACATGGGAGCACAAGTCCGTACTGGCACTTGTTGTCTCAAAGAGGAGGAATCAACCAACCTACGATGAAAGCGATAGTTACCAGGCTTTACGACATCGGAGTACGTCTCTAGCCTAGACTTCTAAATGTTGTGCATTAGGTTCCAAAGCGTTTTTATGTTCATTGAAGTTTATTTTACAGTTGATCTTTCTTAAGAAGTTTTCCTTTAAGGTTCACCGCGTGATGTAGATATACAATTCCTAAATATGCAATCTAAGATGATAAACATTCGTTTATTTTCTTTTTGCAATGAAAATCCTATCTACTAAGGAAAGAGAGATGAAATTCTTTCAACATAGAGCAGAGAGCACACACTAGATGCACTTTTCCTAAATCAACTTCAGCATGCAGTCTTAATGAAAATGCACATGCATGTATTGTTTTTTAGTTTCCTTAATGTGAGAATGACAAAAAGAAAACAAAGTATAGATCTGAACTATTCTTTTTCAAAGCGACAGTACTAACAATTTTCTTTTCAAAAAACGAAAGTAGGGTCAAGACAACACTTTGCGATTTTGAATTTAAACTACTTTCGACACTTGAAATACTAATGATTCAAATAAAATAAAATGGAAAAAGTGTAATAGACTATGTAAAAGAGGAATGCTTTATAATACTCTTTTTCTTGACTGAAAACGACACTTGCGACACTTTCAAATCAAAAGACGAAAGTTCGATTAAGCTACTGTTTGCACAAGAGAACTGTAAATGACAAAAAACACATACAAAACATTCACAATTCTTTATCGATGGAGGCTGAATTATGCAAAGGAAGATGGTTTCAATAGAGATATACTGATCACAAATAGCAAAACTACTGAATAAAGCTGAAGACAATGAGGAAAAAACCAAAATCTGGAGGCAGAAACAGTGTTATCTAATCATCGAACCTATAACAAAAGGAAACAGGGATGCATCTCACCTACATCATACTGGAGGTGCGATGCATCCAGATTTCCAAGAAGAGATAGTGCTATTGTCCAGGGATGAGACTGAGCTTGATTTTTGCTCACAGTTTGCAGCTAAGTTCAGGGGTTTTAGGCTGAGCCAGTGATATGCAGTAAACACAAAGTATAGGGGCTGATCTAATGAGGTTATTTGAGCTACCACCAGGGCACTTAGGATGTTTGCAAGCTAGATGTTCAGTTCATAAACCAACCCGGAGATTGAATGAAGCAGCGTTGATCTACTTTGCAGTTGCATAGAAAAAGCAGTTTGAAGGCTAGCTAGCTTGACTTCAAGCTTCATCTGTGGTTTATAAAGCAAAAAATAGTAACAAAACAAACAAACTATTTGCTCCCCAGTGGAGTCACCATTTTATTATCGGGAAAACTAGTGTCTATTCAGAGCTGCTAGTCCCACTAAGACGGGTAGCTATCTTAGAAAAAAACAGATTAAAGTTACTTATGTTTTCCTTTATGAGAGATAGATGAAAGAGAAGCAGAGAGTACCAACCTCAGTCTTTCGCTAGTCTCCTTGCTTGTTTCCTCTCCTTTCATAGAGCTTTCGCCACTCTTTTCTCACCTGTCCCACTTCAAAGAACACCTGTAGAGCCAAGGCAACAAAATACCATCAAAGCATATAGATCTATAACCATAAATAATGTAGGATCAGATGTACATTAACCATATAAATGCATACATAAACAAGATTCAGAGATATACAAGCATATGGAGGAAAACTCAAATAGCTTTATTGATAGAAGTAGTAGAAGAGAGGATTACAACCAGGCTGTTTGATCCAGCATCATCCTCCCAGCATGAAAGCCCTCTTCACCTCATACAAAGCAAGATCACCCAACAATGTCTTCAAAGAGAAACCAACAACACTTCCTTGAAAATTACCAAAATTCCAGCCTCTGGATCTCTTGGATGAGGGATACATATATAGATGTTTTCAGGAGAGTGAGTCAGCTTCTGGGATCTTGATTAGTGTCATTTCACTGATAGTTCTTGGTTCCACTTGGAGATTTCAGATCTTTTACTCATGCCTGGGCGAACTTAGAGAGGCAAGTGTCATATGAGTAGTTTCTAGAAGATTCTCTGGGTTTCCACCTAGCACACTGCTTCTGCCATTTGTCTGCTCTCGCTCATCACACCCTATAGAAGGGATTTCCAGTATGCATCGCACCCCCTGTGTGTAATAGCTGAGATGCATTGCACCCTATGCATGGAGCAGTCTGTATGGTCCAGTTTTGACCAGTTCTGAGTAGTTTTTCATGGAGAACTTCTGGGAGATGATGTAATCAACTGACCTTGTTTGTTTAGGGTATGAAACAACAATTTTATGGGTTTAGAAGTCCTTGGTTTATGGACATGTGTTATTGGGGTTGCAGTGCCCAAATATGTCTATAACATCATATGATAGGCCCATAGTACTGGGGTATGCACAAGTCCCAATCGCTTCACTGAGCATTGCAAGCCTTGGCCAGCGCATTCTCCAGCACCTTATTGAATGCTTCCATTGTCCTATTATCCCATAGGTGATAATGCATGCTTTTCTGGTGATATACCTAAAATTCCTCTGTTAGCGCGCTGATCGATTCATTCAGAAAGTGTGTACCACAATCACTCATCAAAATTTTTGGACACCCAAATCGCGTCAGTACATACTCAAAGAGAAACTTTGCAGCGGTCGCACCTGTGTAGTCCTGCACAGGCCGTGCCTCCACCCATCGAGTCAAATACTCAATCACAGTGATAATGTACCGCACTCTCGTCTTCTTTCCTTGGGGATGAATGGGTCCCACAAAATCTATCGCCCATTTCTCAAAAGGTTGTAACATCATCTGTGGGTTCAGAGTCAACTAATCTCTCTACGATGGCCTGCCAGTCCTTTGACACACATCACATGTCTTGCAGTAAGCTTTTGAATCCTGATGGAGGGTTGACCACCACAACCCTGCACATAGAATCTTCTGTGCAGTCGCTCTTGATGGGTCTCTAAATTAGACATAAATGAATGTCCATGCCTCCAAATTAAACATTAAATTAAGGCCTATGACCATCCTTCAGCACATTAAACCTCTCTTTTTGCATTAGATAATTTTTTTTAACTTTAATATATTCATTAGGAAGGTTTATGAATAATTGAATATTTGTGCCTAATATTATTTATTTTTTGTGGAATATTATGAGAATATTAGGCAGATTATGAAGAGTTGGAGGAGGATATAATTTAGGGACTTGTTCCCTACTACTGGAGGATCAATAATAAATAAACAAGTCAACAAGATATTATGGAATTATGTCACAAATTGTGGAACTCCAATGATTGAGAAAATCTAGGAATGTGTTCCACTAATCAAGGGAGAAGATCCACCAATCAAGGGAGAAGATCCATTAATCAAGGTATTTCAGTGGGGAAAGCTTCCTCCATCCATGGGGAATGATTCTTAATTATTTTTTATAAGTACCAAGTCGAATTTTCGTCTAGGGAATGATTGAGAAAATCTAGGAATGTGTTCCTTGCCATTTAATGCAAATTCCTAGTATTGGGGACTAGATCCACTAATCAAGGGATTTTGGTGGGGAAAGATTCCTCCATTCATGGGGAATGATTACTAATCATTTTTTATAAGTACCAAGTCAAATTTTATTCTAGATATAGATTTTCATTAGTGTTTTTTTGGAGAGAGCTTGTATTTTTGCAGCTCCATTGTATTTTCTTGCAGGGATGTAATTATTTTGATGAAAATAATGAAGATTAGTATCACGTTCAGTTCTAAATCTTGTTATCCTCCATAGCTCTCTGAGTTTCCTTGGGCTTGGCCATCCCAGAAGCCTCAGAGTCCTTTTGTATCATTTTCTTTCCTTCTTTTCATTGCTTATTCACATGCATCTCTAGTTTTTATTTCTTTCTATTTCTGCACTTAGTATTAATGATTTCTTGTTGTAGGATTGCGTTAAATGGTTGATGTAAGTTATTTTGCAGGATCACAAGCATTATTTCATCCTTGGAAAAGCTTTGGAAGTTCATAATAATAATTTAGTTTCTTGGATTAGTCTTCTTATTCCCAAATATAGATTGCTCGACCTCCTTTTTAGCAAAGAAAAGTAATTTTCTGCTATTTTTTAGAGCATACTAACGAGCTTCAATAGAATTGATTCCACTTGAATTAGATCTCAAAAAAATTATAGTTCATAACAAAAATCACCCCATTTCATTTTCACTTGATTTGGTTAGGAATTTTTTAGATTTACTAGCTCACTAGTTCTCAAATTTCTAGATTTTCAACTAGTAATGTTTTTTTATTTTTTTGCATGGGTTAACAGAGGTATTTTTGAGTGATTCCACTTGGAATGGGGACCTAAGACATCCTAGTTAATACCAAAATTTTTCCCATCCAATTTGGATTTGATTTTCTTGGTCATTTGATGAATTATAGTAAATATGTACATCTTGTAGGAAAATCAGGGGATCTTGTAGGAAATCACTGTAGCATCTTGTAGGAAAGCCTGTTTTGAGGCTGAATTGAGGAAAAAGCCTCTAGGAAGCTAGAAAATGGTCTCTACTTGTCTCCCAAACCTTCTGACCATTCACCATCATCTCCAAGCCACCTTCCACATCACCAAAAGGGATTAGTTTTCACACTCTCACATGGAAAAAGGACAAAAAGAAAAACAAATTTATTTTATTCATTTACATGCATAGCAGTAGAAGGTTTGAAGGTTTGAAACTACATGCTTCGTTTAGTAGGATTGCATACATGTTAACTTAGAATTATTTTGAAGCAAAGCCTCTTAGCATTTAGTTAGAAAATTGTGTGTTTTAGCATTTGCTTTCATTCTCTTTCCTTGTACTTTCTTTCTTGCAATAGGTTAAGGTTCCATTTCGAACATTTCATTTTCTGCAATTAGTTTAGGATTTGACTTCAGTACATGCACTCCATTACATCATGACAACAAAGGAAGGACACATTGTATGCTTCACATATAGTGTCGACACCTCTTCACTTTGTACGAACCCCGGGTTGATAATTAAAGTCGGTAGCCTCGGGAGTTGCAGCATTCTTGTTGCAATACCGAGGCTCATCAGCTCTTCCTGCATAATGGCCTCCCGCAGCACCCCTGTGAGCATCTATAAGGATACTTCTCCTTTCAAACTCCAGTACATATCATCGTAATACTTCATTAGACCCCATTTTGTACAGATGTTTGGCAATGACAGAAAAGTCTGTCGTGCGCACCACTAACTCCTTTTTTTGCTGGACGGTGTAGCCTTTTGGGGAGGTTCCTGTCATTAGAAAGTGGATGATGTCTTCAAAGTGACCATCCATGACACACACTGAAAATAGTTACGCGTCAGGCAATCCCTCCTCCAAATTAGTGGGCTCTTCCCCTGTTTCAAAGCACGACAGATGTCTGGTCTCGTGTTCAGTCGTCTAGGCTTCACAATAACTTCAAAATCATATTCCTGGAATAATAACAACCACCTATAGATTCTCCCCCCCCCAACACAGGCTTATTGACTAGGTATTTCAACGCAGACTGATCCGTATACATCTTAAAATGTCCACCCAGCAAATAGTGTCTAAACTTCTGGAGTGCGTATACCATGGCTAATCCTTCATGTTCGGTGGTGGAATAGTTCTTCTCAAACTTGGATAACCTCCTGCTTGCAAATGCTATTGGATGGTCTAATTCTCCCCCACCAGCGTGTGTCAGTACTGCTCCTAGTGATATACATGACGCGTCTACATGTACATGAAACTCCTTCTTCCAATCTAGGAAGACTAAAATCGGCGTGGTGACCATTTTTCCTTTCAATACATCCAATATTTTCTGATAGTCCTCGTTCCAACAGAACGTGATATCCTTTTTCAACAACTTCTCCATAGGCGCGGTGATCTGGGCATAGCCCTTGATAAACTTCCTATAATACCCAGTATGTCCCAAGGTTGTGCACAAATATTTCACACTCCTCGATGCCTCCAAGTTAAGTATCACTGTGAACTTCGTAGGATCTACCATCAGTTCCTATCTACAAACCACATGACCCAACAGAGTCCCAAAAGGAACACAAAATAGGAATTTCTTCAGATTGAGCGCAATCTGGTACCTTCAACATGTATCGAGCATTAAGTGAAAACTTGCCACGTGGCGTTTTACCAACCCAAACAAAGTCCAGTCATCAAAGTACACCTCCAGAAACTTATGAATGAAGTCTTTGAATGCAACAATGACTACGCATGACAAAATTGCAGGCCATTCTTTAATATGAAAGGCATTACAGTGTACTGAAAACATACCCATTAAGTTGTGAAGGTCGTCTTGCTTCTATCTTCACGTGCGATTTTGATTTGATGGTACCCAGAAAACCCATCAGTGGAGTACGCTTCCTGACCACCTACATTATCCAATACCTCATTAGTGACCGAAGTTGGGAAAGGATCATGCACGCAAGTGTTATTAAACTTCCTGAGATCTACGCATATCCTTATTTTACCCTTCTGCTTCTTTTCCTGTACCACCATTGGGCTTAGCCCATTTGGCCAAGTGTGTGCGTGAATCATCCTTCCCATCATACTTGTCTTTCATTCATACCTTTGGCTTCCCAAAGCATGTTCCCATCATCCTCCTACACTCGCGCCAATCATCAAAACTACCCTTGTGCGTAGCCCACCATCTCGTCGGCGTAGCGCACAGTGCCTAGTCCAAAGCTTGAAAGCACTGCTTCTCTAGTCTTCCCTCTCAAATGCATCCACAAATGTATCCACATCACTCAAGCCATCATAAGTGGGTAGATTTCTTACCTCTGATGACACACAATATAGTGACTGGGTCATCACGTTATAACTTAGTGTGGTTACTTCATGTAGCCGATTCTGCTAGTGCTTTAATTCTTCATCATAGTCTTAGGTGCATGAACTCTCGCAATCCTATGTAATTCATCCATCCACTGTCGGATTCACCCAATTGTTATCTTATATATGCAGTCCAAATCATCATCACTTTTGTAATCACAGACTGGTTTAGTATACCATGATCCTTCAGCAGGATCTAGGGGTACTATTACGTAAAGCGATTTATTTCAAATATCATCTTTTGATTCTTTAGATCGATTACCACACTCCCCGAAGCTAAAAATAGATGTAAAATTTCCTTGTAAAAGTCTAGTAATTTCTAGTAAATCTGGGCCGTTCATTAGGTGGATGATCTGACGGTAGAAGTTACGTTTAATTTAGGGTTTTTTTCCCTAGAAGGCAACCCATCACTATATATGAGGGAATTGTATTGTGTCTATAATATATCTATATTTTGAGTGAGGAAGAGAGAGGAGATTGAGAGCGAAGAGGGTGTTACAGCGGATCTGTTGTAGGTTGTATCTCTTTAGTTTGTTGGATAATATAATAAAAGAAGGACAGGCTGTTTCTCCATGGATGTAGCCCAAACTCTGTGAACGACGTATATCTGTGTCTCTCTTGTTTTATGCGTTTTCTGTGTTTATATTTCTGCACTATTTTATCTGTTCCATTGCTCCGTAATATATAATTTTCTAACAACTAGTATGAGAGTCGAAGGTCTATTTGGCTGATAAACTCGCAAGAGAGAAGGGTTCCTGGTTCGAGTGGGAGCAATGGCAGAAGATGGTAGGTTTAGGGTCAAAAAATTCAACAGCCAAAACTACCAGTTGTGGAAGATGCAAATGGAAGATTATCTGTATCAGAGAGATCTATACCTACCATTGAGCAGAAAGACAAAGAAGCCGATGAGGATGACAGACACATAATGGGGTATTCTCGACAGAAAGGCACTTGGAACAATACGGCTGTGCCTAGTGGCTTCGGTAGCATTTAATATTTCAAAGGAAATGACAACACAGGGTTTAATGTTGGCATTAGCCAAACTATATGAAAAACCCTCGGCGTCAAATAAGGTATTTCTTATGAAGTATTTATTTAATATGAAGATGTCAGAGGGTGGATCTGTCGCTGATCATTTAAATGATTTTAATACAGTTACAAGTCAGTTAAGTTCTGTAGGGGTAAACTTTAATGATTGAGTTAGAGCTCTGTTATTCTTGTGCTCATTTCCAGAAAGTTGGAATGGTTTAGTTATGGCCATTAGTAACTCTGTTTCTGGATCTAGTACTTTAAAGTTTGATGATGTTGTTGGTGCAATCCTTAGCGAGGAAATGCAACGGAAAAGCTCCGGTGAGAGATCAGGTAATGCTTTGAATGCAAAGACTAGGGGAAGAAAAATGGAAAGAGGAAAGAGCCCAGGATATCGCAGTAAGTCAAGAAAAGGCAGATCCAAGTCTAGATCAGGGATATTGTGCTGGAAATGTGGGAAGAAAGGACACCTGAAGAAAGACTGCAAGTCTCGGAAGGGAAAAGAAGGAGACGCGCAACAAGAAACTAATCATGAAGAGAATGTAACAGGTGATGTGTTGCAAGATGCTTTGATTTTTTCATTAGAAAATATTATTGATGCCTGGGTGGTAGATTCAGGGGCATCATTCCATGCCACACCTGATAAGAAACATTTTCATGATTATGTTCAAGGAGATTTTGGACAAGTTCGATTGGGTGATGATAAACCCTGTAAAATCGTTGGAATGGGTACAATTTTCATAAAACAGTAAAATGGAAATCACTGGCTATTGAAAAATGTAAGGCATGTTCCAGATCAAAAGAAAAATCTTATTTCAATAGGGCAGTTGGGAGGTGAAGGTTGCGTAAGTACTTTCACAGATAAAACCTGGAAGGTCACTAGAGGATCCCTGGTAATAGCGAAAGGAGAAAAGGTTGGTACATTGTATTTATGCAATGGTATTTCTAATTCTGTTAATGCTTTAACCTCTACAAGAGAAGATACGACATTGTGGCATCATAGGCTTGGGCACATGAGTGAGAAGGGGATGCAGATTCTTCACTCAAGAAATTTATTGTCAGGTTTGAAGCATGTTGATTTAAAATTATGTGAAAATTGTGTTTATGGAAAACAGAAGAGAGTCAGATTCCTTAAAGTTGGGAAAGAAAAGAAGAACGAAAAATTAGAGCTTGTGCATACAGATGTATGGAGACCTGCTTAGGTCTCATCTCTTGGTGGCTCTCGTTAATATGTTACTTTTATTGATGATGCAACCAGAAAAGCTTGGATTTATTGTATTCAAAATAAATTTGATGTATTTGATACTTTCAAGAAATGGAAATCTTTGGTTGAAAATGAGCCAAGGAAAAGGTTGAAGTGTCTCAGATCAGATAATGGAGGTGAATATTGCAGCAAAGAGTTTGATAGGTACTGTTCAGAGAATGGAATTCACAGAGAGAAGACAGTTCCAGGAACACCACAAGAAAATGGTGTGTCAGAAAGGATGAACAGGACAATCATGGAGCGTGCAAGGTCCATGAGATTGCATGCAGGATTGCCTTTACAATTTTGGGCAGATGTTGTAGATACTACTGTTTATCTAATAAACAGACGACCTTCAAGTTCCTTGGATGGTGGTATTCCAAAGGAGGCATGGACATGTAAAAAGGTAAACTACTCATTTTTAAAGACTTTTGGTTGTGAAGCCTTTGTCCACATTAATAAAGGAAATAGAACAAATCTTGAGGAAAAATCAAAGAAATGTACCTTTATTGGATATGGTGTTAAAAATTTTGGTTATTGCTTATATGATTATGAAAATCACAAAATCATTAGGAGCAGAGATGTAATATTCAATGAAAAGGTCTTGTATAAGAATCAGTTGCGGGAAAAGAAACAAGAAAAAGAAAACAGAGAATACACAGTGCTTGATGATATCACAGGAAAAGTGATGGTGCCTCAAAATCATAATGATCAACAGCTAGAACAATAACCACAACAGTAACAAGCACCTCAAACACCTGAAAGCGGTGTTAGAAGATCTACGAGGATAAGTAGACCCCTTGAACGATACTCTCCTTCATTATATTATGTATTGTTGATTGATTTTGGTGAACCAGAATGTTATGAAGAAGCAGTGTAGGTAGAAACTAGGAAGAAGTGGGAGCAAGATATGAAAGAAGAGATGGACTCCTTAGCACATAACCAGACTTGGGACTTATTCAGGTTGCCTACAGGTAAAACAACATTGCAGAATAAATGGGTTTACAGGTTGAAGGAAGAAGATGGAGGAAAACAGAGGTACAAAGCTAGACTTGTAGTAAGGGGGTTTGCACAGAAGAAAGGTATTGATTTTGATGAAATATTTTCTCCTGTTGTTAAAATGACTTCAATAAGAACTATTTTAAGTCTAGTAGTAGTTGAAGATTTGCATCTTGAGCAGTTAGATGTAAAGACAACAACCTTTCTCCATGGGGATTTGGAGGAAGAGATATATATGCAGCAGCCACAAGGATATGAGGTAAAAGGGAAGGAGAAACTACTGTGCAGGTTGAAGAAGAGCTTGTATGGCTTAAAATAGGCTCCAAGGCAGTGGTATCTAAATAATTTTATGTCTGAACAAGGTTATACTAGATGTCACTCTGACCATTGTGTTTATCTCAAAAGGAAAAATGATGGCAGCTATATTATATTGTTATTGTATGTAGATGACATGCTTGTTGTAGGTTCTAACATGTTGGGTCCCTATAATACTAGTGATTACCCCATTACTATTGTAGTTATACCCCTTATTTATATTGTTATGCCCCTATTACCCCCATGTTGTTATTTCTGTGCCCCATGGAATCCCTCTATTGTTATTTTTGTGGCTTTATATTATTATTGTTAGGTCGGCTGGATTATATTGTGACTCCTTAGACTCCTATATATAGAAAGGAGGTTTTGTCATTTGAATCATGCAAGAATTGTTCATTTATGTAATGTAAAGGAGGTTGCCCCCTCGAAGAGGCTGAATTATAAGGCGTTGATCTACCTATTCTATCTTTTCTTGAGCTGGTTTCATATCATTTGGTATCAGAGCTTTGGATTCTAGGGTTTCGCTGCTCCAAACAGGTCATCATGGCATTTTCACTATAACTTTTTTTCTGTGACGTTTCAGAAGTCGCAAAAAAAACCCATTTGAGAAGAAATCGCGCTGAACCTTGGGTGCAAATTTCAGAGCTTTTCGCGCAATTTTTGTGGAGATATGATCTGAGGAAGTTGGTCTTTTTTGCAGACTCCTAATTACATTCAAAACAGGTGACCTGGGGAAAATCATCATAACTTTCTCTCTGGGGATCAGATTGAAATTTCGTAAGAAGGTACAGAAAGAGGACAGACTGTAGCTTCTTGTATGTATGTTATCCAAAGGTCGAAACAGTGACTCATGGCACGTCGTACAAGTTCGCTCTACTGAACTAGTCTATAAGCAAGTCACTGTGGGAGATTTCACATAACTCTTCCTTGGAGAATCCAATTTGGGTCAGACTTGTGGCATTGGAAAGAGGACACAGTGGGCTACTACAGCTCACAAATTCAGAAGTAGATCATTGGAAATTACAGAGATACATCAGAGGCAATATCGAGCTCCTACAAAGTGAAAAAAGGTGTGTAGATTTTCTTAAATTTTTGCTTAAGCTTGGTTTGAAAATTTATTTTGAAGGAATTCAAAGGGCATAGTAGAGCATTATTATCGGTAATTGATGCCCCGAGGAAAGAAAATGCAAACATCTAGTAAGGAACCTAAAAGCTCTAGCATGACTCATGAAGAAGAGGAAGAAATGCAACATGATATATCAAAATTACAAGACCAAGTGCAACAACTGTCCCTTGCACAAAAAGGAACAGAATCTAAGATGGATGGTTTAAAGAAAGATGTAGAAGCTAAGATGGATGGTTTAAAGAAAGTTGTAGAAGCTAAGATTGACTGTTTAAAGAAAGGCGTAGAAGCTAAGATGATTGACGTGGAAGCTAAGATGGATGATTTGAAGATAGATTTGAAGACAGACATGGACAAATTGAAGATAAATATGAATAAGTTGCTACAGGAAATGGTCCCTAAGGGTGAAAGGGTACTAAAGGAAACTCATGATGAGAACAAAAGAAATGTTAATCATGATTCCATAGACGCTAATGTTGGATTGAAGACTCACCATATTCCAAAAATCGATATGAGGAAGTTTGATGGCAAGGATCCCGCCACATGGATATTACAGATGGAGCAGTTCTTCGATCTCAATAATGTGCAAAACACACAAAAGGTACGTATGGCAACTATATATTTGGAACCAAATCAGTTTGTATGGTATCAATGGCTTTGCTCTTGTAAACAAGTTATCACTTGGGCAATTTTTACGGAAGAATTGATAGCACATTATGAAGATACAAAAAGCAACACTTTTTTTAGCCAATTGATAAGTCTCAAACAAAAGGGTTCAGTAATGGAGCACATTGAGGAGTTCCAAAAATTGAACATAAGGGTAAAAGATATTCCAGAGGAGCATAGGATTGATGTGTTCATAGGGTCTTTAAAGGATAATATCCAACATGATGTTCGCCTTTGGGAACCTGATTCATTAGAGAAGGCATTCAGGTTAGCAAGAAAAATGGAAAGCAAAATTATGGCAACCAGGAAGCATACCACTCACAACTATAAAGACGGAAGTGTTGTTGCCCCTAGTCTTTCACAACCTGTAAGGTTGACACCACAACAATTGGAAGAAAAAAGAGCAAAAGGGCTTTGTTACAGTTGTGATAGAAAATACACTAAAGGTCATAAGTGTGCTGAGAAGAAATTATTCTACATAGATTGTGAAGAGGAAGAAGAAAAGGAGCAAGAAAGGTCAAAAGAAGAAGATATACTCCAGGAACAAAGCCTAGATGAAGAAAAAATAAATCCGACCATATCTTGTAATGCATTGGCAGGAATTACCACTCCTCAAACCATCAAGATAGAAGGACAAATCAAGAAGAAAAAGGTAATAGTGTTGATTGATTCAGGAAGCACCCACAATTTTATTCATTGTAGGGTAGCAAAAGAATTGAATTGCTTCCTATATCTAGCACCAGAGTGTCAAGTGATGATTGCAAATGGAGGAACAATAAATTGCTCTGGAAGGTGCCATAATATCAAGCTATCCATGGGAGAATATGTATTGACTAGCCCAATGCTTTCCATTCCAATGGGAGGTGCTGATGTTGTACTAGGAGTCCAATGGCTACAATCCTTGGGTACAATAGCTTTTAATTTTCAAGAACTTTTCATCAAATTTTCTATGGAAGGAAAGGAAGTTGAATTAAGGGGTATTGCAGGGAAACCAGGAAAGATAATCAGCTCTAATGGTATGACAAAGCTTCTAAAAAAGGAGCAAAGAGGTGTAATTGCACAATTATGTTCGCTAGATGTTTCCACATCAGAATCATCTATTTCTCCAGATCTCCAAAAAGTCCTGGACAATCATTCCAAGGTATTTGAGACTCCCAAAGGTCTCCCACCTATGCATGATCATGATCATGCTATCCATCTGATTCCAGGAAGTGTTCCTCCAAACATCAGGCCGTACAGATATCCCTATGTCCAAAAAAGTGAAATTGAACGTATGGTTGCAGAAATGCTAGAGGCTGGTATAATTCAACCAAGTCAAAGTTCTTTCTCAGCTCCAGTAGTATTGGTGCACAAGAAGGATGGATCATGGCGCATGTGTCTGGATTATAGGGAGCTCAACAAGCTCACTATTAAAGATAAGTTCCCCATTCTTATCATTGATGAATTACTGGATGAATTGCATGGATCAATTTACTTCACCAAGTTGGATCTTCGTTCGGGATATCATCAAATCAGAATGAAGATTGAAGACATTCCGAAAACGGCATTTAGAACTCATGAGGGTCATTATGAATTTTTGGTCATGCCTTTTGGCCTTACCAATGCACCTTCAACATTTCAAGGTTTGATGAATTCAATTTTAAAACCATTCCTTAGAAAATTTGTGTTAGTATTTTTTGATGATATACTAATCTACAGTAAGTCTTGGAAGGATCATGTTGAACATGTTGACAAGGTGCTACAACTATTGGAGGAGAAACAATTATATGCAAAAAGATCCAAATGTTTCTTTGGAGTCCAGGAGGTGGAATATTTGGGTCATATTGTATCTCATGAAGGAGTTAAGGTAGACCCTATCAAAATTAAATCCATTAAGGAATGGAAAATCCCCACATCCATAAAGCATCTGCGAGGATTTCTTGGGTTGACAGGGTATTATCGCAAATTTGTTAAGAATTATGGGAGAATAGCAGCACCTCTAACAACATTATTGAAGAAAGATGCATTTTCATGGACTCCGGAAGCAACAAAGGCCTTTGAACATCTTAAAGAGGCAATGTGCCAAGCACTGGTCTTAGCTACACCGGACTTCACAAAAACCTTTATTGTGGAATGTGATGCTTCAGGAAATGGTATTGGTGTTGTTCTAATGCAAGATGAAAGACCCATTTCTTTTGAAAGTCGTCCAATCAAGGGAAAGTTTTTAAGCAAAGCTATTTATGAGAAGGAAATGTTGGAAATACTCCATGCACTTAAGAAATGGCGACCCTACCTAATGGGAAGACACTTCAAGGTAAAAACAGATCATGATAGCCTTAAATACTTTTTAGAACAAAGATTATCCTCTGAAGAGCAACAAAAGTGGGTCACAAAGATGTTGGGTTATGACTTTGAAATCATCTACAAAAAGGGGAAGCAAAATGTGGTGGCAGATGCACTCTCAAGAAAGGATGAGGATGTGGAAGCATTGTTGTGTGCCATTTCTATTATCCAACCAGATTGGATAAACGAAGCAAGGGAGGAATGGAAGAATGATGAAGAAGTGTGGGCACTTATTCGAAAGCTACAACAAGATTCCAGTACGTCTGATACATTTAGCTGGAAAAATGATTCGTTATGGTACAAAGATCGCTTATACCTCTGTAAGAATTCCCAGCTAAAACAAAAGATTCTTATGGAATTGCACACTTCTCCCTTAGGAGGGCACTCAAGATTTTTAAAAACTTACCACAGGGTTAAGAAGGAATTTTTTTGGGATGGCCTTAAATTAGATATTCAAAAGTTTGTGGCAGAATGTTTCGTTTGCCAACAAAATAAAGTTGAAACAATTAAGACACTGGGTCTATTACAACCTTTATCCATTCCAAGCCAATGTTGGGAGGAGTTTTCAATGGATTTTATCACAGGTTTACCCAAGTCTGAGGGAAAGAGTGTAATCATGGTGGTAATTGACAGACTTACCAAGTATGCACACTTTTGTGCATTATCACATCCATTTAAAGCCAGTACAGTTTCTACTGCATTTATGGAAACAATTCAAAAGCTACATGGAAACCCAAAGATTATTGTAAGTGACAGAGATCCCATTTTCACTAGAAATTTTTGGACAGAATTATTTTCTTGTCTTGGTACTCAGTTAGCTCATAGCTCATCTTATCATCCTCAATCTGATGGGAAAACTGAGACAATAAACAAATGTTTGGAAGGATATCTTCGTTGCTTTGTATCTGATAAACAGACACAATGGGTCAAATGGTTGCCTCTGGCTGAATGGTGGTATAACACTTCCTTCCATACAGCAACAAAAATGACCCCATTTATGGCACTTTATGGGTATCAACCACCATCCATCACATCATATTTAAGAGAAAATTCTAAGGTTCAGGCAGTGGAACATCACATCGAACATCAACAACAAGTCCTCCAACTCTTAAAGGATAACCTCGTGTTGGCACAAAATAGAATGAAACAACAGGCAGATCAACATCGCAGTGAAAGAAGTTTTGATGTAGGTGATTGGGTATTCCTACGGCTACAACCATACAAGCAAATGTCCCTAAAGCAAGCTAAGAAGGATAATAAATTATCACCAAAGTATTATGGTCCATACAAGGTGTTGCAAAAGATTGGTACTAGGGCATACAAATTGGAGCTTCCTGCAGCTTCTCGATTGCACCCAGTTTTCCATGTTTCATGTTTAAAGAAGGTTATAGGCGACAAGCTCCCAGTTCAAACAATATTGCCAGAACTTGATGAGGAAGGAAAAATTATATTGGAAGTAGTCACAGAAACAAGAACTCGACAGCTATGAAATCGATCAATTTCAGAGTATCTTATCAAGTGGAAGAACTTATCCGCTGAAGATTCCACATGGGAGGATGAGATTTTTATGCAGAAGTATCCAAAACTACTCAAGCGTTGAGGAAAACACTTTTTTGAAGGAGAGGAGCATGTTGGGTCCCTATAATACTAGTGATTACCCCATTACTATTGTAGTTATACCCCTTATTTATATTGTTGTGCCCCTATTACCCCCATGTTGTTATTTCTGTGCCCCATGGAATCCCTCTATTGTTATTTTTGTGGCTTTATATTATTATTGTTAGGTCGGCTGGATTATATTGTGACTCCTTAGACTCCTATATATAGAAAGGAGGTTTTGTCATTTGAATCATGCAAGAATTGTTCATTTATGTAATGTAAAGGAGGTTGCCCCCTCGAAGAGGCTGAATTATAAGGCGTTGATCTATCTTTTCTATCTTTTATTGAGCTGGTTTCATAACATAACATGTAGTAAATAAATGTTCTCAAAAGGAAATTGGCAAACTCATTTGCAATGAAGTATTTGGGTGCTGCAAAACAAATCCATGGTATGAGAATAATTAGAGACAGGAAGAATCACAAATTAACATTGTCTCAAAGTGACTACATAGAAAAGGTGTTGAAAAGGTTTAATATGTAGAATGAAAAACCTTTGGCTATCCATTTCAAATTAAGTAAGGAAGCGTGTCCCAAGACTCAGGAAGAAATGGCTCATATGTCTAAAGTTCCATATGCATCAGCAGTTGGAAGCTTAATGTATGCAATGGTCTGCACAAGGCCTGATATTGCACATGCAGTGGGAGTTGTAAGCAGGTACATGAACAATCCAGGAAAAGAACATTGGATGGCAGTGAAGTGGATTCTCAGGTATTTGAGGGTACCACAAATCAAGCATTATTCTTTGATGGTTCAAACATTGCTCTACAGGGATATGTTCATGCAGATATGGCAGGTGACAAAGATAACAGGAGGAGCACTACAGGATATTTATTTACTGTAGGTGGAACAACTGTCAGTTGGGTTTCAAAAATCCAAAGTGTTGTTGCACTCTCAACAACAGAAGCAGAGTATGTTGCTGCTACAGAGGCTAGTAAAGAAATGATTTGGTTACAAAGGTTTCTAGATGAATTGGGTAAGAAGCAGGAGTTAGGAAGGTTATACAGTGACAGCCAGAGTGCCATACATCTTGCAAAGAACTTTGCATTTCATTCCAAGACTAAACATATACAACTCAAGTACCATTTTATACGGTGAGCATTGGAAGATGGACAATTGAAGCTGGAAAAGATACACACTAGCCATAATCCTGCAGATATGTTAACAAAAGTTGTAACCAGGGAGAAACTGAGAATCTGCTAAGTTTCAATTGGTCTTCAAGTATGATGAAGAAGATGAGAAACAACCAGGTCCAAAGTGGAGTCATTGTCTAGCAAATGAAGCAGCACTGGAGTTGCTATAATCGGTCTCCAAGTGGGAGATTGTTGGGTGTGGAGCCTGATTATCTTCTGTATTCAAAGGTTTCAACAGGATGTATACCCCAGGAAGACTATACACCCCTCCACGCGGGGGTAAATCCCCCTCGGCTGGGGGGTTTGGGGCAACGCCCTCGAAGCTAAAAATAGATGTAAAATTGCCTTGTAAAAGTCTAGTAATTTCTAGTAAATCTGGGCCGTTCATTAGGTGGATGATATGACGGTAGAATTTATGTTTAATTTAGGGTTTTTTGCCCTAGAAGGCAACCCCTCACTATATATGAGGGAATTGTATTGCGTCTATATTATATCTGTATTCTGAGTGAGGAAGAGAGAGGAGATTGAGAGCAAAGAGGGTGTTACAACGAATCTGTTGTAGGTTGTATCTCTTCAGTTTGCTGGATAATATAATAAAATAAGGACTGGCTGTTTCTCTGTGGATGTAGCCCAAATTGGGTGAACCACGTATATCTGTGTCTCTCTTGTTTTATGCGTTTTCTGTGTTTATATTTCTGCAATATTTTATGTGTTCCATTGCTCCGTAATATATAATTTTCTAACATTACCTTTTTCATGTGATCGTCTGTGATGCCCTGAGCTTCCCATGCAACTTTTATAAAGAACCAGAACTGGTCTGGGTCCTCATTTCCCAGGCCC
Organism: Pinus tabuliformis; assembly: GCA_031772625.1. Taxonomy (NCBI): domain Eukaryota; kingdom Viridiplantae; phylum Streptophyta; class Pinopsida; order Pinales; family Pinaceae; genus Pinus; species Pinus tabuliformis. Next base: position 295,425,374 of record CM062814.1, read on the forward strand.
TTAAACAAAGGCAGCTTCACTAAATTTTCCATGTCGAACTGCGGTGGAGGTGGTGGTAGTGTGGGCGAAGTTGCAGGTGATGTGGTGAAGTTGGAGGTGGTGTAGGTGGAGGTGGTAGCCGCGGGAATCCGTATTTTATTAATTGAACTTTACTTCATGGAGAAGCCTACGCTACTCCCTTTTCATCACCCAATGGAGGTGAAATCTGTGGGATATATTCAGGACTCTTTCTTCCTTCGTTCCTATAAGTCTTTCCACTTTGCATAGCTCCAAACATAAAGGTAGCTGCATAACCTATTTTTCACACAATAAAATCTTAATCCGGGTATTTAAAGACTTTAAGTACTTACCTCGTGGAACTTTGAAAATGTGTCGCTCCACCTCACTGTAACTAATTGAGGTATCGACCGCAAATTTAGTTACAAATCACTCTATGATATGATTGAGCCAATGATCAGCAACGCAGGCAATCTTATCCTTAGAGGTTTCTAGTCTCTCTACCAGATCCGGGGTCCAGACAATAGGACCATCAAGCCTCCACCTTCCTTGGCTCTCTGCTAGCTTCACGATCCACTTGTATAACTCGACTAGAAAGGAACATAAAAAGATCTTGTGGATTTCTGTATACAGGTACCTGTCCAACCACTGTTCCTTTGTCAACCATCGGTTTCTGTTCTCTTGTGTCGTGAATTGGTGGATCTTCCTATCTAACCAGTCTTCGACCTATTCTTAGTTGGATTCCAGTGATATGACATCACACATCTCTTATGCAAATTTCGGTCCCAGCAACAGAATCATTTGTTGGCGTCGTGGGGCCTGATCCAGGTTCAATATTAGTTAGCCAAAAAAATCCCTACACTACTAGCCCTTTCGGCATCAGCCCGCAGAGCACAGACTGAAATCTCACCCGAAGCAGTATGGGGGGATGCTGGAACCAAGTTTTCACACCCTGAGATGGTCATGATGTCAATTTATATCTTCTATCCCTACTTTTGTGCAGGTCACTAAAATTTAGGGCTCTTTCAGTCTACCCTTTATTTCACCCTTCAATACCTCTGCGAAGGTGTACGATTGACCTTCGCACAAGCCTAGCTTATGATCTAGGTACTTCCGCGCAGCTATGACAATGTATTGTATAGGTTCCAAAGTTATCTTAGGTGTTTTACTTACCTTACTAATGAATCACAGTTAGCGCCACATAAACTGATATCCTTACTTGCGTTGAATTAACCAACACAATCACATATATCTGTGCATCACATAAACATTGTAAATTAAACCCAAAACACAATATAATCAGATGCATTAACAAGAACTAAATACACAGTAATTGCATAATACTTGTCTTTATTGATATCTTTAAGTTAACACAAACTATATCTGCCCTGTGCACACAGCTGCAGGGGTCAGTGCACTCAATTGTGGACTTCCACCCTAGGCCTCTGTGCACTCAGCTGCAGAGCCTCTTCCTATGCTAAGACTTGAAACACTTAGTCTTCTCTACCAAGACTCCAATGCTTAACTCCTTACTTCATTCTTTGCTACAAACTACTTAGAGCTTACTTACTTAGCTCCTTTTTATACAATCCCATGGTCCACGAACCATGGGTGGATCTATATAGTTGACTTTACACTTTACAAAATAAGGGCGGATAACTCTTTATGATTCTTGACACCTTTGTGCTCCGCAACCACAAAATGCGGAGACTTTACAACTTTATTATAAAATTGTCCCAAAACATGGGCTTTTAGCCCCAAAACTATCGCTGGGGGAACCCGTTCCCAACAAGAAGATAAAAAGTCACATTAAAAATATTATTAATTCCAAATTTAAGGATAAATTGTTGGGAAATAAAGAGATAGAGGGGAAAAGGAAACTATGATCTTATAAGGAGGTGATCAACCGTAAACTCAAAATCTAAAATTATCCCTATAAATTTACTAGTGTTAACAACAAAATGAACATTTCCAACATTAGAACATATTCTCATGAGTTTTATAGTGAAACTCAACATTATTCAATTCGAAAAACACTATGGGATGAAAGAGTTTTTCACCTATACAATATTAGGAAAGTTGAAGATGAAAATCACTCTTTTATATTGTCCATCTTATACTCATTCGATCTAATTTTCTAAATTTGTACCACACTACCAACCTTCTTGACATTTTAAATCAACAAAACCATGGTGATGCAGGAGTGCTTCTCTCACTTCTTTTTTAGCATAGAAATAAAATGTTAAAGAAGTCTATTTAATCTTTTACCTTCTTAAGATGGGGTTTACTATATTATTTGACATTAATCATCATCATTATCATGAAGCACACTTATTTATGACTTCTTTTCAATTACTTTACATATATTTTAACTTAAAATGTATGTTACAATATTTTGTTTATAGATAATTAATAATAATTTTAAATATTACTCTAAAGATATATCAATAATGCAATTGATATCTAACATATATTTCATAGTAAAAGTAAAATGAAATTATTTAAATGAACACAAAATAAATATCCCAAAGGGTTAGCTCAATTGGTTGAGGTCTCATTACTAAAGCACCTTTCCATTGAGAGGTCATGGGGTCAATTCTCCTTGAAACCCTTAGGGTTAGGCTTTGATTAGTTTTACCAGTGGGATGTGATCCTTTATCTCTATTTCTTGACTAGTGATAAGAAGAAAATGAACATTTCCAAGATTATAATATATTCTCATGAGTTTTATAGTGAAACTCAACATTGGTCTATTCCCAAAACATGATGGGGTGAAAGAGATTATCACTTGTGCAATCCTAGGAGAGTTAAAGTTGAAAATAACTTTTTTATATTTTCAATCTAATTTTCCAAATATGTATCACACTACCAACCTTCCTGACCCTTTTTTATGAACCAACTCACAAAAATATAGAAAAGATAGATCAACGACTTCAAAATCAGCCTCTTCGAGGGGGCAACCTCCTTTACATTACACAAATGAACAATTCTTGGATGATACAAATGACTAAACCTCCTTTCTATATATAGGAGTCTAAGGGGTCATAATATAATCAAAGCCGACATAACAATAATAATATAAGGGCACAACAATAACAATAGTGGGCTTTTATGGGGCACACTAATAACAATATGGGGACAACAGGGGCACAATAATAAAAATAAGGGTTACAATGACAATAGTAATGGGGGAATGACTAGTATTATAGGGACCTAACATGCCCCTCTCCTTCAAAAATGTGTTGTCCTAACCGCTTGAGTATTTATAGATGTTTCTGTATAAAATTCTCATCCTCCCATGTGGAATCTTCAGTGGCTAAGTTCTTCCACTTGATGAGATACTTCGAAATTGATCGATTTCATAGTTTTCGAGTTCTTGTTTCTGTGACTGCTTCAGGTTCTGATATTGTTTTTTCTTCCACGTCAAGTTTTGGCAATATTTTTTGAACTGGGAGCTTGTCACCTATAACCTTATTTAAACATGAAACATGGAATACTAGGTGCACTCGGGAAGCTGTAGAAAGGTCCAATTTGTATGCCATAGTACCAATCTTTTGCAACACCTTCTATGGACCATAATAATTTGGTGATAATCTATTATCCTTCTTAGCTTGCTTGGGGGCATTTGTTAATATGGTTGTATCCATAGTACTACCTAGTCACCTACATCAAAACTTCTTTGGCCGCGATGTTGATATTTCTATTGTTTCATTCTATTCTGCGCCAAAGTGAGGTTATCTTTTAAGAGTTGGAGAACTTGTTGTTGATGCTCGATGTGATCTTCCACTGTTTGAACTTTATAATTTTCTCTTAAATATGATGTGACGAATGGTGGATGATATCGATAAAGTGCCATAAATGGGGTCATTTTTGCTGCAGTATGGAAGGAAGTGTTATACCACCATTCATCTAGAGGCAACCATTTGACCCATTGTGTCTATTTATCAAAGACAAAGCAACGAAGATATCATTCCAAACATTTGTTTACAATCTCAGTTTTCCTATCAGATTGAGGATGATAAGATGAGATATGAGCTAACTAAGTACCGAGACAAGAAAATAATTCTGTCCAAAAATTTCCAGTGAAAATGGGATCTCTGTCACTTACAATAATCTTTGGTTTTCCATGTAGCTTTTGAATTGTTTCCATAAATGCAGTAGAAAATGTACTAGATTTAAATGGATGAGATAATGCACAAAAGTGTGAATACTTGGTAAGTCTGTCAATTACCACCTGATGACACTCTTTCCTTCGGACTTGGGTAAACCTGTGATAAAATCCATTGAAAACTCCTCCTTACATTGGCATGGAATGGATAAAGGTTGTAATGGACTGGGGGTATTTATTGTTTCAACTTTATTTTGTTGGAAAACCAAACATTCAACCACAAACTTTTGAATATCTGATTTAATGCCATCCCAAAAACATTCCTTCTTAACCTTGTGGTAAGTTTTTAAAAATCCTTAGTGCCCTCCTAAGGGAGAAGTGTGCAATTCCATAAGAATATTTTGTTTGAGTTGGGAATTCTTACATAGGTATAAGCGATCTTTGTATCATAACGAATCATTTTTCTAGCTAAATGTATCAGAGGTACTGGGATCTTGTTGTAACTTTTGAATGAGTGCCCACACTTATTCGTCATTCTTCCGTTCATACCTTGCTTCATTTATCCAATCTAGTTGGATAATAGAAATGACGCAAAGCAATGCTCCCACGTCCTCATCCTTTCTTGAGAGTGCATTTGCCACAACATTTTGCTTCCATTTTTTGTATAAGATTTCAAAGTCATAACCCAACATCTTTGTGACCCATTTTTGCTACTCTTCTGAAGATAGTATTTGTTCTAAATAGTATTTAAGACTATCATGATCCATTTTACCTTGAAGTGTCTTCCCATTAGGTAGGGTCGCCATTTCTTAAGTGCATGTAGTATTTCCAACATTTCCTTCTCATAAATAGCTTTGTGTAAATATTTTTTTTTTATTGGATGACTTTCGAAAGAAATGGGCCTTTCTTCTTGCACTAAAACTACACCAATTCCATTTCCTGAGGCATCACATACCACAATAAAGGTTTTTGTGAAGTCCGGCGTAGCTAAGACCGTTTCTTGGCACATTGCCTCTTTAATATTTTCAAAGGCCTTTGTTGCTTCTGGAGTCCATGAAAATGCATCTTTCTAAAATAATGTTGTTAGAGGTGATGCTATTCTCCCATAATTCTTCACAAACATGCGATAATACCCTGACAACCCAAGAAATCCTCGTAGATGCTTTATGGATGTGGGGATTTTCCATTCCTTAATGGCTTTAATTTTGCTAGGGTTTGCCTTAACACCTTCATGAGATACAATATGACTCAGATATTCCACCTCTTGTACTCCAAAGAAACATTTGGAGATTTTTTATATAATCGTTTCTCCTCCATTAGTTTGAGCACCCTGTCAACATGTTGAACATGATCCTTCCAAGACTTGTTGTAGATTAGTATATCATCAAAAAATGCTAGCACAAATTTTCTAAGGAAGAGTTTGAAAATGGAATTCATCAAACCTTGAAATGTATAAGGTGCATTGGTAAGGCCAAAAGGTATGACCAAAAATTCATAATGACCCTCATGAGTTCTAAATGTTGTTTTTGGAATGTCTTCAGTCTTCATTCTGATTTGATGATATACTGAATGAAGATCCAACTTGGTGAAGTAAATTGATCCATGCAATTCATCCAATAATTCATCAGTGATAGGAATGGGAAATTTATCTTTAATAGTGAGCTTGTTGAGCTCCCTATAATCCGAACACATGTGCCATGATCCATCCTTCTTGTGCACCAATAATATTGGAGCAGAGAAAGAACTTTGACTAAGTTGAATTATACTAGCCTCTAGCATTTCTGCAACCATACGTTCAATTTCACTCTTTTTTCCATAGGGATATTTGTAAGGCCCGATGTTTCAAGGAACACTTCCTCAAATCAAATGAATATCATGATCATGATCAAGAATAAGTGGGATACCTTTGGGAGTCTCAAATACCTTGGAATGGTTGTCCAAGACTGTTTGGAGAATTGGAGAAATAGACGATTTCGACGTGGGAACCTCTAGCGAACATAAATGTGCAATTACGCCTCGTTTTTCTTTCTTTAGAAGATTTTCATTCCATTAGAGATGATTATCTTTCCTGGTTTCCCTGTGATACCCCTTAATTCAACTTCCTTTCCTTCCGAGCAAAATTTCATGAAAAGTTCTTGAAAATTAAAAGTTATTGTACCCAAGGATTGTAGCCATTGGACTCCTAGTACAACATCAACACCACCCATTGGAATGGAAATCATTGGGCTATTTAATACATATTATCACATGGATAGCTTGATATTGTGGCACTTTTAAGAGAAACTTATGGTTCCTCCAATTGCAACCATCACTTGACACTCTAATGCTGGATATAGAAAGAAATTCAATTCCTTAGCTATCTTATAATGAATAAAATTATGGGTACTGCTAGAATCAATCAACATGATTACCTTTTTCTTCTTGATATGTCCTTCACTCTTAATAGTTTGAGGAGTGGTAATTCCAACCAATGCATTACAAGATATGGTCAGATTCATTTCTTCTTTCTCTAGGGTTTGTTCCTGGTGTATATCCTCTTATTTTGACGTTTCTTGTTCCTTTTCTTCCTCCTCTTAAAAATCTACGTAAAATAATTTCTTCTTAGCACACTTATGACCATTAGTGTATTTGCTATCACAACTGTAACAAAGCCCTTTTTCTATTTTTTCTTCCAATTATTGTGGTCTCAACCTTGTCTGTTGTGGAAGGCTAGGAGCAACAACACTTACATCTTTATAGTTGTGGGTTGTAGGCTTCCTTGTTTCCATAATTTTTCTTTCCATTTTTCTTGCCAACCTGAATGCCTTCTTCAGTGAATCAGGTTCCGAAAGGAAAACCTCATGTTGGATGTTATCCCTTAAAGTCCCTATGAACACATCAATGCTATGCTCCTCTGGATTATATTTTATCCTTATATTCAGTTTTTGGAAGTCCTCAATGTGCTCCATCATTGAACCCTTTTGTTTGAGATTTATCAATTGGCTAAAAAAGGTGTTGCTTTTTGTATCCTCATAATGTGCTATCATTTCTTCCGTAACAATTTCTCAAGTGACAATTTGTTTACAAGAGCAAAGCTGTCGATACCATACAAATTGTTTTGGTTCCAAATATAAATTTGCAACGCGTACCTTTTGTGTGTTTTGCACATTATTGAGATCAAAATATTGCTCCATTTGTAGTATCCATGTTACGGGATCCTTTCCATCAAATTTCCTCATATCAGTATTTGGAATATGGTGGGTCTTCAATCCAACGTTACAGTCTATGAAATCATCATTAACATTTCTTTTGTTCTCATCATGAGTTTCCTTTACTACCCTTTCACCATTAGTAAACATTTATTGTATCAACTTTGTCAAATATGTCTTCAAATCTTCCATTTTTTCTTCAATCTTAGCTTCCACGCCATTCATCTTAGCTTCCACACCTTTCTTTAAACCATCCATCTTATCTTCCATGACATCCATCTTATCTTCCATGTATTTCTTTAAACCATACATCTTAGCTTCTATTACATTTTGTGAGAGTGAAATTTGTTGCACTTGGTCTCATAATTTTGATATATCATGTTGCATTTCTTCCTCTTCTTCATGAGTCATGCTAGAGATTTCAGATTTCTTACTAGGTGTTTCTATTTTATTTCTTCGGGGCATCAATTAATGATAACTATGCTTTGAAATTGTCAAATGTGGTAGCTCTCTGAGCCCTCTTTCCAATGACACCAGTCTGATAAAAATTGGATTCTCCAAGAAGGAGTTATGCCAATCTCCCAAGATGATCTGATTATACACTCTTTAGTAGAGCGAACTTTTACAAAGTGCCACGTGTCACTGTTTAAACCTTTGGACATTAAAACAATGTAAAAAAAACTATGGTCCATCCTATTTCTATAAATTCTTACAAAATTTTAATCTGATACTCAGAGAGAAAATTATGACGATTTTCCCAAGGTCACCTATTTGGGATGTAATTCGAGAGCTAACAAACACCCTAACTTCCTTAGATCATATCTTTGAAAGTATAGCAATACAAGATCTGAAATTTGTACCCGTAGATCGTCACGATTTCAGCTCAAATGGGTGTTTGTTTTAGCTTCTGAAACATCACATAACAAAATTTATAGTGACAATTCCATGATGACCTATTTGGAGAAGTGAAACCCTAGAGTCCAAAGCTCTGATACCAAATGTTATGAGCCAACTCACAAAAAGATAGAAAAGATAGATCAACGACTTCAAAATCAGCCTCTTCGAGGGGGAAACCTCCTTTACATTAAACAAATGAACAATTCTTGGATGATGCAAATGAATAAACCTCCTTTCTATATATAAGAGTCTAAGGGGTCACAATTTAATCAAAGTCGACATAACAATAATAATATAAGGGCACAACAATAAAAATAGTGAGATTCTATGGGGCACACTAATAGCAATATGGGGACAGGGGAACAATAATAAAAATAAGGGCTACAATTACAACAGTAATGGGGGAATCACTAGTATTATATGGACCTAACACCTTTTAGCTCAACAAAAACACAATTATGTGTGAGCCCTTCGCTGACTTCTTTTTGAGCATAGAAATAAAATGTTAAAGGATTCTTTTTAATCATATATCTTATTAAGATCTAGTAGACCATATAGGTTTTAGTGAACATTAATCATCATCATCATCATCATCATAAAGCATACTTATTTATGATTTTTTTTTCCCAATTACTTTACATATATTTTAACTTAAAATGTATCTTGCAATATTTTGTTTATAGCTAATTACCAGTAATTTTAAATCTTACTCTAAAATTATATCAATAATGCAACTGGTATATAACATATATTTCAAACTAAAAATAAAATACAATTATTTATTTAACACAAAATAAATAGCCCTGAGGGTTAGCTCAATTGGTCGAGGTCCCATTACTAAAGCACATCACCATTGGGAGGTCACAAGGTCAATTCTCCTTGATGCCCTTATGATTAGACTTTGATTAGTTTGATCAGTAGGATGTGATCCCTTATCTCTCTATCTTGATTATTGTTAAGAAGAAAATGAATATTTCTAAGATTATAATATATTCTCATGATTTTTATAGTGAAACTTAACATTGGTGAATTCCCAAAGCGCCATGAGATGAAAGAGTTTGTCACCTATGCAGTCTTAGGAGAGTTGAAGATGAAAATCACTCTTTTAGATTTTCCATCTTATACTCATATTCGATCTAATTTTCCAATTATGTGTCACATTACCAACCTTCTTGACCTTTTAACTCAACAAAATTGATACTCATTCAACTTAATTTTCCAAATATGTATCACACTACTAACCTTCTTGACCTTTTAACTCAACAAAGATGTGGTCATGTGGCAACCCTTCTCTCACCTCTTTTTGAGCATATAAATAAAATGTTAAAGAAGTATTTTTAATCTTTTAGCTTCTTAATATCTGGTAGACCATAAAGGTCTTAGTGAACAATCATCATCATCAGCATGAAACACACTTATTTATGATTTGTTTTCAATTACTTTACATATATTTGAACTTAAATTGTATCTTACAATATTTTATTTATAGCTAATTAATAATAGTTTTAAATCATTTATTTTCAAAGAAAAAAAACGAATTTTTTATAATCATAATAAAAAGTTACATATACATGCCGCAGCTTCCTTTTGCTGTATGATAGAGCATCATAATACCTGTTGGAAGGTTATTCTACCTTCCTTTAATTGTGAGTTATGGGTCATTCTGAGCGTAAGAAAAGCCTCCTCTAGAGAGGAAAACAACTCCCTTCCTTAGCATTATCAAAAAGAGTCAACAGTTTAATCTTTATGGTAACAAAAACATTTACTGGCATCTTTCCCCGGGTTTCCTCTATCGAGGAAAACAACCCAAGATGAAAAGGAATGCGCAACACTATCATAAAAGACTAGAACAGATTTCAAAAAGTAGACTTTCTAGGTATAAACAAAAAGAACCTAGTATGACCAGCTCTACTATGTGCATAAGCATGTTGTCTATACATAAGGAGGCTGGTCCGAGAGGTGAGTGCCTCCATTGTTTTCCTCCACTATTCTCCATCTGACCATATCTTGTTGTAGACCTTCTTTAGAAAGCTTGTCTGCAACGTCATTACGTTCCCTGTAGATGTGATGAATAGAGAAGGCATTAAAAGATAATTTTAAATGCTGAATATCTTCTAATAAAGGATACAATATGCAATTTTGACATCTGCTTTGATCATTTGCCCATTTGATAACCTTTAATGAATCCCCAAAAATCTGAACTGTGAAGATGTTCCTGTGAATCGGCCAACATAGGAGAAGCTTAAGAGCATATAATTCAACATAGTTATTTGAGCCACTTCCTAATCCTACAGAAGCTTTTAGAGAATGTCTTTCGGTTATATGGATGATTAGACCTGCTCCAGCTTTGTTATTTTGAGAGGCTCCATCAAAGTAAGCCCATGGCACTCCTTCCTTGATTTGTTCTTCTCTAATCTGCCTGGGCATCCTTTCTTCCTCTGAATCCGGTATATTTGAGTAAATTGAATTACTCTGAATGGCAATTGATTCCACCGAAGTTTCCTTGTCCTGAAAGATGACTCTGTTTCTTGCAATCCAAATGCCCCAACAGATAATAGGAGGCAGATTTCTTAATTTCCAAGTTTGATTTGAGTGCCACCATTTGTGCCAAGCTTCAGATATATTATTCCCTTCCCAGGCTATCGGTAAATGAATAACCTTCTCAACCTCCCTCCATACTTTGTTAACTATAGGACAACCAATAAAAAGGTGCGTTATGGTTTCAGAGTCATTTTTTCACATAGCGCATCTTCCTGGCCCTGATTTAGATCTGGATTGCATAATGTCCCATGCAGGGAATTTCCCTTTTAAGATACACTAGAAGAACAATTTTGCTTTGGAAGGGCACTTTAACTTCCATATTGACTTTACCCACCATTCGCGATCACCCCAACCTTTTTTTGTCATGAGGAACTTGTATCCAAATTTTGGAGAGTAGATTCCAAAATCAGCGTTAGCCCATACCAGCTGGTCTGGTTTATCTTTAAACCTTACATTTGATCTGGAGAGTTATTGAATGTAAACCTTCAAATTCTTCCACCATTGGGGATGAAGGTCCAATTCCTCTCCTGATTTCCAAGCTTGTCCCCATATGGTTGAGTGACCGATTTTTTCTACCTGATTTAATAAAAGGATTCCTTTGGACTCGAGATGCCTAATTAGGTCCGGAGGCATTGCAAAGTTCTCATTACACCCTACCCAAGGGTCCCTTCCAATTTGAATATTTTCACTGTTTCCAACCTGCCAGGACAATCCTTGTTCAATAATATTGAAGGCATCTATGGTCGCCCTCCAGACTATCGACACATTTCCTCCTTTTTTTTCTAGGTTCCTTATCCAATTCTCAAGAGGAGTGGGGTCAATGTATTTCTATTTCACCACTTTCGTCTAGAGGTTATCCATGTTGATAATTCTCCACCCTGATTTTGCTGCCAGGGAGGATCCAAAAGCTTTGATGTCTTTTATTCCCCACCCTCCCCATTCTTTTGGTCTTGCCACTTTTTCCCAGGCAATCCAGGGGAGCACTGAGTCTTTCTTTGCTCCAGCCCATAGAAACTTGCTACAAATTCTTCTTATATTTTCCAAAATGCCTTTGGGAACCCAGGTCAACGTAGCCCAATAAACTAGGATTTCTAGAAGGGCTGATTTAATTAGAGTTAGACTTCCTGCTCTCGAAAGCCACTTAAAGCTCCAATGAGAAATTCTGGCCTCAATCTTTGCTACCAAAAAATTCCAATCCTGTTTCCTATAATTGTCCGGTTTTAGCCAAAACCCCAGATATTTGAAAGGGTCCCAAAGCTTATAAACATCAAAGGGAAGAACTGAGGTAATTTGGCTTTCCTCCTGTCTATTAAAACCTTCCAGAATGAGCTACAATTTTCTATAATTTACTTGCATCCCAGTTGCTTTCATGAAGAGCTCAAGAATCTTCTTAATCTCTTTTATTTCTGACTGGTTCCCATTACTGAAGAGTAAAATATCATCAACAAAAAGAAGATGCATGATGTATAAATTGACTGCAACCTCCAAACCTTTAATTAATCCTTCCCTTTTGGCTTTTAGGATCAGCTGGCTCAGTCCTTTTGCTACCAGAAGGAAAAGCAGTGGAGACAAGGGGCAACCTTGTCTAAGTCCTCTTTTCCCTTTGAAGAACGGAGAGGCAGCTCCGTTTATAAGAAACGCATAACTGACATTGTTGATACATCCCATAATCCAATTGATAAAATCAATTTTGAAACCCAGGTGTGTTAACAACATTCAGAGGTAGGTCCAACTGATTCTGTCGTAGGCTTTTGACAGGTCGATTTTTACCACTGCTCCATTCCTTTTGATCAATTTCACACTATGAATTGTCTCTTGAGACACCCCTATGGCTTCATGAATTTGGAGCCCTTCCAGAAAACCAAACTGTTCGTTTGAGATGCATCTGGACAGGATTGGCTTTAAACGGACAACGATCACTTTTGCTATAATTTTATAGATGCTATTGCATAATGAAATAGGCCTGAAATCTTCAAACGATTCAGGGTTTTCTTTCTTAGGAATAAGGGCTAAAAAGGTTGAGTTAAAAGGCGCATAAACCATACCTTTTCTTCTGGATTCCTCGACCACCTTTGTTAATTCTGAGCCAATCTGATCAAAGAAATGTTGGAACAATTCTATAGGCCACCCGTCAGGCCCAGGACTTTTATCTTTGGCCATAGATTTTATGATACTCTCCACTTCTTCAGATGTGACTTCACCCTGCAAGCCCTCAGCTTCATCCTCCTCCACATAACGAGGAAAACATTGGGTTGTTTTGATAACCTCTGCTAATGTAATCTCTCCTTGCTCAGAGAATAAATTTTGAAAATGGTTCCTCCCCATGAACGAGAGAGATTCAAAAGTATTGGCTTCTCTACCTTCCTCATCCTTTAACTTCCATACGGTATTCATTATCTTCCTCCCTTTTGCATAATTGTGAATTTTTTTCGTATTTTCATCTCTAGTTGATAGCCAAATTGCCCTGCTTTTTATCCTCCATTCGTCTTCTCTGTCCAAAAGAATTTGACTTCTCTGCTTTTCTAATAATAGTATTCTATCCTTCGACTCCTGAGATTCGTAACCATTCGATTCAGGATTTTCCAATTCCCCAAGCTCCAGATTGATATTGTTTAAGACTTCATTTTGTTTCTACTTCCTATTTTTTGCCCAATCCATCGTGGCCTTTTTCAGCCTTTTCAAATTTTCCATGAAAAGGAAACTCTTATCTTCCATGGCGTCCCTACTCGGGTGTTGCCAAGTTTCATTGAAGAGGTTTCTGAAGGATTCCTCCTGCATCCATGAGGCATTGAATTTGAAGGGTGCTACCGGCTTAAGTGGAGGCTTAGATAGCTCGAGCAGGACTGGGAAATGATCCGAATTTCCCCCCTCTCCTACCCACTGTCTGAAAACTGGGATTCTGGAGGCTAGATCTTCACTCAGAAGAAACCTGTCAAGTCTTTTTGCTATTCTGGCTTCACCTGTTCTACGATTTCTCCATGTAGGTTTCAGTTTTAGCATGTTTGCATCGATCAGATTATGCGAAGAAAAAGCATTCAAAAAGAAATCTGATAGAGGGTCTTCTCTGGCTGAAGGACCCCAAGCCTCGGCATTCCCAATGGAGAAATTAAGGTCTCCTCCTAACACCAGATTCTGATTTCTCATCACTGCTTTAGCCAGGAGGTTGTTCCAAAAAGAGACTCTCTCCTGGCATGGCCCGTATATATTTAAGATTAACAGAGGGATGTCAAATTCAGGTGTCACGGCTTCCATCCCCAGAACATTATTCATCCCCCATGTATTGATGAGTTTCATTCTTCCTTCCCTGAAGCCTATAGCCAAGCCTCCCGAGTGACCATTGGAGTCCAGTGCTTGAAAATGCCACCCCAGGAGAGTGGAACACAAAGATGACACCACTTCTGAGCTTATGCCTAAGGTCTCTTGCAGCATGATTACTTCTGGATTATAACGCTGTACCAACTCCTTTAAAGCCAGTTTTTTGGGTTTACTGGCTAAACCCCTACAATTCCATGAAAGAACAATCATTTTGACCCATCTCCACAGGGTTTCACCGCTCTAAGCACCCCAGGAATCGACAGTTGTTTACCATCCGCCACGTCAAATTTTGCTTTTACCTGAGCCTTAGACAAGAAAGACTTCCATCCCCTCGACTTCTTCATAGAGATCTGAGGCACCTCCATACCTAAACCTCCGATTGGGTCTCCAGAAGCTGGTCTTTTGTCAAGGGATCGCAGGTTATAATGGCATACAGGTTTGGAAGGAGAGATTTTTATATCGCCGGTATCATATGGAGCCTCTTCACAGTTCAGATTGATCTTGGGTATAGATGCAATGATGTTTTCAACCCGCGAGTGTTCAACAGATGAAAGACTATGCGAATTTGAATTTAAGCATACATCTTTTTCTTCAAAAGGAGGAGGTATAGAAAGAAAACAAGAGTCCAGATGCGTACCCATCGTGACTTCATGAATGCCTTCAGATACTTCTTTTGTGACTTCCAGTGCTCCATTCCCTGATCCAATAGGAGATCCTTCTCCAAAATCCGGTCGCAGGGCCTGAATTGCCTGCATCAGATCCTTCTTCTTCTCGTTTCTATCCACTTCCACAGCATCCTCCACTTGGACTGCCTCATTTCTGGGGTCAATCTTCTTTCCTGTTGATGTTTAGTCAATTTAGTGTTATCTAAATTGCTAGTATTTATTGTCAACCCGGGGCTCGTAAGCTGATGAAGCGAAGGTGTACTATATGTACTTAAGTAACCTCTTAGAGTTTTTCTTATCGTTGGGGGTGTTGTTGTGGTTAATTATGTTCTTAAGATGGAGTGATAATTTATAAACAAGTGAGTGATGGTGTGTGTGTAGAGTGAATCCTAAATGAGTGAAAGTGTGTGTTTAGTGATCTCTAACTACTTGCTTGAAAGGAATAAGTGAACTGAAATGACTTGAAATAAATTTGAAAGCAAATGACCACTTCCAATGGCACTAGACACCGTTCAAGCTGCTGCTAATAAAAGAAAAGAAAGTCACTTTTAAAACCCAAAAATAAAGATTATCTCTCTCTAACTCGATGCTTCAAAGCACATGTACTGTGTAAAGCACGGATAGAAAGTAGCTTAAGTTGAATTAGAAAAGTGAGAAAAATCTGCTTGAAAGACTAATGATAATGGTTTGCTCTTTCTAATTCTCTACTTCAGCCATATGTACTATGCAAAGTATGATTAGAAAGTAGTGAAAGAATAGTCTAAGAAGCACTTAAAATCAAAACTCTACTTTAAAGACTAGTGGTAATATTTTGCTCTTTCTAACTCTCTACTTCAGCCATATGTACTATGCAAAGTATGGTTAGAAAGTAGTGAAAGAATAGTCTAAAAAGCACTCAAAGCTAACTGCAAGTTAGTGATATTCTGATCTTAAAGGATAACAGTTTATGATGAAGATCATCCACATGTTAGCAGCTCTTTGAGAAATAAGATTAAAAATCAGCTATAAAAACAAAGGCATCACTTGAATTTGTCAACTTCAAATACCATTAGTTTGTAAAGCAAACACACACACATAAAAATAAATCCCGGGCTAAAAGAAACCTGCAAAGAAGTAACACTGATCAGCTTGAAAGAAAGGAAAACAAGTAAATGAAACTATACATGCTTAAGGAAATGAATAAGAAAATAAAGAAATACTGCACATAAAATACTTTACAAAGGCTGAGATGAGCAGGGGCCCTCTATTCATTCAGCCACAAGAAAACTCAGAGATCTGGAAACTTCAAAACGGTGCTATGTCTATTCCTCCATTTGCAAAAAGTGTACAAAACAGAGTGCTAGGATAGCACTAAAAAAACAGAGTTCACAACGCTCTTAAATTTAACACAAGTTCAGAAATTACAACCGATAAAAGTCTGATGAGCGTACGTAGACGCAGCTATTTATAGAGGTTTCTAAGATAGCCTACTCGTACAGCTAATTAACTAAAAAACAACAAACAGTCATGCGTATTTATGGTCCCTTGACACATCATACGGCTGCGTGGATGAGTTTAATGGTTCTGTCGTCATGGGTAATGAATCCCATGTTGGATCATGTCCCCTGCCACCTGTAGAATGTGGACAAGTCACCGTTTAAGATGACGTGACCAAGCAGCTCACAATCACCGTTAAACAGCCTTGAGTTGACAGTAACTTGACCAGCTTTGACCATGGGTAAAGATGACGTGGATGGCTGGAAAAATGGGACAGGAACCTCGAGCACGTTGATACCTAAGTGCCCATGTGGCTCATCTGGCAAATCGACACGTGGAACATTGCGTTTAACAAAAAGGCTGCAGGATCTTCAGATAGCTGCAGGATCATCAGATAGCTGCGGGATTCCTGCAAGTAAGTCAAAATCTAAACAAATAGTCATCCATTAGCAAAACTTGCTTGATCATGCTTAATGACACCTAATGTAATGATCTGGGTAGTTTTATAGTGAAAATGAGGCAAAAGTGAAGAAAAGATAAGGAAAAACTGAGGAAAATGGTAGACAAGTAGGTGTAGAATAGAGGCTCTACATACCCCCACTCCGAGGGTATTGCATGTCCTCATGCAATGAAAACACAATTCAATCCACCTGCTGGGATGCCTCAGCTAAGACATCCAATCTCCTCCTCTTCCTTTGTGTGGAAACATTAACCTTTGGTCTCTTGAACATGCATCTGAATTTCAAATTGATTAAGGCTATGTTTAGCCTTCTACATCTCTTCTTGTGTCTGTTGTGTTTCTTCTGCCACATGCTCATGTGAAGAAAGGTGTTATCTTGGATTGCTTTGGCAATATCAGCTTGCTGCTTCATTTCTTCATTTCTCTGTTTAATGTGACGGTTTAGCACCTCAAGTTCATAGATCTCTTGTTTGAGTAAGTCTATTTGCTGCTCATGAGGTATGACATTACTTGGGCCAGCAGTGTTCTGCTCCAATGTTTCAAAATAGTTGTACACCTCTTGTTGAATTGGGTCAACAATTGGTGACTTCCTTGGACTATATTCATGCTCAATTTCAGTTTCAAACTCCGACTGAAATGGACTGTCCTCCCTTGGAGGAGTAGCTGCCTCACGTTGTGGACTATCCTCAAGGTCTGCTTTTGTAGCACCCTTCTCAGGTGTGCTTAGATCAATGAAGAGTGTCCTTGTGGCTTTCCCTTTATTCTGCAATCTACTACTCCTTCTTACAGTGGCAGCACTCTGTGTTTCTTTTTGTGCCTTTTTCCTTGGTTTTTGTACTTTTACTTTCTTGGAGAGGGCAATTTTCTCATGGAGTTTAGCTAACCTTTGTGCTAAGGGCTGGCTATCTCTTTCTTCATCACTAGAATGCTGTGGAGTCTGATCAGTTTCTTCAATTATGGATTTTCCCTTGTCTTGTTTTTGTTTCTTTTTATCTTCTCTTCTCTTTTTGGCAGCTTCTTTGGCAAGTTCAGCGAGGGTTTCTGAGATAATCTCTTGAGCACTATCTTCAGTAGGTTCAATCTCAGGTTCAGGATGATGTACTTCTATTTCCTCTACAGTTTGTCCTTGAACAGTTTCCTCTAAGATATCAGTCTCAGAGATACTTTCTTTTCTCTTCCTTCTGCTTTTCCTAGGTATAGAAGATTCTCCAGGTTCTTCAAAATGATTCCTTACAAGGAATTTCTCCCATGTGTCTTGTTTTTCTTTTAATTGTTCTTCTATCAATAACTTAACAAGACTATGGTGACAGAGGTAAGCTTCTATGTTTCGTGGATTCCGTTGGGCCATGGAACACATTTTCCTAAGGCTTTGGAATAGAAAGTAAGGAAGATTTATATCATGTTCTCCTTGAAATTGCAGCATAATTTTACCATGATAAACGTACAATACTCCAAATCTCCCTTCACACGTGAAAAATTTTTGCACTAACAACAGTAGAATTTTCCATTCTTCTTTAACATGAGAGATAGGAATTCCTTTGGTGAAAACACTTGTATCCATACCTGGGTTTTTAAAAATCCGCTTCCATTGTTGATCCTGGACTGCCCGGTTTTTGAACCAATGTTCACCGGTTTGTGGAAGAGATGTAGCCCTTGCTATGCTTCCCTCACTGACTGCAAATGTTAAATCACCCACCTCTACTTGACTATCTTTATCCTTGAATGACCTTGCAAAGGCTTTTGTTACTACTTTGTGGTAGCCCTTAAACTTCTTGATGCACTGTAGCCAATTGGCTTTTTGCAATGCCTCCTCAACCTGAGGGTATGCCTCCAAGAATTTCGAACCTTCTGGTTCAGCCCTTAAAAGTTTTCCCATCGACTCCTCAGCTCTATTTAAAACACGACTTTGATGGTGACTTTACACAGTAATTCCGTGACTTTACACAGTAATTCCTCGGTTCCTGTTCAGACTTTGTGGAACAGAGGATCTATGGGTGCATCAACAGCCTCAGACACCGAGAATTCACGGCTT
Source organism: Pinus tabuliformis (assembly GCA_031772625.1). Lineage (NCBI taxonomy): Eukaryota > Viridiplantae > Streptophyta > Pinopsida > Pinales > Pinaceae > Pinus > Pinus tabuliformis. The sequence goes on from CM062814.1 coordinate 295,444,053, forward strand.
GAATCAGAGTTAAGTGGTGGATAACAGTGTGAACACAGTGAAACGGTGACTAGCAGTCGTAATACAACTGTATTACACGTTTACTGGCTATACAGCAGAGGGAAAAACAGAGTATGGTTTATGGAGGTAATTGTAGTGAGTGAAACGGAATAAGGGAGATGATAGCGAGGAATGGAGTGTTATGAGCGCAGAGGGTTTCGAAATGATGAATGGAACAGCTATATTCTCCGATTTCGGCTGTGGATTGACACATGGCTGCGGAATGAGGACTGAGAGACGTAATACGGTAGGTTACGTCATTAGGGTACGAGACCTTAATGACAGAAACAGCCATATGTGATTTCAAAAATCATGGGTATTATGAGCTGGTAGACGTGGAGGATTCGTGGATTTGTGGTCGCATGGGAAAAGAAAATGGGTAATCATTACAATTAGTGGCCAACAAGACATAACCCAGAAAATTCCGCGTAATGAAATAACTATAGGTTTAAAATTTTAAACATACCTCAGATCCGCATTTGATTTGGCTTCTGATAATTTGCTACTAACCTTTTGTTAACTTTATTGCTAGCACATGATTCTTTCCTCCTTATCTTTGATGATTTTGAACTGTACATATTTTCTTCAGACAGACTGTGTTTCTTGTGCAGGTGCAGAAGGCTGCAGAAAGGCTAAATGGCTGCAGAATTGCCAAATAGCTGCAGGAACTGTAATGGTGTCTTCCAGCTGCATAAAATACTTTAGTTGCCTGAAAAAAAAAAACTTTATTAATGAAATGAAATGGAATGAATGAATGAATGAATGGGTGGAAAGCAGTGCGGTGAAGTGAGGATGGTGAGATGGAATAAATGAAATGAGATGAAAGAGAGAGAGATTTTTTTTTTTTTTTTTTGGAAAACATGAGGTGTCAGGTGACCCTGATTTTCACCTCATGTTTTCTGCATGAGACTGCCAATCAGAGATTGGTTTTCAAGCTCATACATTTATTTATTTATTTATTTATTTCATTGAAATTGAAAGAAACAGAGATTAGGCTGATGGAGGAGAAGAATTCTTCTCCACCAGCCTCATTTCAGAATCGCCTTGGAATAACTTAACAAACTCCTCTTTTGAGAGTGGCTTGTGGTAAACTTTCAACCAGTGGCCATTCACAATAAAGGGAGTTTGAAGTTCATCAATAGTCTTCACTCTAACTGCTCCATTATTAAAGACTTCATCAATCTCATATGGCCCAAGCCAATGAGTTTGAAATTTTCCTTTGAAGTCCTTAAATTTTGAATCAAACAAGAGTGCCCAATCACCCTTTTGAAACTTCTTTTCTTTGATATGTCGATCATGCCATTTGCTTCTTTGGTGCTGAACTAGATCGGTTCTTAGAATTGCATCTTGTCTCATTTCATCTAGTTCGTTTAACTGGTCCATTCTGTGCTTCTGGGCTTCTGATAAGCTCATCCCCAATTGAACTGCTGTCTTGAAGGTCTTGATTTGGAACTCAATGGGGAACAGGACTTCCTTCCCATAAACAAGTTCATAGGGAGAATGTCCTGTGGTGTTCCTCCATGTAGTTCTATAGGCCCATAGGGCTTCAGGAAGCCTTTCTGCCCAATCTCTTCTATGAAGATGAACAGTCTTTTTGATGATGCTTTCAAGAACTTTATTTGTAGATTCTACTTGACCATTCGCTTGCGGATGGTATGGAGTATATGTTCTATGCTTGATCTTATATTCCTCCATCAGCTTCTCTATCATCCTTGATGTAAATTGGCTTCCCTGATCTGTTACAATTTCTCTTGGGACACCAAAACGAGTGAAAATATCCTTAAAAAGAAATTGAACAACTGAATTTTCATTAGCAGAAGTTAATGCTATAGCTTCTACCCACTTGGTAACATAATCAGTACAAACCAATATATATCTATTTTGCTTGGATGGCGGATTAATTGGTCCAACAAAATCTAGAGCCCATTTCTCGAAAGGTTCGATGCATACCTGTGGCATTTCATTCGAAAGAGTTGGTCTCCCAATTCTCTGACAACTGTCACACCTTTTAACATATTGCTTCACATCCTTAAAGAGAGAAGGCCAATAATATCCTGATGAAAGGATTTTATAGGCAGTCCTCTTATTAGAAAAATGTCCGCCACAAGGTTCGTCATGACATGCCTTAAGGATGTCAGGCATTTCATCCTCCCGTACACATCTTCTGATCATCAAATCTGGCCCTGTTCTGAACAATTCATTAGAAATCCAAAAATAATGTGAACTATCCTGAATGATTTTCCTTTTCTCATTAGGAAATAAATGTAAAGGTAATTTTCCAGTAACTAAATAATTAGCAATATCAGCATACCAAGGGGTTTTGGTAGTTACTGCAAACAAATACTCATCTGGAAATTTATCCTCTACAGGAGAGTCCTCATTAGTGTTTTGGATTCTAGACAAGAAGTCAGCTACTGTGTTCTGTTTACCTGGTCGATCTAACACAGTTATGTTGAATTCTTGTAAAAGCAAAAGCCATCTTGTAACTCTACCATTAGTGATTGGTTTGTTCATGAGGTATCTAATGGCAGAGTGATCAGTGTGGACAAAGGTTTCATAGCCGGTTATATAGTGTCTAAACTTGTTTATAGCATGAACAACGGCTAGAAATTCCTTTTCAGTAACAGTATAATTTAACTCAGTAGGAGTCAAATTCTTACTTGTGTAATAAATGGCATAAGGGATCAAATCCTTTTGTCCCAAAACAGCTCCTAAAGCTGTATCTGAAGCATCAGTAGAAATGTGGAAAGGGAGTTTCCAATTTGGACCCCTTAAAATGGGTGCTTCAGATATTCTAGTCTTTAAAGCTTCAAAGGCAGATTGACATTCAGGATCCCACTTAAAATCACAATCTTTAGTAAGTAGTTTGAAAAGAGGGGATGCTATCTTAGTGAAGTTTTCAATAAATCTTCTGTAATAACCAGTAAACCCAAGAAAACTTCTAACATCTCTTTGGCAATTTGGAACAGGTAACTTAGAGATGACTTCTACTTTAGATCTATCAACTTTGATTCCATCTCCTGAAATATGATGTCCTAAAACAATCCCTTCAGTAAACATCATAAAACACTTTTCATGACTTAAAGAAAGATTTGTTTCCTTACATCTTACCAGTACTTTTTCCAAATTTGCCAAAGCTTCTTCAAATGTATTACCATAGACTGTGAAATCGTCCATGTATACCTCTACACAATCATGAATCAGATCTGAGAAGATTCCTAGTACATCCCTTTGAAATGTAGCGGGTGCATTGCACAATCCAAAAGGGAGTACTCGATAGGCAAAAGTTCCCCAAGGACAAGTAAAGGTGGTTTTGTCTTGATCTTCAGGTGCTACCTGAATCTGATTGTAACCACTAAAACCATCCAAGAATGAGAAATACTTTTTACCTGCTAAAGTGTCTAGTACCTGATCAATAAAAGGTAGAGGAAAATGATCCTTTAAGGTTGCCTTGTTCAATTCTCGATAGTCAATGCAAACTCTCCATTTACCATTCTTTTTGGGCACTATAACCAAGGGAGAAACCCATTGGCTATCTGAAATGGGGTAAATGAAGTTTACCTTGAGCAATTTCTGAAGTTCTTCTTTCACAATCTCCCTAAGATTTGGATTCATCCGTCTTTGTGGCTGCCTAATGGGTCTGCTGTTTTCTTCAATATAAATGTGATGAATACAAGTCTTAGGGTCGATTCCTTTCATGTCAGTATATTCCCATGCAAAGGCAGTGGAATGTTTTTGCAATAGTTTAGTTAATTCTTCTTGTTGTAGTCTTTCCAAGTTCTTGTTAATGTTTAATGTTTTTCCTGGAAATATTTCAACTGTAGAACTACCAAACTCTTCCATTGAGAAGAGAGACATCTGTCTAGAGGAGAGATATTCAATATCCGCATCTAACTGAAACTGTGAAGAGTCATATTCTAAAGGTATCTCAAAATTTTCTAATGTATTTAGAATTTGACTGTCCTCACTGATCTCAGAGATGGTTAGAACAGGTTGAAGAGTATCCTCATCATCAATCCACTCATCTTCTCCTATTTCTGTTATTGCCTTTGCGGGAGGATACAAGTTGAATTTCTTGGTAGAATTACCATCTGATATATACATGTCTCCCGACCTACAACTTATGAAAGCATCAGCTGTGGCCAGCCAAGGTCTTCCTAGAATAAGAGGATGTCCTCCTAGATTGTTCTTGGGAGTTAAAATCATAAAATCAACTGGATATTCCCAAGAGTCTAGTGAGACTGGAATGTCTTCCAATACACCATCAGGTTTAATGATTGATCTATCTGCAAGTTGCAACAAAGTAGGTGTAAAGAGAAGGTTAGGAAGTTTTAACTGATCCATGGTCTGTCTACTCATAATGTTGATAGCGGCTCCTAAGTCAATCAAGGTTTTTGGGATTTCAACCCCATTAATATGAGTTTTAACAATAGGGCTACGGGATCTACATATTTTTGCATGGTAATTTTACCCATCATAATGTCTGCAATTTTTCCAACTAGATGTATCCTTTTGGTATCTCTGGTTCTTTTTATTGTTTTTTTCAAACTCATCTCCTTTATTGTCTTTGCTAGAATGGGAATCTCCTTAATGGCTGTTAACAAGGGAATCTTGATACAGACATTTTTCAATTCATCTAGAAAGCTATAGTCAGGCAACCAAATCTGCTTCTCCACTCCTTTATCAATTTGCAATCTTTCAGGAAAAGGAGGAATAGCTGAAGATGTGGGTTGCTCTACTAAGGGAGTTGATTCTTTTTCTTTTTCTTTAATGCTTGGGTTTTGAAGGGATACTTCAGAACCCTTATTGGCTTTGAGAGATTCTTCCTCAGAAATGCTTGGTTGTTGAGCACTTGTAGAAGGTTGGTCTAGGATTCTACCTGATCTGAGTTGGACTTCATTGAGAGGAACAACCATATAGGTAGGGAATGGTTGACCTTCCATGAGTGGTTGACCTTCCATCACGTAAGCACTTTGAGGATTCCTATTATTGGGGTTTGGTTGAGGTTGAGAGGGAAGTTGATTTGGCCTCTGTTGAGATTGTAACAAGAGTTGAGAATTTTGATTTTGTGGAGGAGGTTGTTGTTGTTGAGGGAATGGTAATGACAATTGTTGACCTTGATTTGGAAGTTGGGGAGCTTGCTGATTTTGAAAGGATTGAGGATATTGATAGAATTGGGCAAATCTCCCATAAGGATTTTGCATTTGCATGCTTTGCAACCATGCTTGGAAAGGATTTTGTGGTTGTGACCAAGGTTGTTGCCAAGGATTCCAATTTGGTGGGGGTTGGAAATTCATAGAGTTATTAAACCCTTGATTTTGCTGCCCCTGCCAAGGTCTTCTTGCAACAAAACAAAGGGATTCAAGCATACTTGGATCTTCTTGAAAGACTGCTTTGAGGCCAGGGATTGAAGGACATTCCTTGGTCTCATGGGTTTCTGAGCAAATTACATAGGTTTCCACAACTTGTGCCTCCAAGGGACATTCCCTTAAAGCATGCTTCTTTCTACACTTCGGGCAAAAGATAGTCATAGCCTCGGCTTCTGCTTTTTGTTTATTTTGAATCTTAAGGGTATCAATTTGTTCACTAGGACTCCCTAAGATGTCAGTTTTAAATTCATCTAGCATATTACCGATTTCAGCCCTACTCACTGATCCTGTTGCAGATTTATTTGCCCTAAGGAGAGAAGGATCTCTAGGCCCTTTTTGAGTTTTTGATTTGCCCCTTGAGAGATGGATACAAAGTTCTGCTATATCATTGAGAGAAAGTTGAGAAATATCCCCCTTCCCCATCATGTTTAAGATATCTATCCATTCATCCCTAATGGCTTTTAATAAGAGGGCTTTTAAGGTCTCTTCATCCAAGGTACTCATTTTTGCTCTTTTTAAATTATATTGAAATCTCTCAAGTAAATCTTCTAAGCTCTCATCTTCTTTTTGCATCATTTTAAAAACCTCATCCTTATGATTAGTAGGCATACAATAGTCCAAATACCTATCCAAAAAGGTTTGTTTCATTTCATCCCAGGTCCTAAGGGATTGAGTAAGTAACCCCATGAACCATTTCAAAGCTTGATCTTTTAATGTTGATGGGAACAGTTTGAGTTTCTGAGTATCATCCAGATAGTCATAGGTTCGACACACAACTTCAAATTCAAACAAGAATGTTTCAGGGTCCTTAGTTCTTAATCCATGAAAATTTGGGAGGACGGATGGTGATATGTTTTTCATGGTGGCTCGGGAGTCCTCATTAACAATGGGAAACCCAAATGAATTATCCTCGTCTCTATTTCCTCCAATGGGACCTCTACCTCCTCCATTGTTATTGTTATTTCCTCCTCCTCCTCTACCTCTGCCTCTACCACTTCCTTCTTCCTCTGCCATGATGATTCTCCTAGGGATTTCAAAATCTTCTGGTTCTTCTACAAAGGGTGAATGAGAAGAGATTTCTCCTTCCTCCTCAGGTGAGTCTATTTCCCCAATTACAATTGGTTTTCTTGTAGGAGAAAGAGAAGAGTCTCTTCCTAGTTCAAACTCAATAGAAGGTATAGGAGAGTCAACTCTTGGCTCTTGAATTTCAGGACTAGGAGTTTCGGTTGGAGATAAGGGAGGTGTCTCTTGTCTATCTCTTGAAGCAGATGGACTTGTAAAAATTGAACTTCGAGCTCTAGCTAAAAACCTTCCCCTAGAATATCTAGCTCTATGCATGTCATTTTTTATTTTATCTTCAAGTCAAGTTAAATAGTTCTTTTTCTGATCTTCCAGTTCACTCTAGGTGCAAGAAGAGAGCATACTCAAGAAATTATTAAATCAATAACTTTCTCCTTTCTGATCCTCCAGATCACTTCAAAGTGCAAGAGGAGAGCATACTTAGATAGGCTATTAACTTCTTTCCTTGAAACTTTATATTTTTTTTTCTTCTAAGAATATGGCTACTTAATTTCACTTCCCCGGCAACGGCGCCAAAATGTTTAGTCAATTTAGTGTTATCTAAATTGCTAGTATTTATTGTCAACCTGGGGCTCGTAAGCTAATGAAGCGAAGGTGTACTATATGTACTTAAGTAACCTCTTAGAGTTTTTCTTATCGTTGGGGGTGTTGTTGTGGTTAATTATGTTCCTAAGATGGAGTGATAATTTATAAACAAGTGAGTGATGGTGTGTGTGTAGAGTGAATCCTAAATGAGTGAAAGTGTGTGTTTAGTGATCTCTAACTACTTGCTTGAAAGGAATAAGTGAACTGAAATGACTTGAAATAAATTTGAAAGCAAATGACCACTTCCAATGGCACTAGACACCGTTCAAGCTGCTGCTAATAAAAGAAAAGAAAGTCACTTTTAAAACCCAAAAATAAAGATTATCTCTCTCTAACTCGATGCTTCAAAGCACATGTACTGTGTAAAGCACGGATAGAAAGTAGCTTAAGTTGAATTAGAAAAGTGAGAAAAATCTGCTTGAAAGACTAATGATAATGGTTTGCTCTTTCTAATTCTCTACTTCAGCCATATGTACTATGCAAAATATGATTAGAAAGTAGTGAAAGAATAGTCTAAGAAGCACTTAAAATCAAAACTCTACTTTAAAGACTAGTGGTAATATTTTGCTCTTTCTAACTCTCTACTTCAGCCATATGTATTATGCAAAGTATGGTTAGAAAGTAGTGAAAGAATAGTCTAAAAAGCACTCAAAGCTAACTGCAAGTTAGTGATATTCTGATCTTAAAGGATAACAGTTTATGATGAAGATCATCCACGTGTTAGCAGCTCTTTGAGAAATAAGATTAAAAATCAGCTATAAAAACAAAGGCAGCACTTGAATTTGTCAACTTCAAATACCATTAGTTTGTAAAGCAAACACACACACATAAAAATAAATCCCGGGCTAAAAGAAACCTGCAAAGAAGTAACACTGATCAGCTTGAAAGAAAGGAAAACAAGTAAATGAAACTATACATGCTTAAGGAAATGAATAAGAAAATAAAGAAATACTGCACATAAAATACTTTACAGAGGCTGAGATGAGCAGGGGCCCTCTATTCATTCAGCCACAAGAAAACTCAGAGATCTGGAAACTTCAAAACGGTGCTATGTCTATTCCTCCATTTGCAAAAAGTGTACAAAATAGAGTGCTAGGATAGCACTAAAAAAACAGAGTTCACAACGCTCTTAAATTTAACACAAGTTCAGAAATTACAACCGATAAAAGTCTGATGAGCGTACGCAGACGCAGCTATTTATAGAGGTTTCTAAGATAGCCTACTCGTACAGCTAATTAACTGAAAAACAACAAACAGTCATGCGTATTTATGGTCCCTTGACACATCATACGGCTGCGTGGATGAGTTTAATGGTTCTGTCGTCATGGGTAATGAATCCCATGTTGGATCATGTCCCCTGCCACCTGTAGAATGTGGACAAGTCACCGTTTAAGATGACGTGACCAAGCAGCTCACAATCACCGTTAAACAGCCTTGAGTTGACCGTAACTTGACCAGCTTTGACCATGGGTAAAGATGACGTGGATGGCTGGAAAAATGGGACAGGAACCTCGAGCACGTTGATACCTAAGTGCCCATGTGGCTCATCTGGCAAACCGACACGTGGAACATTGCGTTTAACAAAAAGGCTGCAGGGTCTTCAGATAGCTGCAGGATCATCAGATAGCTGCGGGATTCCTGCAAGTAAGTCAAAATCTAAACAAATAGTCATCCATTAGCAAAACTTGCTTGATCATGCTTAATGACACCTAATGTAATGATCTGGGTGGTTTTATAGTGAAAATGAGGCAAAAGTGAAGAAAAGATAAGGAAAAACTGAGGAAAATGGTAGACAAGTAGGTGTAGAATAGAGGCTCTACAGTTGATACCACCTCTGTTTCGGTTTTCTTTTGTCTCCTCCTACGGCGAAAACCAAGAGGGAAATCCCTTGCAAGATGTCCATACTCATGGCATCTGTGACACCTAAAAGGTAGGTGTTCATAGTCCACTGGCTGATCGAAAATGAGGTCTTTGTACTGAATTTTTATATTTTATGCTAGGCCTTCTCCTGAGTTAAGATTGACCAATATCCGGGCCATGGATTTATTCCTTGTTTCTATGAAAGACATATCCATTTCCAGATAAGTGCCAAGCGTGTTACCAATGGACCTGAAAACTGATTCTACCCATAGAAAGGGAGGTAGACCAGGGGCGCGTACCCATACTGGGAAAGAATCTACCTTTTCGCGTTGTGCATTGAACAGAGGCATCCATCACCTGAAAAGAATGGGATGGTTCCCAAACGCCCAATTTTTTGCCATCACCTAGTCTGTCATTTCCTTCTTTTCGAACTGAATCATAAACCATCCTTTTGCTAGAACTGAGACTTTGTAAGATTTTTCCGGACACACCTGCCATTGCTGATCTACCCAATTTTGTATGAATTTGGTTGAATATTTTTTCCCCCAGGCTCGTCCTACCAATGTGCATTCCGCCACCTCCATAGCTTCCTCTATTTGGACGTCCACTCCCAGCACAAGATTTGCTTCTGTCTTTTTCTTGATTAATTTCTATTTCTTCCTCTTCTATTTCTTGATTATTTTTGCCTGTACCCTCTTCCCTTCCTTGAGCGACAGCCTCCCCATCTGCCGCTTCTGTTTGCTGCGAGAAATCCTTTTTTCTACTGGTGCTATTCCTGATGGTATCTCTGAATCAATAATTCCTTCAAAACCCCTGGCCCCTGCTCCTTTGTCCACTCCCTTTTCTAATCCCTCCTCTTCTGGCTAGATTCTTGCTTTACCTCCCGAGCCATCCTTCCTACGATCCTAATCCTCTTCATATCCCACTATCTTTGGATCAGATATCACGCTAGGGTTTACCAAAACCCTTGATATAGATGATCTTGTTACAGCCAGTGATTTTCCTTCTTTGACCAACCCTAGATCCGATTTGAGCCCATCAATTGGGCTATCCCAATACCAGTTTTTTGGGTCGTGACCGAAGACCACATCTTCAAGACCTCCAGAATAATGATGAGCAGGAAAGAGGGGTTTTGGATTACTTACTTGGGAGAAACTGAGTGCTTCCACCTGAGGGAAACCCTTCTTCTGAGCATTCAGTTCTTGGAGGTTGAGTTGAACAGGGGCCTCCTAATTTCCCTACCCTACCAGCCCCAAATTGTCTTCCAGAAATTCGATGGAGGTCCTTTTGTTCCATGGCTTTTGCAGATCTGAACTCGGCTTCGGATTCCCATGGTAACCGCTTGGCCCGAAAAACTGTTCAATGTTTTGAGCCATTAGGTCTTTTCCCCACGCCGACAGTATATCTTCTGGTTCTGGTTTGAGATCGACGGCCTCATTAGGGTTGACCATGATTAGTGTGCCTGGTTAGACCCTAATACCGCCAAAACAAACCGTTTTGAGCTTCAGTGACAGTGTAAAATGGAGAGAATGACAGCTATGTTTTTCGGTGGACAGAGTCTCAGGCAGTTTCCTGATGCTGAGAACGTGAAGCCTCCATTTGCGTCCACGCTTCGAAGACTGACTGTCCACGTTTCAACCCGGGCCTTCAGATCCCCGCCAGATGTCTTCCTCTGCTATCTTCTCCAACTACTCCTTCCGCTTAACCCTCGCTGCGATTGACTGCCTTCCAAAACAAGCTTTACTTTTGCGAAGAAGCCTTAAGCTCTCGACCCTATTGGCCGCAGTCCTCGCACCTGTGACCATGACCACATTATTTCAAGTCTTAATAAAAGTTATTTGTGATATAAAATATGGTAGCATCATAATAGTTTTAAATCATACTCTAAAAGTATATCAGTAATTCAATTGATATCTAACATATATTTCATACTAAAAATAAAATACAATTATTTATATAAACACAAAATAAATAGCCAAGAGGGTTAGCTCAATTAGTTGAGGTCCATTGCTAAAGCACCTTGTTATTGGGAGGTCATGGGGTCAATTCTCCTCGATGCCCTCAGGGTTAGGCTCTGATTAGTTTTGCCAGTGGGATGTGATCCCTTATCTCTCTGTCTTAACTAGTGTTAAGAAGCAAATGAACATTTCCAAGATTAGAACATTCTCATGAGTTTTGTAGTGAAACTCAACATTGGTCAATTCCCAAACACCATGGCATGAAAGATTTTGTCACCTGTGCAATCCTAGGATAGTTGAAGATGAAAATTAATCTTTTAGATTGTACTTCTTATACTCATATTCGATCTAATTTTCCAAATATCTATCACACTACCAACCTTCTTGACCTTCTAACTCAACAAAATTATGGTGATGTGGGAGCCATTCTTTCACTTCTTTTTGAGCATAGAAATAAAACGTTAATGAAGTTTGTTTAATCTTTTATCTTCCGAAGATCGAGTAGACCATATAGGTGTTAGTGAAAATTAATCATCATCATCATAAAGCACACTTATTTATGATTTTTTTTTCAATTACTTTACATATATTTTAACTTAAATGTATCTTACAATATTTTTTTTGTAGCTAATTAATAATAATTTTAAATATTACTCTAAAAGTATATCAATAATGCATTCATTATTCACTTTTGATTATTTTCATTGTCGCACTCACTATTGTAACTTGGATTATTTTCATTGTCGCACACCATATTTTGCCGGGTTTATGCATTATAGAGGAGAAAGACTCTACACAAGCTGAAGATGTTTAAGGATAACCAAGAATCCGTCCCATAGAGGGGGACTGGTAACATTTATATGTTCTCTTCACAGGTTTTATTATAAAATTATTCTTTACATATCTAGTTTCATTCCAAACCTCCCTCGTCCTGGAAGTTCCAATGCATCACGGGCATCTCACATCGCCAACGGTATCGTTGGATCCCTCTCACACTCTTTGCCATATACTCAATAGAGTTATGGCTACCCATAGGGGGACACCAGTCCCACCAACACTTATGCCCCTCTTACTAGCAACATGGTTCCTGGACCCCAACTCGTCTACCAAATTGTTTCTCCTCCTTATGCACAGCCGAGTGCTCCAGCCCGTGCCAACATGTGCTCAGTGCAGGTTGATTTTTTTTAACGAGCTTGAACCTTGCAGGAACATTGCTCTTGATATTGGTCAATGATATTCAGTTTACCATTTTAACATGTTAGATTCTTTTCTCGGTCATTCAACCTACTCAATTGCTCCATCAAATTGATTAGAAATACACATATGTATGCTTGAAAAATGAATTAAAAACTAACATTTTAGATGAAGTACATGAATAGTAACACAAAAAGTAGTTTTACCCCTCATTTTTACCATTTCATTTCAAATTTGGGATTTGGAGCTCTGGAGTGGTTTACTACCTCAAACGTCGTCAGCTGATTTCGGGAGATCCGGTGGACTATTCTCTGCACCATCAGGACCAGGTAGGAGCTAACCCTGAGCTCTTCATTTTCATACCATCTTTTTCTGATTTTGAGCAAGTTTTCCCTTTTTTCTGAGCCCTTGGGGTTTGAACAGAACGTTCTCCCATCATCGCACCTGCCCCTATATCGAAAGCTGTGATGCATATTGAGCTGTGCATTGGCCAATCAGTATGCATCACACCTAGTACAAAGGTAGGGTGCGATGGGCACAGGAGGGAAACTTTGCATAGTGATTTCTCATGAAATTTTTGCCTGTTTTTGCTCAAATTTGGATCCTAATTCATCTTTTGTCTGTGACTCAGATATTTGTTGGATAAAGATGGTCATCACATGGCGTGAATACAAGCATGAAGAAGAAGACATGATTGCCTTGCATGATCAGGGTACTATTATTGCATTGCGAAACTATGGTTTGCTCAAATTCTTTCATATATCTAGCATGAGGCAACAAATCAGCTTGTTGCAATATTTCCTCGATGCATGGGATCCGGTCAACCAGGTGTTCCAGATTAGAGGTAAATCCATCCCACTTACAGTCGAGGACATCTACTTTTTGATGGGGTTATGAAGGCTGGTGCCCCTCTTTCATTGTCGGGATCCGCCCGTGGGGGCGAATCGGTGAGAGATTATATCCATCAGCTTTGTACAGATGGATATCAGCCGAGTAGATATGGCAATATCAATATCCTGGACATCACTGATCGGTCTCTGAGGACCATTTTATTCACCTTTCCTAGATTGGCTAGTAGTGCAGCTCTTCATTTGGCGAACAGATCTTATGTGCAGTATGCTTTAGAATGCCTGGAACCAAAGGTATTCAACTGGTGTGATGCAGTACTTTTGATGATAAAATAACAACTCTCCAAGGTAAAGAATGGAAGATCCAATTACTTCAGATACGGTTCCATTTTGACTGCCTTTGCCTTAGAGAGGATCCCACTAATGTAGCCACAACATATTTCACTAGGATTGCTAGCACCGAGGTAACCCAGGATGTAGATATGGGTCAATCTCATGGCTAGACATGCTGGTCAGCCATAGATTACTTTCTCTGATGCCTTCTTTGAGTGGTTTGACCATCAGGAGATGGTCTTCTAAGAGTGTCCATATGTTGGGATGGACTTCCGAGGTGACCCGGATTTGGCGTTGCTGGTTGGCGAGCAGTGGGGTGTGATAGGTAAAGATTTTGACCATATCTTTGTTTATCAGTTTTATAATGTTTTTTTGTGATTTATCATGACTAATTGAACTCATGTACTTGTGCAAATGTTGGGCCAGTGAGACCAGCGGTGCGCCCAAGGGCGATAGCTGGCGTTCCAATAGGAGAAGCTGTAGGGAGGGCTGTCCTTTGTGATTTGGACATAGCAGAGACCCTGGCATTATTGCAGGATCAGATCGAGGGTCTTACCCTTGGTATCCATGATGTGAGGACTGACGAGTTACCTCTGAGACTATAGCGCCATACTATTGGCATTCCGAGTCGATGGGCTAGGCTCTTGCATATGATTGCACAGGCGGTGACATGTTATCACCAGCATCATTAGTATAGGATGCTTTTCTACATTTACTTTTGAGTTACTTGGTCGCATGACTGATTTTTCCTTGTACACAAAACATTATGTGAAACTATAAATAGTTATATATTTTTGATTTTTGGAGTTTATTTTGGTTAATTTATGTGATCCAGATGCAAGTGTTGATGTAAAATGCTTTTCTTTACAAATGTTGCAAATGTCTGTCTAACACATAATTCGCTAATGAATCAGTTAAAGTGTTTAAGTTTCCGGAAACGTGTTGATATTGAATGGAATCAAGCTGCCTTTCCAAAATCTTGACTCTTAGCAACATATGATAGATAGCTGGGTTTCGAATTGAATAGACGCCAGTAAGCTGTAAAATGACGAGTTATGAATCTAGCCTGATAATAAGTCGGCGTATGCCGTGCGAAATGGTATCAAAGAGAAGTTATATCAACATGCTATATTCAGCGATGTTGTTCGTTGATTGACCAATACATATCCCCCTGAAACTCACTAACTCGCCGCTTGGATCAAAGATGGCCTAGGCTGCAGAAGATAGGTTCCGCGTTTTACGACTAGCTCTGTCAGCGTACCCAACGAATGTTTCCAAAGAGTTCGACATCTGCAATAATTGCAAAGTGGATTATTTAACCAAAATGACAACTCTTGACGAAAAGAAAAATGAAACAAAAGCATTTAAAAAGATAACTACACTTGATCAAGCATAGTATCGCTTAAGATACAACCCGTTTCGAGGTTGTGATAGTGGAATTCCATCGTAATCTACCAGCTCGTAGGCTCTTTTTGCTATTACCTGTTTAACAATGTAGGGGTCCATCCATAATGGTTGGAACTTACCTGCTCCCAATTTATCAGAGTCCTGATCGTAGAGTAAGACTAGGTCGCCTTCGGAGAAGACACAAGGCTTGACATTTTTGTCATATTGCGCTTTTACATATTTCTTATGCGTTTCGTTAGCCAACGCGGTGTCATGACGAGTTTCATCCAAGCGGATTAGTTCCAGGAAACGAGCCTCTTCCTCTGAAGTTTAAAGGAGTAGATTGATTGCGAGCTTTAGAGATGAAATCTCACATTCAATTGGTAAGACAGCTTCCAGGCCGTACACCAACTGTAAGTGTGTAAACCCGGTCGCATTTCTCACCGAGGTTCTATATGCCCATAGAGTTGAGTACATGATTAAATGCCAATCCCGTTTGTGGGCTCCAATCATTCTCTGCAGCATGTGCTTGAGGACTTTGTTGATCGCTTCAACTTATCCATTAGACTGCGGATAATATGGAGTAGAACTATCGTGGGACAGTCCTAATTTGGCAGTCAATTCAACCATCATGTGATTGCGAAAATGCGATCCATGATCTGTGACTATAGCCTATGGAACACCGAACCTAGAGACTACATGGTTGAAAAAGAAAAGAGCAGCAGTTTCACCGCTGTTGTTTAATGTAGGCATCGCCTCGACCCATTTTGTAAAATAGTTGATAGCGACTATGATATACCCATGCCCCCCGGCCGAGGTGGGGTTACATGTCATGAAATATATGCCCCATTTCGTCAATGGTCCAATAGAAACTACTGGATGCAGAGGTACGGGTGGTAATCTAGTTTTGCGATCAAAAATTTGACAAGCATGGCAACTTCTTACTGCTATTATGCAATCTTTGAAGATAGTAAGCCAGAAGTAGCCAGGTCGCAATGTTTTATGTGCAGTAGCGTAGCCAGATAGATGCCCCCCACATGCGCCTGAATGACAATCATTCAGGATTTTTTCGGCCTCCTCATGTGTGAGGCACCTTCACAGAACTATATTGACACCACGACGGTAAAGTGTATCACCAACGATCATGTAGTATTTTGCTTGGTATCGAGTACATTGCTGTTTTGAGCGAGAGGTGTTAGGCCTAAAGGTTTGGGTTTGGAGATAGATTAGTATATCTCTGTACCACGGGTCACTTAATGATATCAATAACAATGATTCATCCACGATCGATGCTTGAGATGTTAAATCGTTGGACGACGATGGGAGGTTGCAAAGTAACTCGAAAACTAGATATTTCTTTGATTTGGATTTGGTGAATTCCAGATCAAACTCTTGCAAAATGGCTATCCATTTTGAATATTTTCCCCCTAGCAATTGACGCGACAAGATGTAGGTCATAGGGTTGCAATCTGACAAGATGGTAGTTTTGCGAAAGATTATATAGTGTCGAAATCTTTGTACTGCTTGGACAGCTGCCAAAGCCAACTTTTCAACGTAGGAGTACTTACTTTCTGTATCATTTAAGTTGCAGCTTAAATAATAGGCAGGATATTCTATTCCATTGTCTTCTTGTACTAAAACCATTGCGATGGTTATATCTATGGCAGCGAGATATAGTTTAAAGTCTTTTTGATAATCAGGAGCATACATTAATGATTCTTTTACTAGGGAACTTTTCAAAGCATCAAAGGAAGCTTGCGCAACTTGATCCCAGTTAAAGGGAACTTCTTTTTTCAAAAGACATGTATAACCTTTAGCAAGTTCGGCGTAATTTGGAATGAACCTCCTTAGAAAGTTTGCTTTCCCTTAGATTTTCTGAATCTGAAGCAAGTTTGAAGGTGGAGGCATGTCAATGATTGCCCGAACCTTACATGTTAGAAAATTATATATTACGGAGCAATGGAACACTTAAAATATTTCCGAAATATAAACACAGAAAACAAATAAAATAAGAGAGACACAGATATATGTGGTTCACCCAGTTTGGGTTACGTCCATGGAGAAACAACCAGTCCTTCCTTTTATATTATCCAGCAAACTGAAGAGATACAACCTACAACAAATCCGCTGTAACACCCTCTTTGCTCTCAATCTCCTCCCTCTTTCTCACTCAGAATACAGATCTACATAGACGCAATACAATTCCCTCATATATAGTGAGGGGTTGCCTTCTAGGGAAAGAAACCCTAAATTAAACATAACTTCTACTGTCAGATCTCCGCCTAATGAACGGCCCAGATTGAATAGAAAATACTATACTTTTACAAGGAAATTTTACATCTATTCTTAGCTTTGGGGGCACTGCCCCCGAAACCCCCCGTCAGCGGGGGCTCCCCAAAGGTCGCATCCGCTCCCCCCGGACCCCCCTGCAACGAATATTTTATGGGTGGAGTTGCCACCCCATTTCGAACTAGGGTCCAATGTGGCAATACCTTTGAATATAGAAGATAATCAGGCTCCACACCCAACAATATCCCACTTGGAGACTGATTATAACAACTCCACCGCTGCTTCATTTGCTGGACAATGACTCCTCTTTGGACCTGGCTGTTTCTCATCTTCTTCATCATACTTGAAGTCTAATTGAAACTGAGCATATTCTTAGTTTCTCCCTGGTTACAACTTTTGTTAGTATATCTGCAGGATTCTGGCTAGTGTGTATGTTTTCCAGCTTCAACTCTCCATCTTCCAACACTGATCGTATGAAATGGTACTTGAGCTGTATGTGTTTAGTCCTATAATGAAATGCTGAGTTCTTTACAAGATGAATGGCACTTTGACTATCACTGTATAATGTTCCCATATCATGCTCCTTAACCAATTCACCCATAAACCTTTGTAACCAAATCATTTCTTTACTAGCCTCTGTAGCAGCAACATACTCTGCTTCTATTGTTGAAAGTGCAACAACACTTTGGATTTTGAAGCCCAACTGACAACTGTTCCACCTACAGTAAATACATATCCTATAGTGCTCCTCTTGTTATCTCTGTCACCTACCATATCTGCATCAACATATCCCTTTAGAGAAATGTTTGAACCACCAAAGCATAATGCTTGATTTGTGGTACCTTTCAAATAACTGAGAATCCATTTCACTGCCATCTAATGTTCCTTTCCTAGATTGTTCATGTACCTACTTAAAAATCCCACTGCATGTGCAATATCAAGCCTTGTGCAGACCATTGCATACATTAAGCTTCCAACTGCTGATGCATATGGAACTTTAGACGTATAATCCATGTCTTCTTGGGTCTTTGGGCACATTTCCTTACTAAGTTTAAAATGGCTAGCAAAAGGTGTACTAACTAGTTTTTCATTGTGCATATTAAATATTTTCAACACCTTTTGTATGTACTCATTCTGAGACAATGTTAGTTTGTGATTTTTTCTATCTCCAGTTATTCTCATACCAAGGATTTGTTTTTCAGCTCCCAAATCCTTCATTGCAAATGAATTTGCCAATTTTCTTTTCAGCACATTTATCTCCTGCATGTTAGACCCTGCAACAAGCATGTCATCTACATACAATAACAATATAATATAGCTGCCATCATTTTTCTTTTTCGGATAAACACAATGATCAGAGTGACATCTAGTATAACCTTGTTCAGACATAAACTTGTCAAATTTTAGATACCACTACCTTGGAGCCTGTTTTAAGCCATACAAGCTCTTCTTCAACTTGCACACTAGTTTCTCCTTGCCTTTTACCTCATACCCTTGTGGGTGCTGCATATATATCTCTTCCTCCAAATCGCCATGGAGAAAGGTTGTCTTTACATCTAACAGCTCAAGATGCAAATCTTTAGCTGCTACTAGACTTAGAATAGTTCTGATTGAAGTCATTTTAACAACAGGAGAAAATATTCCATCAAAATCAATACCTTTCTTCTGTGAAAACCCCTTCACCACAAGTCTAGCTTTGTACCTTTTTTTTCCTCCATCTTCTTCCTTCAGCCTGTAAACCCATTTATTCTGCAATGTAGTTTTACCTGCAGGAAACCTAACTAAGTCCCAAGTTTGGTTATGCATTAAGGAGTCCATCTCTTCTTCCATGGCTAGCTCCCACTTCTTCCTTCTTTCAACTTGCATTGCTTCTTCATAACATTCAGGTTCACCAAAATCATTCAACAATAAATAATATAATGAAGGAGAGTATCGTTCAGGGGGTCTACTTATCCTGATGTATCTTCTAACACCACTTTCAGGCGTTTGGGTTGCCTGTTGCTGTTGTGGTGATTGTTGTTGTTGTGGTTGTTGATTATTATTGTTTTCAAGCACCTTTACTTTTTTAGTGATCTCATCAAGAACTGTGTATTCCTTGTTTTCTTTTTCCTGTTTCTTTTCCTGCAACTGATTCTTATACAGGACCTTTTCATTGAATATTACATCTCTGCTCCTAATGATTTTGTGATTTTCATAATAATATAAGTGATAACCAAAATCACTAATACCATATCCAATAAAGGTACATTTCTTTGATTTTGCCTCAAGCTTTGTTCTATTTTCTTTATTAATATGGACAAAGGCCTCACAACCAAAAGGCTTTAAAAAGGAGTTGTTTACCTTTTTACCTGTCCATGCTTCCTCTGGAACACCACCATCCAAGGAACTTGAAGGCCCTCTATTTATTAGATAAACAACAATATCTACAACATCTGCCCAAAATTGTAAAGGCAATCCTGCATGTAATCTCATGCACCTTGCACGCTCCATGATTGTTTTGTTCATCGTTTCTGACACACCATTTTCTTGTGGTGTTCTTGGAACTGTCTTCTCTCTACAAATTCCATGCTCTGAACAATACCTATCAAACTCGTTGCTACAATATTCACCTCCATTGTCTAATCTGAGACACTTCAATTTCTTTCCTGTCTCAATCTCAACCAAAGCTTTCCATTTCTTGAAAGTATCAAATACATCAGATTTATTCTTAATACAATAAATCCAAGTTTTTATAATTTTTCGCTCTTCTTTTCTTTCCCAACTCTGATAAATCTGACTCTCTTTTGTTTTCCATAAATGCAATTCTCATAGAAGTCCAAATCAACATTCTTCAAACCCGGCAACAAATTCCTTGAGTGAAGGATCTTCATCCCCTTCTCACTCATGTGTCCGAGCCTGTGATGCAATAATGTTGCATCTGCTCCTTTGGAAGTTAAAGCATTAATAGAGTTAGAAATACCATTGCATAAATACAATGTACCAACCTTTTCGCCTTTTGCTATTACCAGGGCTCCTTTGGTGAACTTCCAAGCTTTATCTATGAAATTTGTCACACAACTTTCACCGCCTAACTGCCTTGTTGAAATCAGATTTTTCTTCAGATCTAGAACATGCCTTACCTCCTTTAGTAGCCATTGGTTTCCATTCTGCTGTTTTACAAGAACCTTATCCATTCCAACAATTTTACAGGGTTTATCATCACCCAAACGGACTTGTCCAAAATCTCCTTGAATATAGTCATAAAAGTATTTCTTATTAGGTGTGCCATGGAATCAGGCCCCTGAATATACCATCTAGGAATCAGTAATATTTTCGAAAGAAAAGAATCAAAGAACCTTGTAACACCTCACCTGTCACATTTGCTTCATGATTGTTTTCTTGTTGTGCATCTCCTTCTTTTCCCTCCGGAGATCTACAATATTTCTTTAGGTGTCCTTTCTTTCCGCGTTTCCAGCAAACTATCCCCGATATGGACTTGGATCTTCCTTTCCTTGATTTAATGCGATATCCTGAGCTCTTTCCTCTTTCCATTTTTCTTCCCCTAGAATCTGCACTCAAAGCATTACCCAATGTCTCACTGGAGCTTTTCCGTCACATTTCCTCGCTAAGGATAGCACCGACAACATCATCAAACTTTAAAGTACTAGATCCAGAAACAGAGTTACTAATGGCCATTACTAGACCATTCCAACTTTATGGCAATGAGCACAAGAATAACAGAGCTCTAACTTCATCATCAAAGTTTACCCCTACAAAACTTAACTGACTTGTAACAGTATTAAAATCATTTAAATGGTCGGCAATAGATCCACCTTCTGACATCTTCATATTAAATAAATGCTTCATAAGAAATATGTTATTTGAGGCCAAGGGTTTTTCATATAGTTTCACCAACACCTTAATCAAACCCTCCGTCTTTGTTTCCTTAGAAATGTTGAAGGCAACCAACACTGCGAGGCACAACCGTACTGTTCCGAGTGCCTTTCTATCGAGAAGGTTCCATTCTTCATTTGTCATACCCGTTGGCATCTTTGATTTTCCGCCCAATGGTAGGTACAGATCTTTCTGATGTAGAAAATATTCCATCTTCATCTTGCACAGCGAGAATTTTTGGCCATTAAATTTCTCGACCCTAAACTTACCATCTTCCGCCATTGCTCCCACTTGAACTAGGAATCCTTCTCTCTTATGAGTGTGTTAGCCAAAAATACCTTCGGCTCTGATAACAGTTGTTAGAAAATTATATATTAATGAGCAATGGAACACATAAAATATTGCAGAAATATAAACATAGAAAACGCATAAAACAAGAGAGACACAGATATACGTGGTTCACCCAGTTTGGTCTACGTCCACGGAGAAACAACCAGTCCTTCCTTTTATATTATCTAGCAAACTGAAGAGATACAACCTACAACAGATCCGTTGTAACACCCTCTTCACTCTCAATCTCCTCTCTCTTTCTTACTCAGAATACAGATCCACATAGACGCAATACAATTCCCCATATCTAGTGAGGGGTTGCCTTCTAGGGAAAAAAACCCTAAATTAAACATAACTTCTACCGTCAGATATTCGCCTAATGAACTACCAGATTGACTAGAAATTACTATACTTTTACAAGGCAAATTTACATCTATTCTTAGCTTCGGGGGTGCTGCCCCTGAAACACCCCACCAAGGGGGCCTCCCCAAAGGTCACATCCGCCCCCCCCCCCTGGACCCCCCTGCAGCAAATATTTTTACGGGCAGTGTTGCCGCCCCATTTCGAACTAGGATCCAATGTGGAAATACCTTTTAACACAGAAGATAATCAGGCTCCACACCCAACATTACATGGGTCGAGTCGAATTCCATCCTTAGAAACTACGAAACCAAGTAATTGACCGGAACCAACACAAAACACACACTTGTGTGGATTGAGTCGTATCTTGTAGTGTCAGCAACGTAGAAATATAGCTCTCAAATGCTGTGGATGATCAGTCCGCTTTCGCTAATGAGCCGGTAAATCGGCGAGATACGGTTGAACGATGTGTTTGATGTCATGGAAGGCGTAGTTCATTGCCCTCTTAAATGTTTCCCCTACGTTCTTCAAACCGAAAGGTAGTTTGCGGTGTGCGAACGTGCCCCATGGACATATAAATGTAGTCTTCGACTGGTCCTGTGGGCGGATATTGATTTGATTGTATACGGAAAATCCATCCATAAATGAAAAGACTTCGCATCCATCACATTCATCAATTATCTAGTCGATGAAGGGTGAAGGGTAGTTGTCCTTCAAACAAGCTTGATTTACATCCCTGTAATTGATGCACACTCTAATCGTTCCTTGCTTTTTCATCACAGGAACAATATTCGATACCCAATCAGTAAGAGGAACGGGGTAAATGAAACCAACATGCAAAAGTTTTTCAACTTCTACTTTAATGGCAGCAGCTTTATTCGGGTGAACCAGTCAAAGCCATCGTCTTACTGGTTTGACATCAGGATACATCTTGATTTCATGTTCAACGATGCTTGAGTCAATGCTTGGCATTTCTTCGTATGACCAAGCAAATACATCTCTGAATTTGTGAAAGAGAGCGCAATATATTTTCAGTTCTGAAGGAGAACAAGATTTGCCAACATTTATATTCTCTACAACATCTGGTTTGGTCAAGATATTAATGGCAATAGTTTCTTCAATATTGGACAGATTTCGCTCTGAATCCACCGTATTTACAGTATTCGATAGAAAATCAAAAACTGAAGGATGATTAAGGTTATTAGAGTAATCCTCGTTGTTATCTTGAGGTCGAGAATGATGGTGGTGATCTTCCCATGGTGTTTCTCCTATCATCATTGACTGAATGATTCCTTCGTCTGTAGAATGTACATGCGACCAAGGATCAAAAGAGGTACCATACTCTAGAGACCTATCTATCCAAACACTTGCCGAGTGTTGATTTGGGTTTGCCACCCATGCCCAGAATATTGATTGCTACAACAATTCTATAGGGCTTGGGGGCAATACCTGGCGATGATCCATGCTAACAAAATGTTCGGGATTCTTCTTAATCTTTGACGATGTAGAAGATATCATGTGACAAGTTTCCACTGTGGCCACTTCCGCTAGATTACTCGGAGGTGGAAGGGCAAAAGTGCCGATTAAAGAAGGGTCTTTTAGGAGACCTACTCCGATATTTTGAATCGATTGAGAGCTTCCATGGATCAATGAAATGCTTCCGGTAACTTGAGAACTGTTGGGGAGGAAGGTGAGTTGGTCAATGATTGTGATTCCTCCTTGAAAGGGGAATGTAATCTTTCTAAAATATGTTGACACAACAACAACCATAGCATAAATCCAGGGCCTGCCCAGTAGGATGTTGTAGTCAAGGTTTCCATCAATGACCTTAACTTCAATTTCTACTGTCTTGCCCCCCAGTTTGATTTGCAAGTTACTTAATATCCCATATGGCTTGTATGTTCTTCCATCGAACGCTTTCAATGTCATTGATGATCGTGACAAGGGTGGAGAGCCTAAAGTTTTCCAGCAACCCATTGACATAATATAGGTAGATGCTCCCTCATCAATTATTGTTCGATGAACAATTTTGTTGAGGGGTTTTACCTGTATGAGGAAAGCGAGCTGTGCTGGTAACTGAGGTTCATATCCTTTATGATTAAAGGCCACTAGATTGGAATCCGCTAGATCAATCCCACCTATCGCTGATAACAAAGCCTTTTTCTGGGATGGACAATTTTGTAGTACTTCAAGTGTCGACATGGCGGATGGCGATTAGGCTAGATCCTCCACTATATTATAATTCTGTGCTGCTCGAGCACAAGGATTAAATGTTGATTTATGTACTAATCCCTTAGGTGGTTTTATTTTTTATTCAAGAACGATTGGTGGAACAACTTCTATCGAAGTTGTTGTCGAACTGCTTGGTTGATCAGTAGCCTTGCCATTCGACAATTGTAGATTTCCATAATCCTTATTCCTTGTAGATATCAAAGCGTCATTTTGCTGTTTTGAGATGGATAACATAAGAACTTGGAATGGGGAAGCACATTCACTAGCAACCAAGTTAGTTTTTGGATTTGGAAACGGATCAGTCAATACCGCTGAGGTATTTTAAGTATTTTTGAAAAACTTCTTGACTTTAGCTTGATGTGGACAATCTTTTGTGTAATGGTCCTCATCGCATATGAAGCATGGCTGACCAGGTTTCTTCCTTCCAGCAAGGTTTCCAGAAGGTTTCTCAAGAGTCAAATCCTCCTGTTTCTTCTTTTTGTTTTTCCCTTTCTTCTTGCCTCCTGGTTACTTAGCATTTTTGCCTTTGTCGATTGACACAGCATTGACCTCCGAGGCAAGAGGTTCTTCAACTGCTTTCTGACTAGAAACTGTACGGGCTTTCTTAGATGTAGCCTTTGTAGTTTTCATGCTTGTCGTACCTATCATGTCGGCGATGGCATGAGAGTATTTATTTGATTTAGGAGGAGGAGGAATGGAAAATTCTGGTCTAGGAGCGTCAGGAATTTTGTCATAGAGCGTGTCAAACTGAGTATAAATCAAGTCTAAATATTGCGCACGAGCAATGACCTGCTCTTCTGTAACAACTCCTCCCTTAGCCACATCCTCTGTAATAGAGGGTAACAATGACTTTATAAACCATTCAGCTAAAAGCTAATCAGGAATGTACATCTTCACCATTCTTTGACGATGCTACCACTCATGAATATGATTAGATATGTGAGTGGTTGTTGTCTGTTTAAAGTTGGTAAGGAGTTTTGTCCCTGTTTCGTACCTTATGGGTAATTGAAAATGGGTTAAAAAGGTAGTGGCAAGGGTACTGAAGTTGTCAAACGAAGATCTAGGTAATTATATATACCATTTAGCTGTCGGACCTGTTAATGTTCGCTGGAAAAGGTGAAGCCTAATCGAATCATCATTCAGCGTGTTGGATGAACACCACAAATGGAAAGTCATCACATGATTTGATGGATCTTCACCCAGATTTCCATTGAATTTAGGAATATCAGAGGGAATTTTATGAGGAATCGCAAGCCACCAAGGGGCATAAGCAATTGGATCATTTTTCAATCGGTTTAGATCTGGTAATTCTAGAGTTGCTACAAAGGGAAACTGTTGATTCAGGTTAGCTGAAGCATACCCAGGATAAGATGGAATTTCCTGAGCAATAGGTCTTTGCATACCAGCATAATGTATTTGATGTTGGTAACTTTGATCAGGTTGATGGGCATAACCATTATAGTATGGTTGTTGATAACCGCTTTGGAAATGCGATTTCCCATTACTTATAAAGACTTGTTGCTCAGGTCCTTGGTATGATTGCTGGAATTGTGGTTGTTGGTATTGAACCAGCCATGGTTGTTGGACCATTTGTTGTTGTCCAATACTGGATGATTGACCAAGATGCAGAGACATAGTACCTGTTTGAGCCTGAGTCGCTCTAGATAAGGAGGCACTAACCTAAGGTTGTGATTGAATCGTTGAGACAAGACACTGTTCTATTGCAACCTGAGAAACTTGAGGTTGACATACAACAAGTAACACTTGTACTTGCAATACAGTCACAATAGCAGGTGTAGTGGAAATATTTGACACAGGATGGACTGGTTGCATTGAATATACAACCCTTGGTTGTTGAGGCAGTATTGGTACCCAACTACTGGATGTAATTCTAGTTTGACCTGAACCTTGTTGTAAACTCTCATATGGTTGTTCTCCAGGAGGGAACAATGAAAAGGCACACTGCCCCCATATGGTGGTAATCCAGTACTTAAAGGGTACATTGGCCATTGAAGACATATCAGATCAACTTGTTGAGTTTCAACATAAGAAATACCAGATGAGAGTCCAGATGAAGAAATAGTTACTGACCATGTCATCGAAACAGTCCCTAATTGGACTTCGGCTTTTTGTTGATAACTTGCTGGGATAGATGGTATACTAGAAATCATGGTAGGAACGACAGTAAGAAGCTCCGCCTTAGCTGTGCCGGTTGACATAGTCCTATATGTTGATGGTTGTTCATACATGTTTAGTCTATCCAAAATATTTCCTAGCGATTCAATAGGAACTTGGATGAAAAAGAACTAACTTCTGTAATAGAAGGATGTAAGTGGATCCCAGTTCCAAAATGTACTGGAGTACTGGATGGAAGATCCTACACTATCTCTTCTATAGAAATCAATCCAGGTGGAAGAGGTAGACCGTCAGGTCCATAAAATATTTCTGGAGTCGAAGAAAGTGTAGTTTTTGCAGTAACAGATACTGGAGGGGTGACACCTTATGAATTCTGGAATTCAACTTCCAGATGTTTAGGTAAGTGAACTTCAGTTTCTTGATCAGTTCTAGTTGGAGCTGCTTCAGGAATAGAGGTGTCTACTGTTACACTAGGATCAGTTCTAATGTCCTCTTGTAACTATGAAACTTCTTATGTAAAGGCAGATGTACCAGAGATAATTGGAGTAACTGTAGTCTTTGACGATGTTGAAACGCAAGTTTCAAATAAATCAGGTGAATTGGACTCAGTTAAACGAGAACGCTTTGCTTGGGACGATTTCGTTTTCAGGGTCAAAGATGGTTGACTCGCTAGTCTCCGCGAACGACGGGGTTTTGATTGACTTTATTCCACGATTGCGGATTACTTGATCAACTCAAAAATTAAAGGGGGAAAATATTATTCCGATTTAATTGAATTTTAAGACACTCTGACGCAACTTGCTTTTTCAATTTTTAAGAGTCGAGAAAAAGCTAAAGGTGACTCTAGTCGCCTTCGATTTTTAATGAGCCTGAAGTGACAAGTGCTCAGATGGACCTTTTCTTTTAAGGAGTCGAAAAGGAACGAAAGTGACTGCTCTGGAAGTCTAGCTAGAGGGCTTACCAAATCGATCATAAAACTGCAAAATACACCTTGGTGATAAATGATAGAGAAATTACCAAGGACTTATGTACAACAGTCAATCTTCCCGAACGCTGTGTTCAGTGCATTACGATCGATAGGGCGGAAGACACGACTTTCTAAGGATAAAGGATGATTACCTATTGTGGTCTCCCAATATATACTTGATGGTACGGGGAGCACAAGTCCGTACTAGCACTTGTCATATCAAAGAGGAGGAATCACCCAACCTTCGATGAAAACAATAGTTACCAGGTTTTACGATGCTGGAACATGTCTCTAGCCTAGACTTCTAGATGTGCTGCGTTAGATTCTAAAGTGTTTTTATGTTCATTGAGGTTTATTTTATGGTTGATCTTGCTTAGAAGTTTTTATTTCAAGGTTCACCGCGTGATGTAGATGTGAAATTCCTAAATATGCAATCTAAAATGATAAACATTCATTTATGTTATTTTAGCAATAAAAATCCTAGCTACAAAGGAAAGAAGATAATGCTTTTTCTTTTAGCAGAGAGCATAGAGCACACTCTAAATGCACTTTCCTAAATCAAATTTCGCAAGCAGTCAAAATGCAGATGCACATGCATGTATTTGTTTTCCGCTTTCTTAATGTGTGAATGACAAAAATAATGCTAAGTACAGATCTGAATTATTTTCTTTCAAAGCGACAGTACTAACAATTTTCTCTTTTCAAAACAAAAGGAAGACTAAGACGACACTTTTCGATTTTGAATTTAAAACTATTTTCGACACTCGAAATACTAATAATTTCAAAATCAAGTACAATGAAAAAAGTACAATGAACTATTGATCCAGATTTAAGCAAGAACGCAATAGATTACAGAGATAACCATAAATACAGAGATGTGATAACCATAAAAACAGAGATGCAACAGAAATAATAATATGCGACAACCATAAAAACAAAGATGTCGCGGACATAATGCTTCATTTCATTAATGGAGAATATTGAAATATGCTTACAAATAGAAATAACCCAGCTAGGGCGATGGTAGCTTATCTCTGAGAAGAGATGTGTCGGCTACATGCCTCTGAACTGTTTTGAACTGTGCTACAATGAGGCTCGAGGGCCTATTTATTGTTGAGAAACAATGGAAAACCCTTCACATTCCAAAACCTAACCCTAGAAGATGAAACGCCAAATTGTGGGCCCCGTTTTCGGGTAAGTTGGTACATCAACTTCCCGGGGTCGCAAATTGGTCATACTATCTCCGTTTGACATGCATGATAGCCCGTTGGAAAGATCTCTCCGAGGACTACGACGGAAAAGACGATTTTTATCAGAAAACGTCGTTTAGGGCCTCAAAACGGCTCTGGAAGTTTAGGACCCGAAAAACTGCTAAAAATAGTAAACTGTGCTATAATTAAGGAAACTGATAAAAACTGTAAGAAGCACTAGAGGGGATCCAAGTGGAATTAGCTGGTGGCCACCAATATCCACCTGGATCATTCCTCCCCCCTTAGGAAGAAATGGTCCCCATTGCGTTGAGTTCCTCCATGAGATGAGGGAACTTCTGCTGCACTTGGTCCCTGGTGAGCCACTTGCCCTGGTGAAGGAGTTGTCCTGCTTTGACAACTTGATACAGTTGGATATTCTGCTGCCGAGTGTGCTTGATTTGTGTGTCCATGATCCGATCAGTTGCAACTTGTTCCATGCAAGCTGGATTTAACTCTGTGGGTGTGAGTTGTTCTGCAATGTCGGACGTGTCTAGTAATGGTGGAAAGTATGGTCAAAGGCGGTCGACATTGAACACCGGGTGCAGGCCAAGGAATGGGGGAATGCTGAGCTCAAATGCATTGTCTCCCATAGCTTTGGTAATGGTGTAAGGACCATGTCGAAGTGGTCTGAGTTTCTGATGGGTTCTGGTAAGGCGCTCCCTCTGCAGATGTAACCAAACTTTGTCGCCCACCTGAAACTTGTGTGGTACCCCTCCAGGTAACGAGAAGTTGTTCCTGTGTTCTGTCATGACTGTATCCCTCTGTTGCTGCTGCTGTGTGGAGGAACCCTTCGCGGGGGTCATGGATGTAGCAACGATCTTCCCCTTACTTTGGGAACGAACCAGACAGAAAATAAATTTCCTAGTCTGTGAGATGAGCTTGCTGCCTTTCTTAGCAGTGATCAAAGAGGTGGCGGTAGGTGGGGCTACCTCTGGTATCCTGTATAATGAATTATCCAAAGAAATGATGACAGCGCGAGGCCTTGACTCATACACAGCATGTCGCCTCCACAAGTATGGCTGGCCTAATAGTACATCACAAACATCTAGAGGTGTAACATCACACAATACCTCGTCTGTGAAGGGCTTGATGCTGTAGGGAAGGCGGCACTGCTGGCGAACTTTGAGATCTCGTCCTTCGTGAAGCCAACCGATACTGTACGGCTATGGGTGTGGTGTAGTTGGTAGGCCCAACCGCTTCACGACCTCTGCTGAAATGAGGTTCTTTTGGCTGCCACTGTCGACAATGAATTGCAGCGACGAACCCTTCACCCACATCTGTGAGTGGAAAAGACGTTCCCCCTCCTCTGGATCTTCGGGCTCATTTTTCTGGATCTTGGCAGTAGCAACAGTGGCGCTGGGATCCGCATCAATAATCTGCTTCCCTTTGTCACTCCCCTTGTCGGGTTCTAACTCAGAGTCGGAACATGCATCTGATTCGGAAGCCTTCAACTCGGCCACCAACGACTGCTTGGTCCGACACTCACTTGTGTTATGAGTGGGACTCTTGTGGAACTCACACCACTTTCCTGTGTCCTTCTTCGGCTTCGTGGTGTTGTTCTTTTCTTGCAGCTTCGACGGGTTGTCTTGGGTCACCCCGCCTTGGCTTTGTCCTTTGGGCTTTGGATTTGCAGATCCAAAGTCTCGCTTCTTCTGTTTGAACTTTTGCTCGATTTTGACAGCGTATCGGTATGCTGTGCCGAGTGAGGAGATGTTCAAGAACTCCATCTCTTCCTGGATGTATCTGTGTAGGCAGCCGCGGTATTTGAGTACCAGATGCAGCTCAGAATCTTTGATACCCAACTGTGTGCGAAGGGTATGAAAAATGTTTGTGAACTCCGGCACATCTTGGTCTCGTCCCTGCCGCAGTGTGGTCCATTTGATGTATTTGTCCTCATAGCTTCCGACGGGGTAGTACTGCTCCTTGATGGCATCCCGGAAGTCATTCCAAGTGGGTGCGGTTGAAAATAGTGAGCCTGTACTTTCATCCTTCTGCTCGCAATAGGTTTCCCACCAGTCCTTGACGTGGGGGGCTGCTTTGAGAAGAGCGAAAACAATCTTCTCCCGACTTGAAAATTCGTGAACAGAAATATACCCATCTAGCTACGGCATCTGCGTCTATTTGACCCTCGAAGATGGGGATTTCAAAATTAACTTGTACCTTAAACGGTGTGGCGTTTCCAGAGTAGCTGTTGGAAGCCGATGCGTCGCCTCTGGGTAGCCGCTGAAGGATCTGGGCAAAGCTATCCATCATCGCGTTCCTTTGCCGCTCGAGCGCTTCTTCGAGCAAGATTTTGATAGGATCTCCTACCCCCTCGTCTTTCTTCTCATCCGCCATGGGAGGACGTCGAGATTTGCGAGGCTGGTCTTGCAAAGGTTCGACCAGTTCAAGCCCTAACTCTTTATATCCCGACCTCGTTGGGGACATGCAAAGAAAAACAGAGAAAAAGCAGACCGCTCTGATACCACTGATCCAGATTTAAGCAGGAACGCAATAGATTACAGAGATAACCATAAATACAGAGATGCGATAACCATAAAAACAGAGATGCAACAGAAATAATAATATGCGACAACCATAAAAACAGAGATGTCGCGGACATAATGCTTCATTTCATTAATGGAGAATACTGAAATATGCTTACAAATAGAAATAACCCAGCTAGGGCGATGGTAGCTTATCTCTGAGAAGATATGTGTCGGCTACATGCCTCTGAACTGTTTTGAACTGTGTTACAATGAGGCTCGAGGGCCTATTTATTGTTGAGAAACAATGGAAAACCCTTCACATTCCAAAACCTAACCCTAGAAGATGAAACGCCAAATTGTGGGCCCCGTTTTCGGGTAAGTTGGTACATCAACTTCCCAGGGTCGCGAATTGGTCATACTATCTCCGTTTGACGTGCATGATAGCCCGTTGGAAAGATCTCTCCGAGGACTACGACGAAAAAAATGATTTTTATCAGAAAAATTGATGGCGGTGGATTTCCCAAAAAACGTCGTTTAGGGCCTCAAAACGGCTCCGGAAGTTTAGGACCCGAAAAACTGCTAAAAATAGTAAATTGTGCTATAATTAAGGAAACTGATAAAAACTGTAAGAAGCACTAGAGGGGATCCAAGTGGAATTAGCGGGTGGCCACCAATATCCACCTGGATCAACTATCTAGAAGAGGAAGACTTTACGACACACTTCTTTTGATTCTAAATGACAATTATGGCACTTGCATCAAAGATGACAGTTCGATTAGGCTACTTTTGACAAAGGAGGATTGTAAATGATCGACAAATACACAAAAACAATTACAATTCCTAACTAATGGAGGATGAAATAATGTGAAGGAAGATGGTTACAGCAAGAAGGTACTAATCATGAACATCAAAACTACTGAATAAAGCTGAAAATAGAGAGAAAAACCAATTTTTAGAGAAGAAAACACAGTTTACTCAATCATCGCACATGCAACACAGGGAAACAGGGATGCATCTCACCTGCAACACATGGGAGGTGTGATGCATCTAGTTTGCACAGTTACAGATAGTGCGATGGGCCAGGGAGCGAAACTGAGCTTATTTTTTTGCTCAAAACATGCAGCTAAGTTTAGTGATTTAGGATGAATAATGATGGAAAATAAACACAAAGCATAAGGGTAGGATCTGATGAGGTTCTGAGCTACCACAAGGGAATTTAGGATGCTTTGTAAGTCAGATGTTTAGTTCATAAACCAACCCGGAGATTGACTAAAGCAATGTTTATCTACTTCGCAATTCCATAGCAAAGGCGTTTTGAAGGCTAGCTAGCTTAACTTCAGGTTCCGTCTGTAGTTTATAAAGCAAACAATAAAAAAAAAAAAACAAACTATTCGTTCTCTAGTGGAGTCGCCATTTTGTTTCAGGGAAAACTAGTGTCGATTCGAATTACTAGTTCCACTAAGACGGGTAGCTATCTTAGAAACAAACAATGAAAGCTTTTCAATATTTCCTTTAAGTGTGATAGATGGAAGAGAAGAATAGAGGACCAACCTGGATCCTTCGCTTTGATCCTAGCTTGATTTCTCCTTTCCTTGATAGAATTTGCCACTCCTCTCCTACTTGTCCCGTTTCAAAGAGTACCTGTAGAGTCAAAGTAACAACAAACTATCAAAGCATCTCTATCTAAAACATCATAACCAATATGGAATCAGAAACACATTGACCATACAATTGCATTCATAAACAATAAGATTCACAAATACAAGATCATATGGAGGAAAACTAAAAGAACTTTATTAATAGTAATGTAAGAGAGGATTACAACCCAGCTGTCTGATCCAGCATCATCCTCCTAGTTGTAGAAGCCCTCTTCAACTCATGAACAAGAAAATCACCCAACAATGCAATGTCTCTTCTCAACAAATCAACAACACTTCCTTACAAAATACAAAATTCTAGCCTCTAGATCTCTCGGATGAGGGATCCATTTATAGATGTCTTGCAAGGGTGTGAGTCAGCTCTGGGTTTTTGATTAGTGTCATTCCACTGATAGTTCTTGGTTCACTTGGAGATTTCATGATCTCTTACTCATCCCTAGGTGAATTCAGAGAGGCAAGTGTCACAGGAGAAGTTTATGGAAGATTCCATGATCATCCACCTTGCAAACTGTCTCTGCCATTTGTCTATTCTCGCTCATCACACCCCACAGAAGGCTATTTGAGTATTCATCACACCTGGCCAGTTAGGCAGTTAGTATGCATCGCACCTTGTCCATGGAGTAGTCTGTATGGTCCAGTTTTGGCCAATTCTGAGTAGTTTTTCATGTGGAACTTCTGGGACTTAATCTTTTCCAGGTGGTGTATTTGTGAGAATGACTTGGCTAATTTGAAGAAGTCATCAAATTCATCTTTCTCATGGATGAATTCTTTAACTTTTACCTGAGTAGTGAAATTAAAGGCAACATTAGTCGAGTCATACTACCTTTTGGGAATAACTGCTAGGTTCAAACCCCCTATTTTCTCAGCTTCAATTTGGGCGTGCTTATAATCATATAATGAATAAATGCTGCACCAAACTGGAAATGCAGGCCATAACTGTTTCTTGGCATCTTTGAGATTTTTTGTAAGCCCTTTTTCAACCGTCTGATAGGCTATTTCGCTAGCCAATAATTTATCTGGGACATATAGGGGAAGGACATGCAGGTTGGTAATGCTGCCAAAAACCCTAATGTAGGTAAACAACTCTTCCCTGCACCAACTGCCAATTGAAGTTAGATCGATGCTAGCTTCTTCGGACAGCTAAGGGGCTAGTCTATTAAAGATGGCTTGATGAATGGGTAGGATGAAGCCATGGAAAATCATGTAAAAATGCTTCTTATATTGTTTTTGCCACAGATCTTTATGGTAAATATGGATAGGAGTTGGGTCCTGAATAGTCCATTTCCATCCCATGATAGGAAAATCGGAATTGAAACAAATAGTGGCAACTATGTAGGGACTCATATAGAATGGGGGGACAACTCGAGTGGTCACAAACCTATTTTTCCTATAGTCAAGTATTTGGACTGCCATTTTGTCTGATAGGATAGTAGCCCAATCCATCATAAAAGAATTCAATGCTGCTTCTATTAACGAGACCATTTCAATGGAAAACATAGTAGAATTGGGGCTTTCAAATAGCCTACACATCATTGTTGTAGCATAACAATATCGAGATGCTAGAGAGTCCACAGAATACATACCAGATGACTCGTGCTTGTGCTTGTTAGGGAAGTGCCTCCATTGTTTGATGGGGTTTGACTCTATTTCGTTTTCCTTCGCGAAAGGTTCAAGGAATGATTTGTTGTAGCACTTCTGAGGCTCTGGAAAGTGATACATTTTCTTCAAGTCCTCAGGCTTGAAGGATCCAAACATTCTTCTGTTGGCTGTGAATAACGTCCTGTCTATTATATTGATGCCCTCAACTACCCATTTTACCATGTCATTGTATGGAAAAATATTTGGTCGGGCCTCTACTCTATGAATAAAAGAGTCGTCTAAATCACCCATTGTATTCTCAGATTCTGCAGGTCCATCCGCTGTTGTCTGTCCTTCAGTTACCTTAGGCTTTTCCTTTTCCATCATATCATATATGCCTTCCCATGAAATTTTCCCATAGTCTGGGCCTGTCGTATCTTAGATCAACACAACTTTTTCTGTTCCTTCGGCTACTATAGGGGAAGCTCTCATCTTTTTGGCTTTCTTTGTCATTTTAGCTAGCTGCATACTTCCAAATTCAAACTGCAATTATATGAAACAGAAAAGAGCGATAAACTTAAATTTTCAGAGCGGCTAATGCTTGAACAGATAGTGGTGATAATAGTACAGTCGAAAATCAGGGCAGGATTATTTGGTGCGAAAGATTTCGTATTATGAAATAATATTAACACGAACAACGAAATCTTGAAGGACTAAAATCATTACTGTTCGTAATGTTTTTTCGTATTTAACAATGTGAAACTTAAATGTTCAATAAATAGATTTCATCGCAGTTTTGTTAAGGCCTAATTAGATTGTGGTTTATAAACTTTCCGTATTTGCGATGAGCGATTTCAATATATATTCTTTTAAAGAGCCATCACATATCACAAGTCGGGAGGTGTAAGTGCCATGTTCTAATAGTTTTTCTAATTTCTGTGATTACGATCAGTGATGACCTGGAACATAGAGTTTGGAAAATCTTTATTTAACTGCCCGTATCATGTTTTCTATGTATTATCATTAAACCACTTCTCATTGTGCATCCCCGAGGTGATTATCACTTATTTCCTCTGGGATTGTGATATGTGAGATGCGAGAATCTTATCGCATCTCAAAGTTTCAATGTCCCGTTAAACCTATCACTTGGAATCTGCGATCTGACAGACGATATGCGATCGCTTTATCGCATCACATGTTTGTCAATGATTTTCTTAAGAAGCTCTAAGGTTGAAACTTTCGGATCGTAACAATATCATACGGATTGTATGTTCCTTAGACTTAAGCGATTGCGATTTGCAATGTGTGTTGTTTTTAGAGGATTTTTTGAAGCACTTTAAAAAGTGAGAAACAAAGAAATTGATTTATATGTAAATATTTTATTGCTTTTTACAAACTAAAGGGACCCTATTTCCTATTTAGCATCTAAGAATTAAATTAAGAAAAATATTGAAATGGGGGGGTTGTTGTATAGCTCAACAATTGGCGATTCACTGAAAGAACCAGTTATCTCTTAATAAAAAGATGAAATTTCTAAGACTTTCTTTAGTACAAACAATTGAGGAAAAGGAAACTATTTTGAAATTTGTTAGATAAACAAAATTACTCTGAATAAGAAAAATTGATCAATTTTACAATTTATTTTGCAAACCTTATTATTAATGAAAACATTTATAATTTCTTCAAGCCTTGATTGGTTGTTAAAGATAAAGTAGAGGGCTTCTCCAACTTAGCTTTTGAATTTACTCTTTTGTCATAGGTAGAGCCACTGCTTCCATCAAACGTCTATAGTCTCGACAGGGTTAACTTTTAACCATTAATTACTCATTATCACATCCATCTAAGAATATAATGTTTTAAAGATAAATTCAGAAAGATATATTTATATATATTTACATTTTTTATTTTTACTTTTTCTTTTTCTTTTTCCGAATAAAAGCTATTGTCCTAGTTTGGGAGCCAGAAGATGACAATGCCATTCACTGGTTGTAATTGAACTGAATAAGCTAGCTCGTAATGAGACCCCTTGTCTTACGATTATAAGCCATTACCCTATTTTGGTATGTAGTATTGGTAATGTCAGTTTAATTAGTTCCTTATGATCATGGTAAGCAGGCTTGTAATGAGACATCTTATCTTTTAAATTAGATATATTTTAGAATTACACTCTAAAACACCATAGTCCTAATGGATGGGGTGAATCTTTGACTCCTTAAGAGTTATTGGATGACAATCGTAGAGATGTAGATGCTTAATTGTAGAAAGTCTTTACTTTTTACAAAATAACCTCTCTCAACTGATAAAACTTAAAATGATTAACTTTGCTTTCCTAGTTTGAAAGATTTCACAATTTCAAAGAACATCTCAGAGTTTTATGATGTTTATCTAATTTCCCAAAACTGTTATCACTTCCTTAAAAGTTTCTACTTTCTAAAAGCAGATATTCACAATATGTTTTCAAAGATATTTCAGTAGTAGAAAGCCAATGGTATACTATTTACAACATTATTGAAAGAAATCAAAATTTGCATAAAAAGAATATGTATAGATAAGAAGGGGTTACCTCCTTAGGGAAAGAATTTCTTTAAGATAAGCCCATTCACAAGAAGAGAATCTCTCTTTCCTGATAAGTCTTGCAGTAAAAATGTTGATGAGCCTACCTTTTCGACGATCTAAAATGGTCCAAGCCACATCTTCTGAAATTTGGTATGTTTACCTTTGTCTTCATGTGCTTTGTCCCATTTCAAAACGAGATCACCAATTTGTAATGTTTTTGAGCCGGTTGAACTTGCATCAAAAGAGGATTTAATGACTTGCTGATGTTTAGCATGAGTAATCTTGGCTTTTTCTCTTTCCTCATCTAATTTAAGAATTTGATCAAACCTTAATTGAATAGAGGAAGAAGGAGTTTCTTCAATGAATTGTACTAGGGCTAGTGATGGGAGGGCTAGATTTGGTGGAATAACAACTTCTTTCCCATATACTAAGTTAAAAGGAGAAGTACCTATTGAGGCCTTCTGAGTTATACGATCTTCCCATAGTGCAAATATTAAAGATTTATGCCAATTCTTTTGGCTTTGATCAATAGTTCTTTTAATAATCCTTATGAGATTTTTGTTAGTTGACTCTGCTAAGCCATTTCCTTGAGGATAGTAATTTGCAGAGTATTTTAACTTAAAACCTCTCTTAAGAGAAAATTCAACTATACTATTTCCAGAAAAATAAGATGCATTATCAAAGATAAGCGCATTAGGTAAACCAAACCTGGTGATGATAAAATGATCAATAAATTCAATAATCGCATCAGAATTTGCTACCTTTAGTGGAATTTCTTCTACCCACTTTGTGAAGTAGTTCGTGGCTGTAAGGATATATATGTGCTGCTTGGAAGAATGAGGAACAATTTCTCTTATAATATCAAGCCCCCATTGCTTAAATGGTTGCTCAATGTTAACTGGTTGTAAAGGAAATGCTGGTTTGCTTTGCCTCCCACTAGCAGTTTGGCATATCTTACATTTCCTTACATAGTCATGGGTATCTTTGAACAAATCTGGCCAATAATACCCAGCATGCAATATTTTGTGCGCTGTAGTGTCTCCTCCAAAATTTCCACCAGCTGGGCCATCATGCAATTCTTGTAAAACCATTTTCACTTCACATTTTTCAAGGCATCTGTTATGAAACCAGCTCAAGAAAAGATAGAAAAGATAGATCAACGCCTTAGAATTCAGCCTCTTCGAGGGGGAAAACTCCTTTACATTACATAAATGAACAATTCTTGGATGATACAAATGAAAAAACCTCCTTTCTATATATAGGAGTCTAGGGAGTCACAATATAATCCAGCCGACCTAACAATAATAATATAAAGCCACAAAAATAACAATAGAGGGATTCTATGGGGCACAGAAATAACAATATGGGGGTAATAGGGGCACAACAATATAAATAAGGGGTAATCACTAGTATTATAGGGACCCAACATGCCCCTCCCCTTCAAAAAAGTGTTGTCCTCAACGCTTGAGTAGTTCTGGATACTTCTGCATAAAATTCTCATCCTCCCATGTGGAATCTTCAACGGATAAGTTCTTCCACTTGATAAGATACTCTGAAATTGATCAATTTCGTAGCTGTCGAGTTCTTGTTTCTGTGACTGCTTCCGGTTCCAATATAATTTTTCCTTCCTCGTCAAGTTCTGGCAATATTGTTTGAATTGGGAGCTTGTCACCTATAACCTTCTTTAAACATGAAACATGGAAAACTGGGTGCAATCGAGAAGCTGCAGGAAGCTCCAATTTGTATTCCATAGTACCAATCTTTTGCAACACCTTGTACGGACCATAATACTTTGGTGATAATTTATTATCCTTCTTAGCTTGATAATTTCTCTTGAATAACACATTATCAATGATTTCATAGAATTTTGCTTTTAACCTTAAATCATGTTTGTTTTTGTAGCTGAACTCAGGGGGGGCATATCCATTTCTTAAGTAAAAAATTAAATCAACATATTGAGATTCAGAATCAATTATACTTATCCCATTTACTTGTGCAGTACTACCTGAATCTTCATGATATTCTACCTTTAGTGGAATTGCTTCTACCCACTTTGTGAAGCAGTTCGTGGCTGTAAGGATATATATGTGCTGCTTGGAAGAATGAGGAACAATTTATCTTATAATATCAAGCCCCCATTGCTTAAATGGTTGCTCAATGTTAACTGGTTGTAAAGGAAATGCTGGTTTGCTTTGCCTCCCACTAGTAGTTTGGCATATCTTACATTTCCTTACATAGTCATGGGTATCTTTGAACAAATTTGGCCAATAATACCCAGCATGCAATATTTTGTGCGCTGTAGTGTCTTCTCCAAAATGTCCACCAGCTGGGCCATCATGCAATTCCTGTAAAACCATTTGCACTTCACATTTTTCAAGGCATCTTAATAGAACAGAATCATAATTTCTCTTGAATAACACATTATCAATTGAATAGAGGAAGAAGGAGTTTCTTCAATGAATTGTACTAGGGCTAGTGATGGGAGGGCTAGATTTGGTGGAATAACAACTTCTTTCCCGTATACTAAGTTAAAAGGAGAAGTACCTATTGAGGCCTTCTGAGTTATACGATCTTCCATAGTGCGAATATTAAAGATTTATGCCAATTCTTTTGGCTTTGATCAATAGTTATTTTAATAATCCTTATGAGATTTTTGCTAGTTGACTCTGCTAAGCCATTTCCTTGAGGAGAGTAATTTGCAGAGTATTTTAACTTAAAAAATCTCTTAAGAGAAAATTCAACTATACTATTTCCAAAAAAATAAGATGCATTATCAAATATAAGCGCATTAGGTAAACCAAACCTGGTGATGATAAAATGATCAATAAATTCCTGTAAAACCATCATGCAATTCCTGTAAAACCATTTGCACTTCACATTTTTCAAGGCATCTTAATAGAACAGAATCATAATTTCTCTTGAATAACACATTATCAATGATTTCATAGTGTTTTGCTTTTAACCTTAAAGCATGTTTGTTTTTGTAGCTGAACTCAGGGGGGCATATCCATTTCTTAAGTAAAAAATTAAATCAACATATTGAGATTCAGAATCAATTATACTTATCTCATTTACTTGTGCAGTACTACCTGAATCTTCATGATCTGGTATATTGGAAGCTCCTATTAGCAACCTACAAAAACCTTGTCCTCTAAATTTTTTTGCTGGTTTAATGTCAATATCATATTATTTTAAAGTTGTTACCCAATTAGCTCTTTTCTATCCTACTTCTCTTTGAATTAGCAATTTCCTCACTGCAGAGAATGGGACTATTACTTTTGTATGTGTTTTCAGGAGAAAAGGTCTAAAATGTTTAACAGACTTAAACACAGCGAAGGCTTGTTTTTCGACTTCTAAATAATTAAGCTCAACACCTTGTAAATTGGAA
Organism: Pinus tabuliformis; assembly: GCA_031772625.1. Lineage (NCBI taxonomy): Eukaryota > Viridiplantae > Streptophyta > Pinopsida > Pinales > Pinaceae > Pinus > Pinus tabuliformis. The sequence goes on from CM062814.1 coordinate 295,483,790, forward strand.
CTAAAGAAAGATATGGGTGCTTCCACTTGCTGATCATTGATTTGTGTTAAAACAACAGCATAAGATGATTCAGTGGCCAGAGTGTATAAAATAAAATGACTAGAAAAATTTGGAGTATTCAATGCAGGAGCATTAATGATTGCTTGTTTGATTGAGTCAAAAGCTTCCTTTTCGTTATGTCCCCATTTGAAGACTGAATTTTTCTTAATCATGGATTGCAAGGGTAGAACAATATGAGAAAAATCAGGAATGAATATTTTTACAAAATTTATCTGTCCCAAGAATGATTGCATAGATTTCTTATTATGTAGTAAAGGGATATCAAAAATCTCCTTTATCCTATCAGGATCAATATATATGTCATTTTTGGATACAATAAACCCCAAGAGTTTACCTTCATTAAGAGCAAAGCATGATTTCTTGGGATTTAATGAAATCCCATACTTTTTGTAACGTTCAAAATTTTCTTTAAATCATGCAAATGGTTGCTCTTTTTCTAAGAATAGACAGTTGTGTCATCTAAGTAAACAATGACCGTTTTATTGATCAAACCTTTGAAATCTATGTCCATGGCTCGTTGGAAAGTAGCTCCAACATTTATCAAACCAAAAGGCATTTTCTGATAAGCATATGTTCCCCATTTAGTTCTGAATGCAGTCTTTAATCTATCATTTGGATGGAACAAGATCTGATTATATCCTGAAAAACCATCAAGAAAAGACATTAACTCTGAGCCAACTACTGATTGAAGTATCTGCGCCATTGTTGGTAATGGGAAATTATATTTTTGACATTCTTTGTTCAGATTTCTAAAATCTATGCAAATCCTAATATCGTCATTCTTTTTCTTGAAAGGTACCAAATTTGAGACCCATTTCGAATGTTTGGCAGGAAAGATTGTTTTGGATTTAAGGAGTTTATTCAACTCTGTTTTGATTTGACTCTCAAGATTGGGGTGAATTTTCCTTAATTTCTATTGTATAGGTTTCTCGTCAGAAATCATTGGAACTGTATGTTGAATAATAGAGGAATCATAGGTCTTCAGATCCTCATAATTCCAAGGAAAAACATTTTTGTATTTCTTAAATAATTGGATGAAAGCAAATTTTTCATCAGGTGAAAGTCCAAGCCCTAGATTAACATTTTGTGGTTTGGTATCTGTACCAAGGTTTACTAATTCAAACCTTAAAGTTGAACTTTGAAGTTTTGCATTAGTGACCTTTTTGAATCTATCCTTAATATCATAAAGATCTTCCAGTTTAACCACAGATTTAGGAATAGGATTTTCTTTGAATTTATGTTTTAATTGAAGATCATGATCGCTTTCATCAATGATTTGATCGTCATAAGACCCTTCAGATGTCAAGAAATTTAGGATATCCTCATCATGATTGAACACATGCCAATTGGTGACATTATCTGGGATAGATGGTCTAAATATTAACACAATAGAAAATCTATCTGGACTATAATCCTCAGATGGAAGGAGTTTAGAAGCTACATTAGCCTAGAGATCTGCTGCTAAATTCTATGATCTGGGAATAGGAGATATATTAAATGTCAGAAAATGAGAAATAAGATCTTGAGCGAGTGATTGATAGTGTTTGAGATTTCCCAACAGACAATGAATAGTATTTCTCACTTGTTTTATCACTATTTCAGAATCACCAAACATTTTCAGACATTTCACATCAAGACCTATTGTTTTATAAATACCTTGAATCAAGGCTTCATATTCTGCAGTATTATTGGTACAATCAAATTCTAACCTGCATGATAACATAGTTTTCTCTCCTTCAGGATTGACTAAAATACATCCTGCTCCTGCACCGTCATTGGATTTAGATCCATCGAAATACAAAGACCAAAATAAAGGCTTATTTACATGTTTATCTACAATTTTATCTACAACATTAACACACTTAGAAGTATCCGTCTGTGAAAATTTTTCAACTTGTGAGGTGACATTACTAGCTGAGAAAGGTGATCACTAAGCAGTGAAGTTCCCAAAAAATGTTTCAGCCGAATAGTTACCAAGAATATTATTATTGAAGGTTATTGGTTCATTTTCTTCTTCAAATTCAGTTACTGTGTGAATAAAATGCTTTCCATGGTTGATTCTAATTTGATTTGGCTTCCCATTATAAGGGAGCCACATGTGAGACTAATCCATTGAAATATAACCATGGATTTTTTCAGACCAAATTATCTCTGCTAAGGGTTAAACCATAATAATCAGGGATGTCAACAATCAATATATCAATTATTGGAACAACCCTTGGATCAACAGATAGTCTGATAGTAACCAAATTTATTTCTCCTAAAAATTTAACCTTAGTCTGATCTAACTGAACAATATGAACTGTAGATTTCTGGGGTTCATTATTTAATTTGGAGCAAACTGATGCTGACATTATATTTGATGAAGCCCTTAAATCAATCAAGCAATTATGCAAGTTTCTATTGTAGATCTCATAAGTCAAAAGAAAAGGAGGAGTATGAGAATTTGATCCATCTCCCATTAAAATGGCATCGGTATCATCCACCTTATCAGTTGGTGGCTTACCTGATCCTTTGGCAGCCTTGGATAATACACTAGTTGGAAAAGGAGAAGAAGGTATTGCATTTAATTCCTTAAGAAACAACTTTTGTTGATGTTTGAGCTTGCTAAGTTCATGCAGAGAAATATTTGCTCGAGCCTTCTTCATATCTTCAACTATGTTATAATCCATGGGATCTGAAACTACTAGAGTCTTTGATGATGATGGAGGATTAGACGAAAATGGTTTTGTTTGAGGAGATGAAATTGGAGTTTCCTTTGCGGGAGCTTTCTCTTTAGTAATAGGATTTGATTTTTTCTTCTTTTGAGTTGACTGATTAGGTTCTATAACACTCTTACTTCTAGTGTTTACTGTTAAGGCTTCCTGTTCACTTTCATTATCAGAGTTGGGCAAAATAAAGTCCCACATTCCATGACATTCAATTGTTTCTTCTTCCTTTGTTTCATCAACTGATAAAGTTGTATCTTATTCTTCTTCATCATCTAAATTAGATTCTGCATTTGATATAGCATTTGGTGGCTTAGGATCAGTTGCCTGATTTCTTTTAAAATTCCTAAATGGTCGTTTTGATGAAGTTTCAACAACCTGCTTTTTAATTTCTACCATTTCATTGGACATAGTTTTAAGAAATTTTTGCAAGCCTTCCATGTCATATGGATATTTGATTACTTTCTTCTTTGATTCCTCTCTAAAGGTTATTTTTTTGGATTTTCTCTCCTCTAGTGCATTTTTCTTTTCTAAGGCTACAATACGTTTTTCAAAAGCTATTGCTTCTTTCATATTTTCTGCTAATGTTGGTTTAGCAACTCTATCAACAAAGATAGCTGTGTTTGACGGTAGCGCAAAAATGTACCATTCATTTCAGACCTCCTCGCTAGGCTTGGATGCCATAGGTATTTTATTCAATAAATTATTGAAACGTGAATTGAAGTCCTTAATGGGTTCTTTGGGTTTGGATTTCAAATTGGAGAGGTCATTTATCAGAGTTGTTGTAGACCTATCATCTCCAAATTTGGTTAAAAATTTCTCTTGAAAAGCATCCCAGCTATTAATCGAGCCTGATGGTAACGAGAAGTACCATGATCCAGCTGCTCCTTGTAATGTATATGGGAATAACCTTACCACTGCGTCCTCTTCTGTTACTCCATTCAAATTAATGGACAACATGAAATTATTTATATGTTCTTCCACTAACAGGCCATTATCAGGGTTGAATTTAGGTAACCATTTTTTCGAATGAGTTGGCAATTGTGTCAAAGGGGTAGGAATTGTCACAGCTCCTAGATTGGTCTATGGCCTTGGTTGAGGTTGATTATGTGCCATTATTGAGCTATTAGTAGAAGAGGGTGAAGAAGCGGTTGAAAGTGATTGGGTAGAGGATGTTGAAGCTCCTGTACCTGTTTGGACTATGATCTGGAGTTGAGAAGCGGGTGTGTGAACTTGCAATGGTATGGATGATGATGAAAGAATCTCGCTGTCAGATTCTGATGGTGTCTTCCTAGCCCTTTTTCGACTTGGCAGAGGGAATTCAATTGTTGGGATTCCAAGTTTTTCACTCTTTTCTCTAGTTAATGATTGTGATGGGATATACTGGGAAGTGACATTGCCTTGGGATAACTCAGACTCTTCCTGAGAAATTGAAATCCCCTGCAATTTGTGGATCAAACATTGTACTTCAAGGGTTTCAGAAGGAATAATGTCTGGTTTGTGTAGGATTTCAGCAGTGGGTTCTGTGTTTTTCTTTTCAACTTCTTGCTGGGAATAGGATATTTAGAATGGGAGGGAGAAGTTGGATGTGATGGTGAGGGAGTTTAACTCTTAGAATGGCTTGTAGATTTAGATTTACTCACCATTCACAGTTAGGCCCTCCTTTTAGCGCCAAAAATGTTTACGCCTCTAAAATTGTTGCACCAACATTGGGGACAACCACCCAGTCTGGCCCTTAATACAGTTCCTTTTCCATTTGGGATGGCGGCTCTGACTGGATAATATGGGACCAGTTTCCCAATCAAATGTGTTTTGATGAATGAGTGTTTTCAGTATATAATGAGGTGATAGATGGTTTGAGTTGCAAATTTACAAAGATATACAAATAAATCTATATAAATAACCCGGGCAATACAATATCAATGCGATTTATAATGATTCCTGGTAATCGAATGCTAATAAAGATCAGTCACTTGACTACAGAAAGTTAAGCATGAATGATGATCACAAAGTGATATAAAACATATCACATTTCGTAATAACATCAATTGTCAGCAGATGTGCTTATAGAATACCAAGTCCAACTTACTCAAAAGTGATGTAAAGCAGAACTGTATGAACATTCACATATAATAACAATATCAAATCAAAAAGACTGTTTATTTGCATAACATGTAACAAAGAGACATTTGATAAAAGTACCATATGTATTTGAATCCTGCTATGAGAATAACAGTCTGGTTTGTTCTTCTTATTTCTGAAAACTCCAAAAAGATACAGAAATGCAAGTCCTCTTGAATTCTCCTTTATAACAAGTTTGAACCCTAATCCTTATCTTCTACAAAAATAAATCCAGAAGTGCAGAAGTGCTATCTTCTTAAATATAATTTAATATAATTTCAGGACCCTTTCTAAAATGACATGAAAGGGTCTTTATAGTAAAAATAAAACTAATTGTTCATAAAAAGTGCTTGAAGTGGTTGGAACAACCTCCCTCAAAATATGGGAATTGGTGATAAAAATAGAATTGCAATAACTCTAAAAAGATGCATCACATCTTCATTCCTCTTGCGACTTTAATTGACAAATCTCGAGCATAGTTTGGACTTCTGGTTGATGACTCATCCTAGCATGCAGCTGACCTGTGTACACTACATCCAAGAGTTTTGCCATCATGCGATCGGCTGCAGCAGCGAGACATTTGATTGTCATTTGTTGACTATGCGGTTTGACCAAGTAGAACCAATGTGCATCCCAATTGCGTCCTTTTAATTTTTTGATTTGCTCCTCCCTGGTATTCAAATCTTGCTTCCATTGTTTTTCCAACACCTTTTCTTTTGGAAGGTTTTCTGGGGAACTTTCAAAAATTAAATTGGCACTGTGTAAATTATCATTAATCAGTTCAATGATATTATTCCTCATTGCCCTGACCCTGGAATTTACTCTTTCTGCTTTGATCAAATGTGTCTCCCATTCTGAAAATAATATCTCTTTGTGAGATTATTCAATTATTGGTGATTTAGTAGCCCTTCCCTTTCCTGTGTTCTGCCAAGAGATGTCATATGTAATCTTGTCATCTACATCTTCAAATTCCAATCTCGAATTGACTGCTTGATCTATCGGTTTGTTGGTTTTGATACATAGTGGATAAGAGCTATCTTTTGGCAGAGTTGGGTTAGCTGTTGAGACAAGAAATTATTTACTTCTAAGGCTTCCTTTTTAAACTCTTCAATTTTGGGATTGTCTTTAAATTGATCTATTGAGAGTTGTAGCTGATTTATTTGCTCATCCTTAGACTTGATCTCTTCATAATGTGCCAGTTTCAGCTGTTTAAATTCTTGATATAGGTGTTGTTGTATTTCAATAGCTTGCTGATCAATCCTCTGTTTTTCCTCCCTTAACTGTTCTTCCAGTTGTTCAATCTTCTGATCCTTTTCTTTGAGAAATTGATTAACTTCGGTTGCTTTATCAATCATGGCCACTGTATATGCTCCTACAAACTGAGATAATTTGGTCAAGTCCTCAGAGGGATTAACTTCCAAGTCTCTCCAAATGATATTCATGGATTCACTTTGAGGAACTGTCATTGATACTTGATCTATCTTTCTCTTTTTTCGCTGACTTTTGACTACAGCTTTGTGTTTAGGGCTATAGAAAACATCCAACAGTGGAATATCTTTTATGCTGAGTGTAATCTCTGACAAAGGATACTCAGGGATTACCTCAATTTCCTTTAGAGGTGAGTCCATGCTGGATGGTCTATCAATCACAGGCTCATGAATCAGGTGCTGTTGTTTTAAGGGAGATTCTAGTGCGATAACAGTTTGGGTATTACTCTGACCTTTAATCTATTGATCAAACTGTTCCCATTCTTTGATCAATATCGGATCAATGTGAACATCTGTGTCCAACTGTTCCATTTCCTTTTTGCTTGTCTCAGCTACCTCAAAAGTTTTCTCCTGCTATGTGCTTTGCGCTGTTTGTTGGATGACTAGTGCAATACTCAACAAGTCTAGTGGCACTGTCTGAAGCCTTTGCATCTTGTATTGGATGAATTGCTCCATTTTCCCTGGTCCCAGCTTAATATTTACTAGGTCGTGTACTTGTGAGAATGAGTCTGCTAATCTGAAGAAGTCATCAAATTCATCTTTCTCATGGATGAATTGTTTAACTTTTACCTGAGTAGTGAAATTAAAGGCAACATTATTCGGGTCATACTACCTTTTGGGAATAACCGCTAGGTTCAAACCCCTATTTTCTGGGCTTCAATTTAGGTGTGCTTATAATCATGTAATGAATAAATGCCGCAGCGAACCGGAAATGCAGGCCATAACTATTTCTTGGCATCTTCGAGATTTTTTGTAAGCCCTTTTTCAACCGTTTGATAGTCTATTTCCCTAGCCGATAATTTATCTGGGACATATAGGGGAAGAACATGTAGGTTGGTAATGCTGCCAAAAACCCTAATGTATGTAATCAAATGTTCCCCAAACCAACTGCTAATTGAAGTTAAATCGATGCTAGCTTCCTCAGACAGCCGAGGGGCTGGTCTATTAAAGATGGCTTGATGAATGGGTAGGATGAAGCCATGTAAAATCTTGTAAAAATGCTTCTTATATTGTTTCTGCCATAGGTCTTTATGGTAAATATGGATAGGAGTTGGGTCCTGAACAGTCCATTTCCATCCCATGATAGGAAAATCGGAATTGAAACAAATGGTGTCATCTATGTAGGCACTCATATAGAATGGGGGGACAACTCGAGTAGTCACAAACCTATTTTTCCTATAGTTAAGTATTTGGACTACCATTTTGTCTGATATAATAGTAGCCCAATCCATCACGAAAGAATTCAATGCTGCTTCTATTAACGGGACCATTTCAATGGAAAACTTAGCAGAATTGGGTCTTCCAAATAGCCTACACATCATTACGGTAGCATAACAATATGGAGATGCTAGAGAGTCCACAGAATACATACGAGATGACTCGTGCTTGTGTTTGTTAGGGAAGTGCCTCCATTGTTTGATGGGGTCTAACTCTATTTCATTTTCCTTTGCGAAAGCTTCAAGGAATGATTTGTTATATCACTTTTGAAGTTCTGGCAAGTGATACATTTTCTTCAAGTCCTCAGGCTTGAAGGATCCAAACATTCTTCCGTTGGCTGTGAATAACGTCCTGTCTGTTATATTGATTCCCTCAACTACCCATTTTACCATGTCATTGTATGGCAAAATCTTTGGTCGGGCCTCTATTCTATGAAGAAAAGGGTCGGCTAAATCACCCAGTGTATTCTCAGATTCTGCAGGTCCATCTGTTGTTGCCTATCCTTCAGTTACCTTAGGCTTTTCCTTTTCCATCATATCATATATGCCTTCCCATGAAATTTTCCCACAGTCCTGGCATGTCGTATCTTAGATCAACACAACTTTTTCTGTTCCTTCGGTTACTGCAGGGGAAGCTTTAGTCTTTCAGGCTTTCTTTGTCATTTTAGCTGGCTGCATACTTCCAGATTAAAACTACAATTATATGAAATAGAAAAGAGCGATAAACTTAAAATTTCAGAGCGGTTAATGCTTGAACAGATAGTGGTTATAAATTATAGTACAATCGAAAATCAGGGCAAGAGTATTTGGTGCGAAATATTTCGTATTATGAAAGGATATTAACACGAATGAAGAAATATTGAAGGACTAAAGTCATTACTGTTCTTAATGTTTTGTCGTATTTAATGATGTGAAACTTAAATGTTCAATAAATAGATCGCATCGCAGTTTTGTTAAGGCCTAATTAGAATGTGGTTCATAAAATTTCCGACTTTGCGATGAGCGATTTCAATATATATTCTTTTAAAGAGCCATCGCATATCGCAAGTCGGGAGGTGTAAGTGCCATGTTATAAGAGTCTTTCTAATTTTTGCGATTGCGATCAGTGATGATCTGGCACATAGAGTTGGGAAAATCTTTATTTAACCGCTCGTATCATGTTTTCTCTATATTATCATTAAACCACTTTATTATACTAAAAGATTGCATTGTGCATCCCCGAGGTGATTATCACTTATTTCCGTTGGGATTGCGATATGTGAGATGTGAGAATCTTATCGCATCCCAAGTTTTCGGGTGTGGCTTCTCTTGGTTTCGGCGATATGCGAGATGCGATAATCTTATCGCATCGCAAAGTTTCAATGTCTCGTTAAACCTATCACTTGGAATCTGCGATGCGATAGGTGATATGTGATTGCCTTATCGCATCGCATGTTTGTCAATGATTTGCTTAAGAAGCTCTAAGGTTGAGACTTTCGGATCACAATAATATCATACGGATTGTATGTTCCTTAACCTTAAGCGATTGCGATTTGCGATGTCTGTTGTTTTTAGAGGGTTTTTTGAAGCACTTTTATTCAAAAAGCGAGAAACAAAGAAATTGATTTATATGTAAATATCTTCCTGTTTTTTACAAACTAAAGGGACCCTATTTCCTATTTATCATCTAAGAATAAAATTAAGAAAAATATTGAAATGGGGGGGGATTTGTATAGCACAATAGACCCCTGCCGCTACTTCAGTTCCATTACAACCTCAAAAGGAACTAACTCCTGTTGCAAAGGAATTTGGCCAGGGGGTCAAAGCAAAAAGGAAAGATTCGAAGGACAAGGCCCCCCAAGCTCCTCCAGCCCCTAAGGCCACAAATTCAACACCCCGTGTGCTTTGTGTTAGGTTGCTGGGCACGCCACCAACAATTGTCCTGAGCTTCCTCAACTTAAACCTTTGGTTCATGAAGCGTTCCCTGAGTCGAATATCCCAGAAGTCCATGTTAACTTACCGGTCCCACCTAAGAAACTCAAAATGCTTCGCACAAACCACCCTTGTGCCTTGTGTGATCTTCATGGTCACTATTCCCATTGTTTCCCTCGTCTCGATGAATTTCATGATTTCCTTGGGATGATTTGAGAATACGAGTCCACTTGTAGTGGAACCTCTACTCCTCTACTTGTGGATTCTGGTACCACTAGTCAACCAGAATAGGGAGACTCTAGCCCTACTATTGTGATCCCTCCCCGATGTCGAGATGGTGGACACCATAGGCCCCATTCTTTACCTGTCGTCATCCTTGAGTTCCTCGCGGGAAAACCTTTCTGAGGTTTCTATGCGTGTTTGTGTTGAACCTCTTCCAATAGAATCCTAGGTCTCAACATCAATAGATCCTCCATTTACCAGTCTGTCATCTACCATTCCATATGATGTGTATGTGAACCTTATTTCTCAGGTTGATGCACTAGGTAATGCTACCACATCATGTAGTTAGTCTTCCTCCTGTCCGCCCATCTCCTAGCCTGATGAGGACACCATGGAAGCTATGTCTACCCCTGATTTCCCCGACCCTTAAGTAAGGGGGCATTTCTTTAGAGGATTTTGAAGGCCGTTTCCTTCCTAACTCTCTCAATGTTCTCTACCTCAAGAAATTTTTCTCATAAAACATCTATTTGATTTGCGTTTCTTTATTTTTTCCATGAAGTTAGGTAGATTGCATCATCTCATCCATTGTGTTTTTCACGTTTCAGATGGATCCATCATCCACAACGTATATCAGTCATGTTGATGGTGTAAGTCAATTTTCCCGGAACCTAGCCTCGACAGCATGGGCAATTTTTACCCCCTTTCATATGTTAGTCCATTTAAATGGCATGTGCATTGGATTTGCCACCAATAATCAGGCCGAATATGATGGAGTGATAGGCTTGTTAGTCAATGCCCTTGCTCATCGCATCCTTCATCTTCATGTTCATTTAAATTCCTTTCTACTTGTCATGCAATTGAATGGTGTGTATCATGTGCATAACCAAGTTCTATTTAGAAAATATCTATGAGTGAAGCTATTGGTGCGTGAATTTGAAATCATTACTTTCAGTCATGTGCCTAAGCCCAAAATCACTATGTAGATACCATTGCAAACAACATTCTAGATTGGCATTTATCACATGTATACCATAAAAGATAACCATAAACGAAACAAATGGTGAACCATCATTGTTATATCAAATGCATAATCATATTATGTATCATAAAAGTATTTGGAGCCATAGCTCTAAATACATCCAACATGCCCATATCATGTTACAAAAATCACAATCAAAGGGACCCACATGTCTATGCATCTAGTCACTATTCGACATATCTCACGCCAAAGGCTCTGCTCCACCTGCACGTAGATCATGTACTACCTGACCTTCCATCGCCATGCTCTGCACGATACCTCGCCACTATGAGGGAAGATCAGTGCACTCATTTGTGTATCGGTCCTATAAGTCATGTCATCCGCGCTCTGAAACCCTAGTCAAGAGTACATCAAACCTATGATGCAAATGAACAAGCAATGTAGTATCCTCTAGACCCTGTTGTGAGGATGATGTCCCTCGATCTACAGCCCTAGGTGCTACGGCTTGACCTGCATATCCTATGGACTTCACCGGTGCTATGTCTGCATACAACATATTTCACACTCAATACCATATAGATGTGATAGAAATATAAAATGAAACATAAAACATAACAACTTAACACTTACCGTCTGGTCCCCATGTTTTCTTAGGCGGAAGTGGCAAGTCAGGATCCCCCTGATAGTTTATCCCACTATAAGGGTAGTCATTAATGTAAAGGGATATCTGATCCCAATGTGTGAAAAACTCTGGTCCGAACAACCATCCGACTCCCCCTCCTCCTCCTCTCTGTAGTAGCTACCCCCAGCAATGTATCCTGGGCTCCTGTGGGCCCCCATCTCAGATCTGTACAAGAGGATGGATAGTGGGTATCTTATCAAAGAAGAACGCACACAATATTGTACCAAAAGCGCAGTCACGGTTCACCTGCCTCTTGCAAAGACTCAACTATCATTTCACCAACTACAGCATCATCTGGGCCCACCCATAGTAGGTCCCGACCAAAAAACTCTCAACCAACATCATATGTCCACCAGTAATGTGATGGAACACTTGGATGCCCAAGTCTCGTAGCACAACTGCAGCAACAACCTGTGTCTCTAGCCTCTCTAGATCAGCAAGCATGATAGTCGTGCCCTTAACATGAACACCCTGTTGACAATGGTGCTCCAAGAACTCAATAATGTTCCTCCCACGAGGTAACATCGGATGAATATCCCCCACCACTCTGAGGAGAGGCAGTCCAGTTAAGAAGTAAATATCCCGTAATGTGAGCTCGATCTTGTGCCCCTCCACAACAAAGACCTCCTGGTTTGGATCTCAATAGCTCACAATTCTCGATAGCAAGGGCTCACCTTCCCTCATCAATGAGTTCTCCACCAACTTGAGAGCCCCATAACGAGCCAATGCCCCTTGAAACGCCTGATCCCCCTGGATCTCAGATTGAAGAATATCCAAGTCTCGTTCACTCCAGTTTATTTTTAGCTCTACCATGCCTGCAAAACACCACATGTCTTGTCAGTAAAGAAAAGAAAACAATGTTCTACACTGATCATCCTACAGCCCCCACCATGCCAGTAGACCAAACCTTCCTCCAGCCACAAATCACAGTTTTCAGTCCAGAAAGTGTGAGCTCGCAGGTTGTCAGCTGTTTCCTATGAGCCAGATCGCACTTCTGGACCTAGAAAGTGCAATGTGATCGTGAGCAAGGGCAAGGGTCTCTCAAGGAGTTGCCAAGTGCCAAAAATAAGGAAATAAACCACTAAAATTGAAGAGATGAGTAAGGTCACCTACCTGAAAGTCGTAGATCCTGATTCTGACAGTTGGTTTGTCCACTACGATCTCAATAAGGTTTAGGGCCTTTTCCTCCTCTCCAAATTCACCATAGCTCACTTAGCAAATGAATCCAAATTCTGATCTATGCCACAATCATAGTTAAACAACAAAAAGAAAGAGTAATAACTCTAATCATCCAATGGAAACTAGATATGTAAAGAAAAATTTTATAATAACACATGTGAAGAGAACAGATAAATGTTACCAATCCCCCTCTATGGAATGGGTTCTTGGCTATCCTTAAACGTCTTCAACTTATGTAGAGTCTCTCTCCTCTATAATGCATAAATCTAGAAAAAATATGGTGTGTGACAATGAAACTAATCAAAGTTACAATAGTGAATGCAACAATGAAAATAATCAAAAGTGAATAATGAATGGAAAACCCTTCTATTTATAACAAAATATTGAGTTATCCACGAATAATGAGCAATAATACAATATTGTTGATCCCATTCTTGGAATAACCACTTGGAATATTTTGTTATATTTGGTTAGGAGGGAAAAAGCATTTAAACTTTTATTTAGAAATAATAAATAAATAAATGATTTATTTATCATCTCAAGGAATTAGTTAAGGAATAATAAACAAATAAGGATTTATTTAATTATTCCTAAGGGATTTAGTCAAATTTAACAAAGAATAATAATTAAGTAGTGTTAGCCCCCTATACTACTAGTGTAAACCCTTATTGTTATTATTACAACCCCCTTATTATATTTCTGTACCCATGTAGTCCTCATATTGTTACTATTGTGCCCCGTAGAAGCCCACTATTGTTATTATTGTGGCCTTACATTATTATTGTTAGGTCAGCTTTGATTATATTATGACCCCTCAGACTCCTATATATAGAAGGGAGGTATTTTTATTTGTATCATCGAAGAATTGTTCATTTGTATAATGTAAAGGAGGTTTCCCCCTCAAAGAGGGTTATTTCTAAGGCATTCATCTATCTTTTCTATCTTTCTGTAAGTTGGTTTCATAACATTTGGTATTAGAGCTTTGGATTCTAGGGTTTCGCTGCTCCAAACAGGTCATCGTGGAATTTACGCTCTAACTTTTTTTCTGTGACGTCTCCGACGCTAAAACAAAAACCCATTTGAGTTGAAATCATTCTAAAGCTCGGGTCCAAATTTTAGAGCTTTTCGCGCTATATTTGCAGAGATATAATCTGAGGAATTTGGTCTTTTTGCAAACTCCTGAATTACATTCCAAATAGGTGACCTTGGAAAAATCATCATAACTTTTGTTTTGAGCATCATATTAAAATTTCGCAAGAAGTTACAGAAAGAGGACGAACTGTAGTTTCCTGAGTATATTTTTCAAATCATAAGGTCAAAACAGTGATACGTGGAACTTCATACAATTTCTCTCTTTTGAAATGGTATATAATCAGGTCATCTTAGGAGATTGTGCATAACTCTCTCTTGGAGAATCTAAATTCGATCAGACTGGTGGCATTGGAAAGATGACGCAGAGGGCTACTACAGGTCGCAATTTCAGAACTTAAAGATTAGAAAGTGCAGAGTTACAGTCTTTTCAATATCGAGATCCTAAAATTAAGAAAAAGCAAGATGATGAAGTTTGATGGCAAGGATCCGGTAAATTGGATACTACAGATGGAGAAATATTTTGATCTACATGGTGTACCACTATTACAAAAGGTATGTATTGCATCTTCATATTTAGAACAAGATCAATTTTTATGGTATAAAGGGATTTGTTCCTGTAAACAACTTGTTACGTGGTCAATTTTCATGGAGGAATTATAGCACATTATGAGAATACAAACAGCAATACCTTCTTTAGAGCAGCACCACAACAATTGGAAGAAAAAAGAGAAAAGGGGCTTTGTTACAAAGTGGAAAGCAAAATTATGGCAACAAGGAATTCTACCCCTCACAACTATAAATATCGAAGTGTTGTTTCTCCTAGCCTTCCACAACTTACAAGTGTTACACCACAAAAATTGGAAGAAAAAAGAGAAAAATTGATTTGTTACAATTGTGATAGCAAATGCACTAAAGGTCATAAGTGTGCTGAGAAGAAATTATTTTACATAGAGTATGAAGAGGAGGAAGAAAAAGATCAAGAAACATCAAAAGAAGAGGATATACGCCAGGACCCAACCCCAGAGAAAGAAGAAATGAATCCGACCATATCTTGTAAAGCATTGGCAAGAATTACCACTCCTCAAACTCTCAAGATAGAAGGACATATCAAGAAGAAAAAGGTTCAAGAATTGAAATATCACATCAAGAAAGAAGAAATGAATCCAACCATATCTTGTAATGCACTGGCCGGAATTACCACTCCTCAAACTATCCAGATAGAAGGACATATCAAGAAAAAAATGTTCAAGAAGTGAAAGATTACATCGAGCATCAAGGAATGAATCTGGCCATATCTTGTAAAGCATTGGAAGAAATTACCACACCTTAAACTATCAAGATAGAAGAACATATCAAGAAGAAAAACTAGGTTCAAGCAGTGAAAGATCACATCGAGCATCAACAACAAGTTCTCCAACTTTTAAAGGATAATGCCACTTTGGTGCAAAATCGAATGAAACAACAGGTAGATCAACATCGCAGTGAAATTTTTTTTGATGTAGGTGATTGGGTATTTTTACTGCTACATCTCAAGCAAGATATTTATGAGAAGGAAATGTTGGCAATACTACTTGCACTTAAGAAATGGCGACCTTACCGAATGGGAAGACACTTCAAAGTAAAAATGGATCATGATAGTCTTAAATACTTTTTAGAACAACTATTATCTTTAGAAGAATAGAAAAAATGGGTCACAAATATGTTGGGTTATGACTTTGACATCATCTATAGATAAGGGAAGAAAAATTTTGTTGCAGATGCACTCCTAAGAAAGGATAAGGATGTGGAAGCATTGTCTTGTGTTATTTCTATTATCCAACCAGATTGGATAAATGAAGCAAGGGATGAATGGAAGAAGGACGAAGAAGTATGGCCACTCATTCAAAAGTTGCAGAAGATCCCAATTCAAACAATATTGTCAAAACTTGAAGAGGAAGGAAAAATCATATTGGAACCTGGAGCAGTCATAGAAACAAGGACACGACAACTACGAAATCGATCAATTTCAGAGTATCTCATCAAGTGGAAGAACTTACCCGCTGAAGATTCCACATGGGAGGATAAGAATTTTAATAGAAGCATCAAGAACTACTCAAGTGTTGAGGACAACACTTTTTGAAGGAGAGGGGCAATAGAAGCATCAAGAACTACTCAAGCATTGATGACAACACTTTTTGAAGGAGAGGGGCATGTTAGGCCCATATACTACTAGTGTAACCATTTATTGTTATTAGTAAAACCCCCTTATTATATTTCCGTACCCATGTAGTCCCCATATTGTTACTATTGTGCCCCATAGAAGGCAACTATTGTTATTATTGTGCCCTTACATTATTATTGTTACGTCGGCTCTGATTATATTAAGACCCCTTAGAATCCTATATATAGAAAGGAGGTCTTTTCATTTGTATCATCGAAGAATTGTTCATTTGTATAATGTAAAGGAGGTTGCCCCCTCGAAGAGGCTTATTTCTAAGGCATTCATCTATTTTATCTATCTTTCTGTAAGTTGGTTTCATAATAATTAGTGATTAATTAATTATTCTTAGAAAAAAATAAGATAAATAATTATTTTTATTTTTATTTTTCATGATTGAGTCAAATTTGACAAGGAATAATAATAAAACAATGGTTTAATTAATTATTCCTAGAAGAAAATCAAATAAATAGTGATTTATTTAATCATTCTTCATGGGTTTAACTATAAATTACTTAATGAAGGTGGTTTATTAAGTAATTTCTCACAGTGAAATCAATTTTACTATGGTAAAATTGGCTTTACATGATGTACTTCAATCCATCTAGTAAATTAGACTAGATGATCAATTTTTTGGTGATAACAGTTAAGAAGAAAATGAACATTTCCAAGATTAGAACATATTCTCGTGAGTTTTATAGTGAAACTCAACATTGGTCAATTCTCAAAGCACCATGGGATGAAGAAACACTATGGGATGAAATATTTTGTCCCCTCTACAATCGTAGGAGAGTTGAACATGAAAATCACTATTTTAGATTGTCCATCTTATACTCATATTTGATCTAATTTTCCAAATATGTAGCACATTACCAACCTTCTTGAACTTTTAACTCAATACAACTGATACTCATATTTGACCTAATTTTCCAATATCATACTACCAACCTTCTTAACCTTTTAACTCAATATTGAACAAAACTCTTAAGTGGGAGCCCTTCTTTCACTTCTTTTTGAGCATAGAAATAAAATGTTAAGGAAATATTTTTAATCCTTACCTTCTTATCTAGTAGACCATATAGGTCTTAGTGAACATTCTACATCATCATCATCATAAAGCACACTTATTTATGAATTTTGTTTTCAATTACTTTACATATATTTGAACTTAAAATGTATATTACAATATTTTGTTTATAGCTAATTAATAATAATTTTAAATCTTACTCTAAATGTATATGAATAATGCAATTGATATCTAACATATATTTCATACTAAAAACAAAATAAAACTATTTATTACACCGTAAGGCATTCCCTGTGGGAAAAACTCCCTCGGTTACCACTCTGTACTCTTGTGCACTGTGAGATCCAATGTTAGAGGATTAAAATTTCTTCCACCATTAGATTCCACTTAACTGTCAACTGAATCTTAATTTGTGCAACTATTTACTTTTCTAATCTTTAAAATTAATTTAATGTTTTCTTAAAACAAGGGTTGTTAACAGATTTTTTAAGTTTGTTGTATTTAAAAATGAATGTGTCCCATTATTTAGATTAACTTGATTCATTATTTTAATTTAATTAATATTTTTACAAAAAAGTTGTTTCCTACTGTTTATCTTTCTTTCACTTTTGTCTCAAATATGTAAATATGTATAGTTGTGATTTCACCTTATTTTACAAATTTGTTCTTAATTATTTACACAGTTATTTCTCCTCTGATGATCGATGTAATATTCACCTCAAAAGTTGGACACAAAAATGATGCTCAACTTTATGAAAACAAATACCTACAATATTTATTTGAAAACCCATACGTTGAAATGGATCGAAACTTTTTAAGACTCAAAGCATGAGAATAGATGCTTCAGGGGCAGGTAGTAACATGAGCTCCACTGGTTTTTCCCTCTTAATTGTTACTCAAGCATTTGTTCAGTTTATTGCCATGAATTCCTTTGGAAATGGAGAGGAATTTGGGAGCCCATTTTGCTTTTCATATCCAGATTTTTGTGAAGGTTTTTATATAACTTGTGTATTTTTCACATTTCCATTTTTTTTTGAAGATGACACTAATATTTTTTATTTGATTCTGGAAGGCGTATAAGTGCTGATAGTTGCTCCACTTTTTAATCATATTTATGTAGCTTGTGACAATTCACTGCAGGGAATTAAGCCGTGGGAACGAGGAGACAAGGAGACCGACAGTATTCCCCAACAAAATATCTGTTCGAGCCCAACAGTATTTTAAATTAAGTGTTTTTTTGTAATTTTATCAAAAGATAATGATATTTGTGGATGGTTTTCAATTCTATTTTAAAATGAAGATGCATGGTCAAAATAATAGAAAGTGATTTTCCCTCCTAATCTTAAAATGTATAAATTAAATTTATTTAAATTGAAAATGTTTAATAAAATAAATTAAATTGACATAATGTTAATATCTATATTATATATTTTTAAATTGTTAATATTTTTATAATATATTTTAATGAGATGTTTTTCCAATTAATTTTAAAATATATAAATTAAATTTATTTAAATTAAAGATGTTCTAATAAAACAAATTAAATTAAAATTAACATTTATATAGTATATTTAAAATTTTAATTAAAATGTTAACATTTATATAGTATATTTAAAAGAAAAAGAATATCTGATAGTTAGGATTGAAGTTAATGTGATGGTTGCAAATAATTATATTAAATTAGAACATTTCAATTAAAATAATATAACATTTGATACATATCAAAAGTGGCAATCTTAGGATATGCTTGACATCTCACTTGAACTTCTTGATATACCTATTGCCATCTCCACAAGCAAAAACACTATATTTATGGTTGTGACCATCTTGTATAGTAATTTTCTCTTTTCAATATCTTGGCACTTAAACCATATTTCCTATCCAACTAATCTCCCTCATACTTCTCACAAATATTGGCAATTAAAAGAGAATATAAAGTATGATGAAAGTTTTGCACCTCTAGAGATTTGATTCCTTTAGCTTGATATATATGAAATTAAGATGGATCTAGGCTCATTTAATTATTAATTTGATTTTTTGTTTTTTTATTTTTATGTAATTTCAAAGTCAAAATGTTTTAATTAATAATTTTACATTTTATTTTTATTTTTATTTTTATGTAATTTAACCTGGTCAAAATGCTTAGATAACATAATATAACAGGACATTACAACATCTCTTCCATATTGGAATGGAGAGTGTCTCTCAACACAAAAATCTAATAAAATTAAGTTTAAAAAATAATAATAAGATATTTTGATTTTGAAATGAGATATGGGTTTTGAGCATGTGGTATTGATGAGCCATGGTATGTTATTGTTAAGTTAATAATATCCATAAATTGGGGTGAGTATTCATGGTTAAAAATCTTGTTATATTGTAAGTCTTATTTTGATAGTAAAATGAGAGATGGTTTTTGGGCATGTAGTACTGATGAGCCATCATACTAGCCATGGTATGGTATAGTTAATAATATGCATGGTAAAGTGGGGGTGAATATATATGGCTAAAAATATTGTTATATTGTAAACATTAAGTTTTATGTGCTTATTCATGAAATTTAAATATCCTTACAAGTCAATATGGGGTAGAGTAGATGTCAAGTGTAAATGTTTAACATTTATATGTCAACTCAATTAAAAAATGATGAAATATTAAAAGTAATTATCTAGAACTCATTATGGTGGAGATGTTGTAATGTAAACATTTAATTCTTGGCTCAATTAATAATAAATAGTTAAAAGTAAAAAAAAAAAATTATAAAATTCAATTTTTAGTATTATAATTTTATTTTGCAGGGGCCCTTTCTCCGATAGTTTAACATCTTTATGGAACACTTTCAAACCATAGCTTTTAATTCTTGGCATCTCAAACCCAAATTCTGGTTTTGGTTTTTTCACGACACTTTTGTCATTTGGAAATATGGGGACCTTCCATTCATTCCCATTTTAATAGCATCTCCCCTTATATCTAGTTCACTATGGAAATTGAATCTGATAATTCCCTTCCGTTCTTAGATGTCCTTGTTTCCTGCCTCCCCAATGGCTCCCGCTCCCATCAAGTTTATAGAAAAAATAATCACACTAATCGTTATCTCCATGCCCTTTCTAATCACCACCCATCCTAAAAGTCAAGTGTTCTCAAAACCCTCATCTACATAGCTCTAAGAATATTTTCTCCCCAATTTCTTTCAGCTAAAAAATCCCATGTGGTTAAGGTCTTTAAAGCCAACGATGATTCCTCCCATTCTATTGCTCACCCTAGATCCTCCAATTCTAATCCCTCTCCCTCTTGTGGCAAAGTTAGCCTCCCATACATTAAAAGAACCATTGATCTTATTGCAAATATCTTGGCCAAGAATAACATAAAAATTGTATTTAAGCCCCATAAAACACTCAAACAATTGCTCTGATTTGCCAAAGACAACATATCCCATGCTAGGATCATGGGTTTATCAAATTCCTCATTCTTACGGTAAATAGTATACTGGCCAAATTGGTCACCCATTCAAAGCCCACCTTAAGGAACACATGGCTAATACTAACCATAATTGTCTTTCAAAGTTTACCATCACTTACCAATCTTATAAGTCCAAGCACTTAATTTGTTTTGATAAATAAACAATCCTAGCCTCTATATTATTCTATAATTCTTGCATTATTCAAGAAGCCCTTGAAATAGAGAAGAACCCTAATCTAAAAATCATCGATGAATACTACAACCATATCCAGAAATCATGGCATAAAATATGTAAGGAATTTATCCATATGGCATTATATTGTGCAAAAGATGACCTTATATTACTAATAGTGATTACATAACCATATTTAAATTAAATTAATAAGCACATAAAAAATTAATACCTACAATAAACTTACAATATAACAAGTTTCTTAACCATGGATATCCACACCCACTTTACCATTGGTATTATTAAATTGTAAATAGGTTTTTTTACAATACCATGGACCAATACCATGGCTTATCAATACCACATGTTGAAAAACCATAACTCATTTCACAATAAAAAAAATAAAACGTAAAATATTTTATTCATTGCTTATAAGATTGACTACATAGAGTGACGAGGAGGAGAGAGAAAGGAAGGTGTAAGAGAGAGGGAGATAGGAATGAAGAGAGAGATGAGGAGAGGGAGAGGAGAGAGGGAGGGAAAGAGAGGAGGATTTGGAGGGAAAGAAAGAGGGAGGGAAGAAGAAAGACATAGAGAGATGGAGGTAGAGAGAGAGGGAGAGACAAGGGAGAGATGTAGAGAGAGGGAGATAGGATAGGAGGGAAGACATAGAGAATGAGAGGAGAGAGAGAAGGAGAGAAAGGGAAGAGAGAGAGAGGGAGACATATAGATGGAAGTGGGAGAGAGGGGGATAGAGGGGGAGATAGAAGGAGAGAAAGGGAAGAGAGAGAGGGAGACATATAGATGGAAGTGGGAGAGAGGGGCAGAGAGGGGGAGAGAGAAGGAGAGAGGGAAGAAGAAAGTAACAAAGTCAGAAGGTAGAGAGAGAGATGGGTTGAGACAAGGGACAAGAGGGAGAGAGAGAGGATGTGAGAGAGAGAGAGAGAGAGAGAGAGAGAGAGAGAGAGAGAGTTGGAGGGGGGAGGTGGGAGAGAGCGAATAACAGAGACATAGAGAGATAAAGGTGGAGAGAGAGATGGAGTGACAAAGGAGAGATGGAGAGAGAGTGACTGAGAGAGGAGAGGAGGGAAGAGATATAGGGGAGGGGGGAGAGAGAGAGAGAGAAGGAGATAGGTAGGGAGATAGTGACATAGTTGGACGAGAGAGAGAGAGAGAGAGAGAGAGAGAGAGAGAGAGAGAGAGAATAAGGAAAAGAGAGAGGACTTGAGAGAGAGAAGGAGAGATGGAGGAAGAGATACGAAGTTGGTGGGGGGGAGAGACGAAGTGAAGAGCAAATACATAAAAAGAGAAAGGTGGAGAGACAGTGAGGGAGAGAATAAAGAAGGAAGGAAGAGAAAGAGAGGGAGAAATAGATCCAGCCTAGATATGGCATGTGTGTATTTAAAAACCTTTGGACGATCTGGCAGAGCAAGTGGCTAAAGTGCTGGATCACTTTGGGTATTTACAAAAACATTATTAATTGTTGCATTATATCTATAGGTCAATTGATTTTTTCTCAGAGTTATCACATTTTGGGTTTACCTTTGATGCACTTTTTTTTCAAGTTAGATTGACTTGTGATATTCCATTAAATTTTTTTTGACATGATTCATGAGGAATATAAGTATCACTATCACATTAAAGAAAAAATCGTTTAGATATTGTCTTGGCTAAGGTCTTCAAATACATTTTTTTTCGTTAGTTTAATTTCCATCTGACATGTTTCACTATCATATTTTCACAAGCAGAAACTAAGCAGGCATTTAGAAAGTTGTAAAAGCTTAGAAAACATGACTTCAATGTCATCCTTATATTTTTATCTTATAGATTGTCAAATGTTGGGTGAGGAGAGAAACTTGGCAAAATAGATCTTTCAAAAGATCTGAGAGAAAGCTATAATGCAAAAATATTCACCTTTGGGACTTATCAGTTGGGGGTAATAAATTTGTTTTTTTGCCATTTTTATTTTAAATGTAAAATTTCCTCATTGATAAAATGGAGTTCCACATATTGTATGTTTTCATTAGGCCTTGAAACACATGTTATCATCGAGATCCTAGTTACAACTTTCTACTTGAGTAGTGTAGTCTGTGAGTGATATCTTTGAATTCAAAGAATCTATGTTGAAGCAACCCTTCTTGTCTACAAATGACGAGGTTGTAGTTACCAGTTGAAGATATGTAATTATAGGCTTGCAATTTTTTTTCTATTTTTTCATTAGTTGTTGTCACTTGATGTTTTTGACACTTGATTTACATGTTGTTGTTGCTTGGGATTTATATGGCACTACTATATTTGGGGTTACATTTAATTTGGATTGATTTACTTGTAGGCATTTGGTTGGGCATATGTCAATAATTGACACAATACATGGGAGAAACTGTATGTCTATTGGATTACTCCCTTCATTGGATCCATTTTAGTAGATTGGACTTTAAGACTCATTTCTCCACCCAATTCATAAAAAAAGGAGAATAAATGATAAGAATGTCTTCCCATAAATTATCTACCTTTTCTCTCTTCAGAATTAAAGTAGAATTAGAATATATCTAAGGAGAATTCAACTAAAAATTGTCACATTTGGTTTTTGATAGAATAAATTTGGATTTCCATAACACCATGGTCGCAAAGGTGAGAATTTATTTGTAATCAAAATTTTAATTTATGTTCCCAACAATATTTCTCTGAATGGAAAAGGGAAAAGTGAATATGCATATCTTGCCAAATTGAAATCTCCAAAACAAGGTCATTCTTCTGAGTCCATGATGCTTGCTTAAGATGACACTCTATTTGGTATTGCAGTAAAAGACTGTCACTGTATATTTTGCAAATTCTCTTTATCATTGTTAAAAAGCATGTAAATGGGTATTTTTATTCCTTATGGAATCCTTGTACCCACCATATTGGGCATCCTAATGGGCTTCTCTACCAAGGGAAATTGATGTACTCCTGTGCCCATGTTTCAAACAGTTTCATCCTTTTTGCATTGACACCTGCACCCACAGCTACCTATGCACACATAGGTGAGAAAAATTAACTTCGTCTTCTTTTATCACCTTGAATGGGTCATCTCTTACATTATAGGAGCATTAGTTTAGCTAGATTACGTTTTGAAGTGCATAGCTTTAGGACTTTAATATCATAACCTACCTTGCATTGTTTGGGGCCTCAGAGTATGAAGGATATAGTTGCATTTACTGATCAATTTAATCATCGTAAAAATCACCCTAGAAAAATAGATGAAATAAATATATGCTTCTAATAATGTACGAAGCACTCAGATTTGGTATATCAAAATTTACTGGCATTTGTTTCATGAAGAAGCAGAGCAACAAAGAGGTAACAATGCTTTGTTGTACCATTCAAGTCTGGTTCAAATAATCAAGCTATAAGGTAAGTGCTTATCTATACCTAATATAATAGGTTGTAGCTTAATACCAATCACAAAACATAAGTAGATCCATGGAATTAGTACTATTAGTTTCCATTGAATATGTGATTACTGATACCAAGTTAAAACTATAGGCCCCTCTAGCCAATTTAAAGTTGCGGTTACAATGTTGTTGAATATAATCCAACCATGGAGATGGAGCCAATCTTGTCCAAAGTGTGTGAATCACTTGGGCATCCACTAGGATTATGGACTAAAATTATTTATATCTTGAAAACCTTAGCTGGGGAAAAAGGGTTCCTCGTCCAAAAAAAGGGCCAATGTTTATGCTGAATCTCCCTAGAATAATTTTCATTTTCACATCTATGTTCTTATTTATTTTTTTTAAGTCATTTTTTGGGTTCTCAATCGCTTCTTATCATGAATGGGCTCTAAGCTGCAATTATTTTCTTGATGGGTTTTTGTGGCCAATTTTTTTTCTTTTTTTCATGAGGATTTCTTCTTGTTTGATTTTATTCAATGTGCCTCTTGAATATATTGCCAGCTAGAAAAGACACCGATGTTTTTGCTCGATAATCCTTATTCAAATGAAAGTTGTCTTTTATGATATGGAGGGCTCTGTCATGATTTGTCAACGCCATTGAGCTATTTATCTCCCTCCCTCTCTCTCT
Source organism: Pinus tabuliformis (assembly GCA_031772625.1). NCBI lineage: Eukaryota > Viridiplantae > Streptophyta > Pinopsida > Pinales > Pinaceae > Pinus > Pinus tabuliformis. The sequence continues at coordinate 295,508,365 of CM062814.1, forward strand.
CTCTCTCACACACACACACATGTATATGCATTTAAGAATTATTTTTTGTTTAAACCTAATCAAATTAACATTTTTAGTGTGATGAGATTGGTAATTGATACATTCTAGTGAAGTTTTAGAACATACATCATCTGGAGGATTTTGGATTTAATGCATTTTTCCATGTCATTTGCTTCAACTTAATAATGTTTTAGAAAATTCTGTATTTTTATGGATAAAAAATGGACTTTATGTTTGAATTTGTTTGTTTATTACTCATGAATGACATAAAATATGGAGTAGTCTGCTTCAATAGATGCGTTCACCCAATAAATAGTGGTCCATTGCATCATTCTTAGTGGTCATTTTAGCTTAATTTTAATGTAGATGTTTTCATATTAGGAACCCATAATTTTGTATCAAGATGAGGGTTGTTTGGACTCTTTGAGAATGATGACATGCAATTTCAGTCACCAAGTGATGCTTCTTCTTCTCATAGGATATACAAGTTATAAGTAACTCTTTACAGTAGCACATGTGGACCATAAGATCATAAACTCGGGTTCTAGCTGTTATTGGGTTACTCAAAGAAATCCACTTACATTAGTTCTTGTTTTCTAAATATTTTTCAGGAGAGACATGACCAATGAAAAGTGCAACAACCTAGTCTTCTGCCTAGTTTAAATTTTTTTTGAAATCTTCCTTACTATGGAAAATCATTTATTGAAAATGAAACCCCATACATAATGTTAGACCTCACACGTATTTTAGTGCACATAGAACACCCTAAAAATTCTCTACTCTTAATCACAAAAATAAAATTGTGACAACATGCTGAAATTGACATAAAAAATGACTCAAAATGCACATACATTATCTTGAATCTCTTCTAACAAAAACTATTATCAATTTCATTATTAATCAAAGGCAATATTAGATTATTTTAGGTACGAAATATTTGATTTAAATCATTTACTTATAACAATTGGGAATGGTGCAGTTCTAGAGCATTTTCATAAATCCTTTGGAGTTAAAGGTGTTGTGCATCACCTTCGTTTTGAACATATTCTCGAATATGAGCTTGGTTAGATTATCCCTGCAACATAACATATGATTAAAAAGGAATGTTAGTAAAGGAACAAAATTGCATAAAAAATTTACTTCTTTCTTCTATGCTACTCTTCATGTTTCCTTTGCAACATGTAATGCAATTGCTAGTATATAAAAAATAAATAGCCTTGAGGGTTAACTCATTTGGTCAAAGTCTCGTTCTTAAAGCACTTTCCCATTGAGAGGCCACATGGTGAATTCTCCTTGATGTCCTTGGGGTTAAGCTTTAATTAGTTTGAATTGTGGGAAAAATAAATAGAGCAATGAATTTTTTATTAAATAATAAATTAAAACATTTTAAATGTGATTTCAAAAATACAATCATCATGTACATAATAGCATCCAAAATAAATTATATATTAAAATTAAAACATAATCATTAATAAAAATTTTACTACATTGATAGGGGTGTTTATTTTGAAATAAGACTTACATAATTTTAATTTAATTATTAAAAATTATTAAGTGGTTGACAATAATTTAATATCCATGAAATATTTTAGAAGTCTATGATTTATCTCAAAGATAACAATGCTTTTTAGTTTCATGTCTATAAATTACCATTCATTTCTGGTTGAATTACTATATCTTGTTACATAATAAAAAAATGTATATATTCAATTTAATTAAAAAATTCAATTAGCTTGACTCTAGACTATGGTCAACCTATGTTTTGCATGGAAGAATGATTTACTTACTAGTTATGGCTACCATTGACTAGTGGGATGCTATTAGTAGAATTGTAAGAAGTTTGAAAGCTTGGACACAATTGACTAGTGGGATGCTATCAGTAGAATTGTAAGAAGTTTGAAAGCTTGGACACTCCTTAGATAGTTAAATTCTTCCATTCTCAACCCCTTCCCATGAAGTTTGAATTTGAAACATGATGGAAACTAAACTTCACTCAAACCAACTAATTTGCAGTTGGTAGGTTGTAATAATAGTAATAGACCAAAACATTCCATTGTGAGTAAATTGGCCTTCTTCCAACCAATAAGTAAAGTCTAAACACAAATAATAATAATAATAATAATAATAATAATAATAATTAATTTGTTTACCGACCTAAGCTCCACTTAAACACAAATAATAATAATAATAATTTGTTGACCCCATATTACGATATTTATGGGAGATACATCATTCAAAAAATAAAACACTTTTAAAATAAACACAATATATACAGATGAGATAGATCAATTACTATCAATTAGTTTGTGAGGGTTTACTGCTTCGTAGATCGCAGGTTCACACTTTATGGAGATGGATCAATTAGTTTGTATGGGGTTTACTCTCCCTTAGATCTCGGGTTCAAACTTTAAGGAGAGGGGTGGAAGACAGAAACCATTTTGAAAGAATCAAAACTATCCCAACAACTGTCCTCATAATAAATATCTCATTGTGAATTAATGGTCCTTTTTCCATCCAATAAACAAGAAAAACCCCACATAAATTTCGTAGATCTCGGGTTCACACTTTATGGAGATGGAATGTGGTTTACTCTCCCGAAAAATCTCGGGTTCAAACTTTATGGAGAGGGGTTGAAAGAATCAAAACTATCCCAACGACTATCCAAATTTAATTATCCTTTTTCCATCCAATAAACAAGATAAACCCCACATAAACTTCGTAGATCTCGGGTTCACAATTTATGGAGATGGAATGGGGTTTACTCTCCCGTAGATCTCGGATTCAAACTTAATCAAAACTATCCCAATGACTATCTCAATTTAATTATCCTTTTTCCATCCAATAAACAAGATAAAATCCACATAAACTTTGTAGATCTTGGGTTCACACTTTATGGAGATGGAATGGGGTTTACTCTCCCATAGCTTTCGTGTTTAAACTTTATGGAGAGGGGTTGAAAATGGAAACCATTTTGAAAGAATCAAAACTATCTCGATAAATGTCCAAATTCACAGATCTCCCAGTAATAATCTTATAGTGAATTAATCATTCTTCTTCCATCCAATAAACAAGATAAACCCAACAACTCAATATATAAAACCCCTCGCACCCACACCGACGAACATGCATAGTGTCCCGGCTGTTTGGGCTCTTGGTATAAAGGTAGAAGGCACGCCCTATATATTTGGTGCCTTGGTATAACTGTGGAAGGCAAGCCGCTCTGTGTTATTTCGATTTTCTACTAACAAGCGTAGCGTCTCTCTGTTTGGCTTCTGGGTATAAAGGTAAAAAACCCTTGGTGCCTTGGTATAACGGTGGAAGGTACGTAGTTCTTTCTGTTATTTCAATTTTCTACTAACAAGCTAGGGTCTCTCTGTTTGGCCTCTTGGTATAAAGTTCTAAGACACCTTTGTGTTATATCCATTTTTTTTAGAATGGAAGGAGAAAACAGAGGAGAGAGTGCACGTAGAAGCGGAAGCGGTAGTAATAGCAATGAGTATAGTGGTGGAGCAGACTGGTCCCAAACATTATTGTCCGCCAATAATAACAACGAAAGTTACGGAAGACCGCCAATTCCAACCCGTACCTCATCTCCATCTCATAATTCTACTACTTCTGCCATACTTGTGCGGAGAGTAGGAATTCCTGCCCGTCCCTCATCTTCTGTTAATTCTGCTAATTCTGCTACAATTGGGCGTGGTTCTGGAGAGGATGATGATGATGATGGGCAAAGTAATAGGCAAAGGATGCGATCACCCACACCACCCAGATCAGAAGGAAGAAGTCACCATCACCAACTTCAACTCCATCGTTTCTTTGCTCATAGAAATGAAGTGGAGGAGCAGACACAAGATCCGCGTACCTGTCCAGTGACGTTGACAGGTAACGCCATTTCAGATCCAGCGGAAGATACGGCCTCGGTCCAGCAATTAGTAAACGCCATTTCAGATCCAGCGGAGGAAGATACGGCCTCGGTCCAGCAATTAGTCAACGCCATTTCAGATCCAGCGGAGGAAGATACGACCTCGGTCCAGCAATTAGTCAACGCCATTTCAGATCCAGCGGAAGATACGGCCTCCGTCCATCAAATAGTCAACGCCATTTCAGATCCAGCGGAAGATACGGCCTCGGTCCAACAATTAGTGCATCCAGAAACTTCAGACGCAAATGAGGAAAATAATATACATGATCCGTCACCTTCACATTTTGCTGTCACTGCCTCTGGGTTAACATTGTCTAAAGGCAAGATCGTCATCCTGGTCCCCCAATGGAAGAAGGGGTTGACGAGAACCCTACGGAAACACGGATGGCGGCCATCATTAGGATGGATGATGACGACTTTTCTTCGGGCACAAGCATCCATGTGAATCTAATGGCCATGCAGCGGTTGCCTCGCATCGATATTTCGGAGCAGCATCTGAGAAATAATAGTGAGTGCGTAATTTGCACGGATCGATTTCAATTGACGGATGAAGTCCGAGAGATGGAATGCCGCCATATGTTTCACGAGCACTGCCTATTTCCATGGCTGAACAGGAATGCCACATGTCCAATCTGCCGAGGGGCCATCCCCCCGCCTGGTTGAATGATACGATCTAGTTTTACGTTTCTTTTCTCATTCTTTATGTTTTGTAGTAGCTTGCTAGATGGATTGAGTATAGGGTTTTGGGAGAAAGACTAATCGCTAAGCGAGTTGAACTCTTTATGTATTTCATCGTTGTTTACTTTTATGATAGTTGGTAACATTGCCTTGAGCATGTACAATCTTGTTTCAGATAGTATTATTACATGCAGAACATGCGTGTGACTTCTATCATATTGATAATATAGTTATTAGCGAGATTTTGTTTGGAAATTTAGAATATAATGTTTTTGGAAATTTAATTAGATAGCTTGCTTGTTTAGTTTGAGCCCAGCATTTTATGGTTTGCCGTAGTTAAATGTTGCCTGGAGTGTTCAACTCGATATTTTATGGTAATGAGCATTATTGAGGGTATTTAAGTTTATAGTTTGTTTGTTTAGTTTGACCCGAGCATTGTGTGGTTTGGTTTGGTGTGTAGTTAAATGTTGTTGGGTGTGTTTAACTTGATATTTTATTTGTTATATTTGATATTTTATTTGTTATATTTGAGTTGAATGGTGTTAAAGATAAAAACTATGTATCTTAAATTGGAATGTATTCCAGATGAATTGTTTTGTTTTTATTATAAATAGGTAAGAGTATTTAACTAAATATTTGGATGAGTATATTTATGTTTGGGTGTATAAGTGTTTTGTTTTTATTATAAATAGGTAAGAGTATCTAACTTAATATTTGGATGAGTATGTTTATGTTTGGGTGTATAAGTAGAATTAGTTATTGGATTTTGTTACGGGACATCCTATTAGACTGAATTTTGTAATGGTTAGGTAGCCTTGTCAAGAAAATTGGAAATATTTGTTACAAAGGACTAGATGGTGATAAAGAGTTAAATTGACAATGATTGAGACAACTACTTATCTATATTATCTATTTGTTATTGTATTGGTCAACGATCAATGTTAGGTATAGTTTGTTTCTATGTGAGAGGCTCTCTCAAGCCCATGGTAAAGATGTTGTAATGTCTTCAAAACTTTTTCAGAATTAATACTCAAAAGAGTGACTATTTGAGAAATTTTTCAAATATATTTTCCAATTTAATTTGTCTAAAATCCAATAGGATTCAATGAAATCACAAGTTTGATGTTGAACTCTTCACAATCAAAGTGCCCTCAAGTTTTTGAGGGTATTGAATCCATATATTTAGTCAAAAAACTCAGTTTCAATAAAATAGAGGTAAAATAGTCAATTTATTGTTATTAGTTTTTTGGTTTCTATTAATAGAAGAATGATGTTAATGGATTTTGTTTTTCATTAGAATTTTTATATTGAGTGGTTTTAATGCAATTTGTTTCTTGAATTTTCTTGGATTTTGAAAAAATTTTGTTTCTGGAAATTATTACATCTTTCAAAGTATTTATCTTTAAATAGTCATCCTACAATACCCCATTATGTGGGACTAAACAATTTATATTATGACTATTTTAACTACTGTAGATTAGCTGTATATATTTTAAAGATTTAGATTTATTGTGGAGTTACAGATTTGTAAACTACTTGTATGTATTTGTTAATTTCTAGTATATTCTTATGACATGACATTTTAAAGATTTGGTTATTATTATGGGTCATATCATAAAAATAAATAGGTATTATGTATTTCTATTTTGTTTTTTTATCGTAAGGTATATTGTCAAAAATAGTTGGGTATTGAATATATCTATTTTATTTTAAAACAAGATATTGAATATATCTATTTTATTTTTCATTGTTTTAATTTTTGACTTGCTTATTTTATCTAGCGTTGCTTACTAATGGGCATATTGGATTTTTTTTAAGCTATCGTGAAATATGAAATGATTTGTTACAATTTGCCAAAAAAATTAAGTAATATTTTTTCCTAAGAATTTTTTTTTCGTAATATTAAGTAAAATTAACTTGATGTTTCCAGATAGAAGATCTGTCCAAAATAACTCAAAATACAAGAAAAAAAGTCCAGTCTTAAATTCTTTTAAGAGTTTGCATATTAGTTTTACAATTTTACAAGTCATTTTATAAAGATTTTTATGGCAGAGTTTGCCTATTAAAAAGTTAATTTTTATTTTTTTTTAAATAAAAAAATTATTTATCAATTAAAAGTCCAAATATAGTAAAAAGTACTTTCAAACAATAGTATCGCAAAAACATATTATCTTAGACGACTATATATATATTCTCTGAACGTTTTGAAAGTTAATATAATAACAAATGCATCTCTTACGTTGATGTTGAAACTTATTATTCTTTCCCAGAATAAAAGTTTTTCACTGCAAAGACTTTGAATAAATCTTTGCTTTGATAGATAGTAAAATACACCCATACTTTTACGATTTGCATTTGCATATTAATTTTACAATTTATTTTACCCATTATACAATTATAAAAACTTAATTTTATTTTTTTAAATTAAAAACTCATTTACAACATAACGGCTCAACTATGATTATTTATATATATATATATATAAAAGTTTTCTAAACATTTTGAAAGTTAATATGTTACCAAATACTTTTTTTTTTTAAATCAAAATAAAAGTTTTTCAAAACAATTTAAAACAATTTTTTTTATGGTTAGTATGATACAAATACTTTCCAAATAAAATGAGGGAAATGTATTGGGTTAGTATAATACAAAAACTTTCCAAATAAAATGGGAAATGTAGTGGGGAGGTTCTTTATAGTGTATAATGGGGAAATATGCTAGAGAGGTATTTTACAATATAGAATAAGGGAAATGTTGTAGTTCATGTCCATGAGGTGCTCTATAGGGTGCTCATGGGGATATAGGTGTTCATGCTCATGAAGTGCTATACAACATAGAATGAGTGAGAGTGGAGAGACACTCTATGGCAAGGCATTGGATCAAAAAATTATAATATTAATATCAAACACAATGTCAGTTTAACAATGATTCATATTTGATATGTTATATTGTAAAATTTTATATTTACATTTAATTAACAAATATATAAGAATTCAATACTTACAATTTTTTTTTTCACATTATTTGTGTTATATATATAATCACACACACACACACATATATATTAGTGTTTTAATGAGATTAGAAACCATTTTTTTCATATATAGAGATGTAAAATTTATATATAAATAGTATTACTAAGAATCATCATAATTCATGTCCAGATTTACCATTAAAAGAATCAAATATTTTGAGGTATAAAACAATGGATTACATTTTTAGAGATTTGATTTATCTAGATGCTTCCTACATTCTAAGTACAACACTAGAGGAATTAAATATTTTGAGATGCAAAAAATAGGCTTTCATTTTGAAAATTTTGACTCATCACACATAATAGATTTGAAAAGGGGAATCAAATTTTTTGAAGTGTAAAAAAGAGAAGATTTGATTCCTCTATGTTGGAAATGAGCTCACTACTGATGGGGTGGTTGGGGGGGGGGGTGTTTGAATCAGTAATGCTAGGATTTATTTAATTTTTAAATATTTTTACCTTAGTGGGCCAACATCAAATCACAATTAAAGCATGTAGAACCATTACACCAACAACTTAAAAACACCAAAACTAAGTCAAATCAACTCCAAATGTTCCTAAATCTAATCCTTTGAGTCTGTAACCATCTATGCAACTATCTGCACATAATAAACCATCCATCACAAGCCAAGCTTCCACCTGCAACACAAACATCTTCCATAACACCCAATCAAGCATATGCATAACATCTATAATACATACTTAGGTTGACATCAATTCCAACCATAGGTCAGTGCCTATAACACAACATCAATGGAAACAGTTCCCCCTTTGCGATTGATGGCAGCCCCAGCTGAACGATACAATTGATGCTGACCTATAAAACTGATCTCCGCAAGCACTCCCCCTTTTACATCGATGAAAAAGGGCTAAAACCATCAATGGTAGGAATAAACAAATACTCAATAACCCCCCTCTGGACACTATCTAAATAAACAAACAACAATCACCTTGCTCTCCATGACAACAAGTAGCAACATCATGAACTCTGACAAATGTTGTATTTCTTGAAGCAGTAGCAACAATATCAATTAAACAACAACAAACTCAATTGAAAATTCCATTTCTAACAACATCACTTTCCAATCAAAACAACAACATATGATAAGAATCAACATCAACAACAACACTTTCTCCTAAATCGAAGGAGCAACAACATCATCCTTTGTTCAACCATTATGCTCTTACCAAAAAACTGCAACAATAATCATGACCATCCATATCCATCAAAAGACGACATCTGAGCAATAACAAAATACTAGGCATACTAGAAGACTAACACTTGACCAGAAAATACAAGGCTGCATAGATGGTTGAAGCAATCAAGTCACATCAAATACTATCACTATGACTTCATGAGCTCAATGATGGACAATAGAGAATCTTTATCACAATCGAGGACTAATTTGAATCATCCTCTATTCAACCATTATGCTCTTATGAAAACACTGCAGCAACACATACATAACAACAATCATGACCATCCATATCTAGGAAACAACAACATCTGAGTAACAAAAAATACTAGGAATACTCCACACTAAGCATCATCATCATCCTGCAATGAAGACCTCCTCGTTGCACATGACACCCCATAGACTAGAAGACTGACACTTGACTAAATACTTGACTACAAAATACAACGCTTCATAAATGGTTGAAGCAATCAAATCACATCAAATATTATCACTAGTAGTCAATGAGATCAAAGATTTATATTGCATTATCGGGTTAACCTATCACAGATTTTATACATGGTATCGGAGCTGTGAACAATATACTGAGAAGATAATTTGAATTTTGAAGTCACGGTTGCAGGTGCAAATCATATTCATATCATACTTCAAGGTTGGCCAATGGCGTTCTATGGCTTGAGACTCGAGTATGCCTTGGAAGGTAACTAGAATTACATAGCATGGAAAGATAGAATGGAGGTTGTATTAGAAGACAATTGCTTGAAGGAATTCATTGATCAAGAAATCCCAAAGTCAGCTTCAACTAATGCACAAGAGTTGGTTGAGTGGAAGAAGGAAGAAGTGTGTGGTGAAGGCAAGACAGATCATCCTTGAGGGAGTTTGAGACCATGTTGACTCGAGTCTCCATGGGAAGGATACTCCATTTTCAATGTGGAAGACATTGAAGTACCTCTACCAGAATAGTAGCAACCAGAGAATATTGACGCTCAATGATAAGCTTCGAAGAATCAAGATGGAGAAGGGCGATACTATTTCCACATATCTGAACAAGCTCACCACCTATAGAGATGAGCTTGGCAGTGTGGGAATAACTACTGCCAATGATGATATGGTGAGCCTCGCTCTCCTTGGCTTTCCAAAGAGTTGGAATAGCTACCAGGAATCTGTGAAAGAAAGGGAGAAACTACTGGATTGGGAACAACTATGGTCATATCTTATGCAGGAGGAGATCAAGAGGAGCACACGAGATGGTTCTTCATCCAAGAATGATGATGAAGAAAATTTGGCCTTAGCAAGTAAGGCAAGGAAAGAGAAGGGGAAGGCTTCCCATTTCAAATTGAATTCTTCTCATGGAGGGAAGAAGGGTGACATGACTAAAGTAAGATGCTTTAATTGTCAGAAGATTGGACATTATGCGACTAATTTCCCATTGAAGAAGTCCAAGAAGGGATCCTCGAAAGGATCGGAAGGTGAGGCATTAGCCTCTCAGCTCGAAATGGACTTTTCCCTCATCACATGCATGGTGTCATCGATGATAGGTTGTGTCTAGTATCTTGACAGTGGAGCCTCATTCCACATGACCGGTGATATAAATTTATTCAGTGCCTTGGAGGAGAAAGACCTCAAGATGCGCATAAAGATGGGTGATGACAGAAGGTATAGTGGTTTAGGAGTGGGCACGATTTCTTTTCAGAGGGAGCATGGAGCTCCTCTCACCTTGACAGATGTAATGTATGTGCCTGGACTGAAGAAGAACTTGGTATCGGTCATGATGTTGGAGGATAAAGGCTACGATGTTGTCTTTAGTAAAGGAAAGGCGTTCCTAAGACACATACCCACGAGTCAGACTAGGAGGATAGGGATTCAGGTGAAGAATCTCTATAAACTAGAGGTAGATGATTGTGCAGCATTGAGTACGAAAACAGAATTGGTGCAAAGCCAAGACATTTGCGAGTTGTGGCACAGGCGGTTGGGCCATTTGCATCATGGGGCTTTGAAGATAATGTAACAGATATCTACAGGACTTCCCAAAGGTAAACTTGAGCAAGTTGACACATGCAAAGGTTGTACTTTGGGAAATTACACCAAGTCTTTCATTCATGATCAAGACAGTCGAGCAGAGGCTATCTTAGAGTGAGTTCATACTGATTTGTGTGGACCATTATCGACGACATCCACATCAAAGCAAATGTATTATGTGATTTTCATTGATGACTATTCTCATAAATGCTGGATTTATTTCATGCAAAAGAAGGACCAAACTTTCATAAAGTTTTGTGAGTTCAAAGCTTTGGTCGAGAAAGATTCAAGGAAGAAGATCAAGGCCTTGAGAAGTGAAAATGGTGGAGAATATGTCTCTCAAGAGTTTAAGGACTTCTGTGCAGTGGAAGGAATTAAACAAGAGTTGATGACACCTCATAACCCATAGTAGAATGGGGCGGCTGAGAGGAAGAACACAACTATTGTAAGGGAAGCACGGGCAATTCTGCATGACCAAGGCCTACCACTTCACTTGTGGGCTGAGGCATGCTACACAACGGTCTATTTGCAGAATAGAAGCCTGCATCGCATACTTGGGATGAAGACACCAAAGGAAGCTTTCTCCAGTAAGAAACCAGATGTGGGTCACTTCAGGATCTTTGGCTCATCGGTATATTGCCATGTGACAAAGGATGCACGAAAGAAGCTTAAGCTGACAGTAGAGTTGGGGATATTTGTGGGGTACATTGATACACCTCACAACTATCGAGTGTACTTGCCTACCAGTCGAAGGATAGTGGTTCGCAGAGATATCAAGTTTGATGAGCAAAAGGCCATGCAGGTTTCCCTTGAGAGGGAGCTCCAACTACAGGTTGTGGAGGAACTGTTGGTTCTAAGGAGGAAGAGCCTCAGACTGATGTGGAGCAGTCGTATGTAGAGGTTCCAGGAGTGGAGACATCCACTCAAGAAGAGTCTTCCAGAGATGGATAGAAGTGCACAAGAGAAGCTGACAAATTGTTGGAGGATGCAAGAGAGAATGTGGGAGCACCATCTTCGCGGTGCAGACAGAGAAGGTCAACAAAGAGGTATAGTGGATATATGGCCTTTGCAGGGGAATGTGTTGAGACCGAGACATCTTCCTTTGAGGAAGTAGTGCAGCAGCCGATTTGGGTGGATGTTATGGTGGAGGAGAATGACTCCATAGTTCGTAATAGTGTTTGGGACATGGTTCTGAGACCGGAGAATAAGTCAATTGTGAGTTCTCGTTGGCTTTACAAGGTAAAGCAAGCTGTTGATGGTAGTGTGGAGAAGCATAAGGCAAGATTTGTTTTCCATGGCTTTTCACAGGTTGAGAGGATCATGTTGTTGCAGTATATTTCGACAGAGGAGAAAGATGCTGGCATTTTGACAATGGCATTGGCAAAGTGTAAATTTGAGTTCCATAGAGACAGGATCCAGGTGGTAGATAATCCCTTTCTTGTTGAGAGGGAGTGTTGAAATATGGAAACAAGAATATTCCAATTTAATTTTTCCTTGAATTAAATTGTGAATTAAAATTGAATTTAGTCTTAACAACTACTTGGAAATAATTAATTAATTTATTTTAAATTAATTAGTTGGAGAAATTCAAGTTAGAAGTATTTCTGATGTCATGCAAGAGTTATTCATTAAACTAAGGAGATAAGATTGAGTTATATTTGAGTTGTAATTAGTTAACTTAATTTACTGAGTTAAGTCCAATTAAATTAGTTCCAAACTGTTTGAGGAACTAATAGTGAGTTAATGGTTAGTTGATGCATTAATGCACTCAACTAGTGCTACTCCAGTTAACTGAAGATTCCCTCATCAAAAAATCATGCATGTCTATTCTGAGAAAGACCCAGTTGAGATTAATGTTCAAGGACAATGTACTATCAGTTGTATGTGTTTTCTCATGGAGAAAACTCATACATGCAGTCAAGGATTCATCCTTGAGGATTGCACAGTTTTGAAGGGTTTTTTTTCCACTTGGTAATAGGTTAATCATCCACAAGGAACAATGCAAGGAAATAGGATCTTGGAGGGCAGAGAGGAAGGCTGGAGAGAAGCCAAGATTACCTGTGAGCATATGTGAGGATTGTACTGAGAGCTGGCTAGCTGTGAGAGCTAAGGTTTTGTATAATTCCTATGTATTTCCACCATGTATGATAATACAATAGTGTGGGGTTTTATCTGAGAATTTCCACAAAGTATTTTCATGTGTATTGTGCCATTGATTCTTCTTCTGGTTATATTGATTAGCTTGATCTTTAAGCTTCCACAAATTGGTAGTAGAAGTAGGTTATAGTATTCTTCTTTGATTTATATTGTGTTATCAGGTTAACCTATCATAGATTTTCTACATCACTTGATTGCAAACATCTTTTAGAGTGAAATGAGATTTGATCCATCTTGACACTTGGTAGATCAAAAGTTAAAATGAATCTGGGCTGGTATAAAGTGAAAAAATTCATCTTTTAACATAATATTTAACGATTATTAACATAAGAAAATTTTCGATAAAAATCACATCATTAGAGTTTGTTGACATGTTTCAAACCATCCAGTGTGGTTCATCTTGTCTTGACGATGAACCACACTAGATGGTTTAAAACGATCAATTGTGGTTCATCTTTTCTTGACGATGAACCATACTGATGTTGAAGAAAGTGTAACTAGGTTCGGTCTTCATAATGACATGATCTTTGTAATTAATGTAATGAATTATTTTTGTATGCCTTGCTACATGGGTTTCATGAGCAATAAGTGTCACTAGGAGAAAGACATCTTCTTGATGTCTTTATGATTTATTTATGTGTCAAAGAGTCATGTTATGTGTATTGAAACTCTTCATGAGTTTATGTAAGTGTAATCAAGTCCACAAAGGTGTGTAGAAGCCCTCCAAAGACCAAGCATAATCCTACAATGAAATATGCAAGTGAAATCAAAAGAAGTTATTCATGTCGGCTCCAATATCAAATTAATTAAGAAAAATGAAATTCATATCGACTCAATAAAGAGTCATGAAAGTTCAAAAACTCACACTGGCTTGCATATATGGGAAAATTATTAGAAATACCCACGAAGGGTCAGCAAAAACAACACAAGAAAATTTCACAAATTTTCCTCTGAATTGTCGGGTGTAAAAGGAGTAGAGGATTCACATGTTCAATAGGTTATATCTAGGGTTTAGTTACCTCCTTGAATGGGTATAAGGATCATCAAAACCTAGATTAACACCCTCTCAGAATACCTGCGATCTAAAGATAAAGTCCTTGAATAGATAGAACATAAAAAGGTTGTGAATATCGGCACAATATTAACATATGTTCTGGGCTAGATATAATCTCGTACATAGCTGCAGGCAGACAAGAATCTGGATGGAATAGTGAGCCACAGTCTTGGTGAAGCCCTCTTGGTGGTCTTGATATAATGGGAAGAATCATCCATGACCGTGACTATCACAGTCTCGACAGTTATTCTATACGCAGTCACTTGATGGTCACTGCCACTAACACGGCCGCAGTCTGGACATTGTGTGAGGAGAAGGGTCACAATGATATAATCCTAGCATAAGGTACAACATATTTCCATGAAAGTGCAGAAACAGTACTAAGAAAGAAGGATCACAATATTTTTTCATAATCATTACTATCTCACAATCTTGATGAAGAGGATCACAATAATCAACTTGTCTCTCCATACCTTCTAGGACAACCATGATTCTGATTATAATCATGATATTGATGATGGTCTAAAGATGTTTTTTGTGCAATACGTAGCATATGTATTATTCATGATATCATTCTTGAAGACCATGATCTCGATGAAGGTATATAGATCATCTCAATGGTGATTTCTAGGAAATAGTCATGGTGCAAATATCAGTCCAGCGAAGATCTTAAGGTGCAACAGTAGTGCTCTCAATGATGGTAGCAGTAATGGAGACCTCAGAGGTGCAGTAAGGATGATGATCCCAGCATAGATGAAGTGGAGGATTAATGTCTTGGTCATGGAGTGGCATAATGTGTCAAGGGTCATGGTCTTGGTATTCGCCGATGAAATCTCTATAAGAATAATTTTCCATGGGTTTTCCTCTCCAAGAGGGAGAGGTTTTGGCCGTGGCAGAAGGCCAAATACTTTGTGTTATTGTATCTTTTGTTTTTTATTCTAGTTTGATGAAGCTAACATATACATGCTAATAATGAAGTAAACATAAATATAAGATCAATTATATAAAAACTTCACAAATTTTTATCATGTAAGGAAGAACCAATGTAATTATGCATGCCCTAGATTCTTCAACATGGTATCAGAGGGTTGGTTCAGTAGTCAAGGAAAGGGGCAGAAAAGAGGCATTTAGAGGCCAAGGAAACAATCTAGCTGAAGGATCTGCAATCAAAGAACAAGACCTAGAAGCAGTCTACATCATCAAGTCTATAGCAAAGGGTTTGAAGGACAATAGTCAAAATATTTAACATTGATGGTAATGACTTTGGTGACTCCCACAATTTTGATCTAGGCCATTCCAGAATGGCATTACTTCTATACTCTTGACATCTTGAATTATCAAAAGCTTGATGCTTAAGGGCATACATAATCAGATCACCTACAATGGGTCTCACAACAGTTCAATCATAAGCCGTATGGACATAACTCAATGTAGAATGAAGGTGTTCATTGACTCAACCTTAATAACTCTATTTGATGAGTCTCTATACATCATGACAAGCAACCTCAAGTTGATGTTGCAAGGATCAGATATTCAAGTAAACTATTTTTGAAGGCTTGAAGATAAGCTTTAGAAAGGATCCTATCCGGAGGTAGAATCAACACATCTACCTCAATGATCAAGTTGAAGATCTCATCTTCACGTATCAAGTATCTTTTATTTTATAATCAAGTTTGGTTTAATGACTTCATCTTTGCAAGAAGATTGATGGGTTAGATAGGTCATCAAAAGGTCTTGCAGTAGGATTGATAGAATCTTTATGAAGAGGTAAAGTCAGCACATCAAGGTTCTATGAAGTAAGAAAGGAGACACAAGAAGGGTACATGAAATTCTAGAGGATATACTCCCTGAAATGAAGTATAGAAGGTGCCAAAGAATGAAGAAGTATATTCATGAGATCTCATGAGAGATTTGGGAAAAAAATGAATAGACAATCATCATCAATAAGCAAAGTGGCAAATCATCATAAATGATTTTTTGGTCTCTATGTTAGATAGAGAAAGACAAGTTGATAGAACTCAAATAAGTGTAGATAAGTAAAGGAAGGTTAACAAGACAAAATAGTACACTAAACTCATATCATCGGAAGGATGGAGGTAGATGAAGAGAGATCAGATAAAGAGGGAATAATGGATCTCCATTATAAATGAGATGGTGTCCCTCTCAAAAGGATCCTATCAGAAGTCCTTGCAGATATGATCATGGTATAAAGATGCATCATGACATCATGAAAACAAGAGCTCTTATGAATCATGAAGGATATAGTTCTTGGGAATCTCATTATACATTGATAGAAAAGAAGAAGAAGTCATCCAGGTCAAAGGAACATTTTCCAGATGGGGATATATTAAATACTAAAGAGTATCTTAGCGGAGGATCCCCAAGTATGGGAAGGAAACAAGAGTTTCATCAAGATTTCCAACTTGTGGAAATCATGAGATAAAGGACTGATGACATAATGAAGCTAATCAAGGGATTGAAGATCCGTTCAATCAAGAAAGCTGCATAAAGTAGCTTGAAGAAAAAAATGAGGTATGTATACTTGTAATTGTATTTGTATTTGATTTCATGTTATATGGTTGTAGGTAAAATTGATAAAGCA
This sequence comes from Pinus tabuliformis, assembly GCA_031772625.1. Lineage (NCBI taxonomy): Eukaryota > Viridiplantae > Streptophyta > Pinopsida > Pinales > Pinaceae > Pinus > Pinus tabuliformis. Next base: position 295,525,027 of record CM062814.1, read on the forward strand.
TGATAAAAGAGGAAAGGATCTCCTCCTCTGAAAGGATGCAGAAAGACATAAGTCAGACCAGATGAAATAAACATAATATGTCCTCATAATAGAGTATGAGGTAGTTTATGACCATTGAATAACTCTGAGAGCTCCTGGGAATGAAAGACATGAGGATGAAAGGGATCGTGAAACATGCAACCATGATGAAGGCAGTCAACATCCAGAGGATCGGGTAGACTTTACCAAGAAACCTCCTGGAATGATGTGAAGACTCTGATGGAAGTCTGAAATGATCAGGACCCTTGAAAACAAATATCATTTGGAGATGTGTCAACATGTATGCAAAATGATTGACACCTATAAGAATATGTCACTAGAAGAAGGAAATCACCAAAAGGTAATATATATATATATATATATATATATGTATGTATGTATGTATATTTTGGTGTCTAACTCTCGGAAAAGTTTGGGTATGTGTGCAGGATCAAGGAAAGGAGAGTTGTGAAGGATGTCACAACTATGTACCTTGTGATCCAGAGAAATCATTGTTGAAGAAAAGTGAAGACAAATGAGCTTATGAAGGAAGCCCTAGATGTAAAGCCAATGAGGATACTTTCCAAGAAAGAAGGAATGACATGATGAAGGAAAGTGATGGATGGTTGAACCCTACATGTGAAGAAATTGATGACATCAAAGTATTGGATTGTTAGTCAACTAGAAGACCCTATAAAGCATTGATTATAGGGTCCTTAGGTAAGAGGGAGCTCTGGGAGGTTCCTATGAGGAAAGGAACTCGAGCAAGTTTCTGAGAAAAATAGAAACTTGGAACTCATCCCTGATTAAGAGGGAGAGTTAGACACGACATTCTTGTCATCATCTTGGAAGAAAGAATGGAGGACTGTGTAATCATCTGGCATTTGACACTCTTGAGGATGTCGTAGGGCATCCAAGACAAGAGTGGGCAAGAGGACCAATATTCTTGAGGGATGGGAACCCAAGATGATAATAGTCCTAGTAGGTCATACTCGGAGAACACTCGGGTGGGTATGACCCTAAGAGAGACATTGATGATGTGTGTCTATCAGTCATTGGTCTCACCAACATTGTGCTCTGATCTAAGTGAGCGATATAGCTATTAGTCAAGGCCTTACTAAATGGAAACAATGTTGGTTGAAATGATGCTATAACAGACGGATTGCAAATATAATTCTTCTTATGAGAAATTCATTAGATTAAGAATGACAAAGTACCATTATGAATACCTCCCTAGCTAAGAAGGAGTGTTGAAGAAAGTGTAACTAGGTTCGGTCTTCATAATGACATTATCTTTGTAGTTGATGTAACCAATTATTTTTGTATGCCTTGCTACATGGGTTTCATGAGCAAGAAGTTTCAATAGATGAAAGAATTATTCTTGATGCCTTTAGGATTTATTTATGTGTCAAAGAGTCATGTTATATGTATTGAAACTCTTCATGAGTTTATGTTAATGTAATCAAGTCCACAAAGGTGTGTAGAAGCCCTCCAAAGACCAAGCATAATCCTCCAAAGAAATATGCAAGCGAAATCAAAAGAAGTTATTCATGTCGGGTCCAGTATCAAATTAATTAAGTAAAAGAAAGTCATTTTGGCCCAATAAAGAGTCATGATGGTTCACAAACTCATGTGGGCTTACATATATGGGAAAATTACTATAAATACCCACGAAGGGTCAGTGAAAACAACATAAGAAAATTTCGCAATCTGTCTCTGAATTTTCAGGTGTAAAAGGAGCAGAGGATTTGAATTTTTGGTAAGTTAGATCTAGGGTTCATCTGCCTCCTCAGATGGATATAAGGAGTAGCAGAACCTAGATTAACACCCTCTTGGTATACCTTCGATTTGAAGGTAAAGTCTTCAAATAGATAGAACTTGAAAAAGGTTGCAGATATAGGCACATTATTAATGTACGTTCTGGGCTAGATATAATCTCGGACATAGCCGTAGGCAGAAAAGACTCCAGATGGCACAGTGAGCTACAGTCTTGGTGAAGCCCTCTCGGTGGTCTTGATATGATGGGAAGAAGCATCCATGACTGTGACTATCACATTTTCGACAATTATTCTATATGCAACCACTTGATGGTCGCTAGCACTAACACGATCACAGTCTACACATCGTGTGAGGAGAAGGGTCACAATGATATAATCCTAGCATAAGCTACAACAACTTCTATGAAAGTGCAGACATAGTCTTAAGAAAAAAAGATCACAATAATTTATCATAATCATTACTATCTCACAGTCTTGATGAAGAGGATCATAGTAATCAACCCGTCTCTGCATACCTTCTAGGATAGTCATGATTCCTATTATAATCATGATCTTGATGATGGTCTAAAGAGGATGTTCATGTAGTACATAGCATACATATTAGTCATAATCTCCTTCTTTAAGAACATGATCTCGATGAAGGTACATAAATCATCTCAATGGTGATTTCCAGTCATGGTGAAAGGATCAGTTCAGTGAAGATCTTAAGGTGCAGCAGTAGTGCTCTCAATGATGGTAGCAGTAATGGAGACCTCAGAGGTGCAACAAGGATGATGATCCCAACAGAGATGAAGTGGAGGATTGATGTCTTGGTCTTGGAGTGGCAGAATGTGTAAAGGGTCATGATCTTGGTATTTCTCAAGGAAATATCTATAAGAATAATTTTGCGTGGGTTTTACTCTCCAAGAGGGAGAGGTTTTGGCCCTGGGAGAAATCGAAATACTTTGTGTTCTTGTCTCTTTTGTTTTTTTATAGAAATTTGATGAAGCTAACATATACATGCTAATAATGAAGTAAACATCAATCTAAAATAAATTATATAAATGCTTCACAAATTGTTATCATGTAATGAAGAATCAATGTAATTATGCATGCCCTAGATTCTTCAACAACTATATGGTTCAAAATGTGTCGAAAACACTATGATGATGTGCTTTTTACTGAAAGTTTTTTTAATTTTCATGATATGGATCAGAGAAGCCTAAATTCAATAATACATTACCTTTATTAATATTAATAAAATTATCCTTTTATTTTTAATTATAATGATTTATGTAAATTACATAAAAATGCGAATAGTGTTAATTATCTTCACTCCTATATATACCTGCCTAGATCAATATTAACTATGTATCCACCAAGTGCTTGGTAGATCTAGAGTTAAGATGGATCTAGGTTGATTTAATTCTCCACTTTAAATAGGCTATATTCCACATCAATACCATGGGCAATAGCATGGGTTCTCATAAACTCGGAGCTCAAAAACCATCGATAATTTGCCCAAGTCAAATTTACCTTAACAACCCAACAAAAAATAATAATAAAAAATAATAATGTAGAATTTTTATTTTAACATAGGTTTGATTTTTATTTTAAACTTTACCTTAAGTACCAAACAAAAATTGATACAAAAAATAATAACGCATAACTTTTATTTTAACATAGGGTTATTTTTATTTTGATTTATTTTGACCAAATAAAAATGTTTACACCACATGACATCATAACATCTCTTTGATACTAAACTAGAAAGCAACGAAAAATACATTTTATTTCTAAATAAAATTATTAATATAAAGACATTTCAAACACATTCATGAATCATAAGACAATAATATTCCTTTTTCCTTTGTCAAAGATTCCTTTGATCATGAATCTTGGTGATTTTCTTGTTAGTTTTGATGTGGTCTCCCTTTAAACTAATAACCCTACAAATGAGGCCATTGAAATAATTAATCAGATCACAGATCCATATACTGCTAAATTGGTTGAAATTTGTCTTACTTCCACTTTATTTAGCTTTGAAGGAGAATTTTATGAACAAACATATGGTGTTGACATGGGTTCAACCATCTCTCCTATAGTGGCTAATTTGTTCATGGAAGATTTTGAATCTAGGGCTTTGGCCACTTCTCCTTCCAATCTAAAGTGCTGGAAAATATGTGTGGATGACACCTACATAATCTGGCCTCATGGTCAGGAGAAGTTGGATCTCTTTTTCCAACACCTAAACAATCAGCCTAGTTCCATAAAGTTTACCATGGAATGCGAGTTTGTTGGTTGCCTACCTTTGTTTGATGTCCTCATTTCAATGAGTGATGATGGTTATTTTTCCCACCAGTTATTTTAGAAGAACACTCATACATAGAAGTATCTTCATGCTAAATCTCATCATTTCCATACTCAAAATCTGAGTGTTCTCAACACCTTAGCTACTAGTGCAATAAGAGTTTCTAACGAAAACCACCTTTATGATGAAAAAGGCCATCTTCTTAATGTGTTCAATAATAATGGATACAGTTAGCACCAATGGTTCCAATATTTCCTCAGGGCTAGAAAAGGTCCTTCAATCAAGAAAGAATCCAATGATTGAATTTCAAGTGTCCATCTTCCTTTCATCAAAGGGAAGACAGATATGATTTCTAGGATCTTGAGGAAGCATAAGGTTCCCTCTACCTTTAGGCCCCTTAACACCATTCGAAGCTCCCTAAGGTCTGTTAAAGACCTGATTGATCCTAAGAACATGAAAGGTGTTTACGAAATTCCATGTTCTTGCGGGACCCCCTACATTTGTGAAAATGTCCATTCGATAAATCAAAGGATCCATGAGCAGGCGACTAAAAAAAATATGGGAGGAACCGTTCTTCAGCTTTGGCAGAGCATGCAGAAAAGACAAAACATCACATTTTCATGAAGGGGCTCAGGTCATTGCAAGGGTGAATCATTTTCTTCTTCGAAATTTTAGGGAGGCCATTGAGATTGATAGGAAGCCTTACAATATAAACATGGATGATGGGTGGAATATTAGTGATCATTAGGTCCCTGTCCTTTCTTCATATTTTTTTTTGGGTCATTAAATTTACTAAAATTTTTATTATTATTATATTTTTTGAATGAATATCTTAATTAATTAATTAAATTAAATTAAATAATTTATATTATATATTGGTCAATATTTTTTTTGTATTTTTTTTATTTCTTTAATACCTAGACTAAAAATCTATTTGGTTTTATTCTTAGTTTTTAGGTTTTCTTTTTTTTTTTTTTATTCAAAGAACTTAGAAAAATATAGAAATGATAGATCAACGACTTCAAAATCAACCTCTACGAGGGGGGAACCTCCTTTACATTATACAAATGAACAATTCTTGGATGATACAAATGACTAAATTTTCTTTCTATATATAGGAGTCTAAGGGGTGACAATATAATCAAAGCCGACATAACAATAATAATATAAGGGCACAACAATAACAATAGTGGGCTTCTATGGAGCACACTAATAACAATATGGGGACAATAGGGGCACAATAATAAAATAAGGGCTACAATGAAAATAGTAATGGGGGGATCACTAGTATTATAGGGATCTAACATGCCCCTCTCGTTCAAAAAATTGTTGACCTCAATGCTTGAGAAGTTCTGGACATTTCTGTGTAAAATTCTCATACTCCCATGTGGAATCTTCAGCGGGTAAGTTCTTCCACTTGATTAAATACTCCGAAATTGATCAATTTTGTAGTTGTCGATTTCTTGTTTCTGTGACTGCTTCAGGTTCCAATATGATTTTTCCTTCTTGATCAAGCTCTGGAAATATTGTTTGAACTGGGATCTTGTCACCTATAACCTTCTTTAAACATGAAACATAGAAAACTGGGTGTACACAAGACGTTGCAAGAAGCTCCAATTTATATGCCATAGTACCAATATTTTGCAACAGATTGTATGGACCATAATACTTTGGTGATAATTTATTATCCTTCTTAGCTTGCTTGGGGGACATTTGTTTATATGGTTGTAGCTGTAGGAATACCAAATCACCTACATAAAACTTCTTTAGTTGTGATGTTATCTTCAGGTTGTTTCATTCTATTCTACACCAAAGTGAGGTTATCCTTTAAGAGTTGGAGAACTTGTTGTTGATGCTTGATGTGATCTTCCACTGCTTGAACCTTAAAATTTTCTCTTAAATATGATGTGATGGATGGTGGATGATATCCATAAAGTGCCATAAATGGGGTCATTTTTGTTGCAGAATGGATGGAAGTGCTATACCACCATTCAACCAGAGGAAACCATTTGACCCATTGTGTTTGTTTATCAAAGACAAAGTAACGAAGATATCCTTCCAAACATTTGTTTACTCTCTTAGTTTTCCCATTATATTAAGGATGATAAGATGAGCTATGAGCTAGCTGAGTACTGAAACAAGAAAATAATTTTGCCCAAAAATTTCTAGTGAAAATGGGATCTCTGTCGCTTACAATAATCTTTGGGTTTCCATGTAGATTTTGAATTATTTCCACAAATGTAGTAGAAACTGTACTGGCTTTAAATGGATGAGATAATACACAAACGTGTGCATAATTTGTAAGTCTTTCAACTACCACCATGATGACACTCTTTCCTTCGGACTTGGCTAAACTTGTGATAAAATCCATTGAAACCTCCTCCTAACAGTGGTTTGGAATGGATAAAGGCTGTAATAGTCTAATATACCTTTGGTATTAATTGTTTCAACTTTATTTTGTTGGAAAACCAAACATTCTGCCAAATTTTTTTGAATATCTGATTTAAGGCCATCCAAAAAAAATTCCTTCTTAAACCTATGGTAAGTATTCAAAAATCTTGAGTGCCCTCCTATGGGAGAAGTGTGAAATTCCATAAGAATATTTTGTTTGAGTTGGGAATTCTTACATAGGTATGAGTGTTCTTTGTACCATAACAAATCATTTTTCTAGCTAAATGTATCAGATGTATTGGGATATTGTTATATATTTTGAATGAGTTCCCACACTTCTTCATCATTCTTCCATTCATCTCTTGTTGTGTTTACCCAATCTGGTTGGATAATAGAAATGGCGCAAAACAATGCTTCCACATCCTCATCCTTTCTTGAGAGTGCATCTGCCACAACATTTTTCTTCCCTCTTTTTTAGATGATTTCAAAGTCATAACCCAACATATTTGTGACCCATTTTTTCTTCTCTTCTGAAGATAATCTTTGTTATAAAAAGTACTTAAGACTATCATGATCCATTTTTACCTTGAAGTGTCTTCCCATTACGTAGGGTTGCCATTTCTTAAGTGCATGTAGTATTACCAACATTTCCTTCTGAGTCATAAATAGATTTGTGTAAATACTTTCCTTTGATTGGACAACTTTCGAAAGAAATGGGTATTCCTTCTTGCATTAAAGCAACACCAATTCCATTTCCTGAGGCATCACATTCCACAATAAAGGTTTTTGTGAATTCTATTGTAGCTAAGACTAGTTCTTGGCACATTGCCTCTTTAAGATGTTAAAAGGCCATTGTTGCTTCTGGAGTCCATGAAAATGCATCTTTCGTCACTAATGTTGTTAGAGGTGCTACTATTCTCCCATAATTCTTAACAAACTTGTGATAATACCATGTCAACCTGAGAAATCCTCGCAAATTCTTTATTGATGTGGGAATTTTCCATTCCTTAATTACTTTAATTTTGCTAGGGTCTACCTTAACACCTTCATGAGATAAAATATGACCCAGATATTCCAACTATTGTACTCCAAAGAAACATTTGGAGCTTTTTGCATATAATTGTTTCTTTTCCAATAGTTTGAGCACCCTGTCAACATGTTGAACATGATCCTTCCAAGATTTGTTGTTGATTAGTATATCATCAAAAAATACTAACAAAATTTTCTAAGGAAGGATTTGAAAATGGAATTCATCAAACCTTGAAATGTACAAGGTGCATTGGTAAGGCCAAAAGGCATGACCAAAAATTCATAATGACCCTCATGAGTTCTAAATGTTGTTTTAGGAATGTCTTCATCCTTCATTCTGATTTGATGATATCCTGAACGAAGATCCAACTTAGTGAAGTAAATTGATCCATCCAATTCATCAAATAATTCATCAGTGACAAGAATGGGAAATTTATCTTTAATATTGAGTTTGTTGAGCTCCCTATATGTTGTAGGGAAAAGTATCCGACTCGGATGACCCTATCCCACTCTAAGGGTGACAGTTCCTTAGCAACAACTGTAAAACAAACTACTTAAGGTTTACTTCTTTATGAAAGCAAAAGAGAATGGAGAAAGCACTAACCGTTGCCTTGCGCTTAATGTCGAATCCAAACTCTTCTCTTTGGCCACTTGCTCCTAGCTCTTTGTCCTTCTGCTCGCCCAGCTACAATGAGATCCTGCAAAATAACAAAGAAGGAAACTACAAGAGGCATGCAATCATAACTGGTTCATGGATTAGTGTAAACCAAACATGCAATCATCACAATATATAATTAAAACAAGAGCACATAGAAGAACCTCAATAGCTTTTATTAATGAAGAAATAAAGGTTCTGAGAGTATTACAACCATTGAAGGCTCCAACCCAGCAACACCTCCCAGCAGAAAGAATTGCTCTTCTTCACCTCTCTCAAACAATCACCCAATAACTCGATAATGAAACCAACAACATATCATTACTTTGCACAAAATTCTAGCCCCCCTGAGCTCATAGGAGAGAGCTCAATATATAGATGAATTGAGAAAGGATGAGTCAGCTTGCAACTGATGTGTAGCTGCCTTGTGTCCTCTCTCTCTTCAGTTAATCTTTAGTTGATCTTCAGTTCTTGAGTCCACTTGGTGAACCTTGCTTCCACTTGGAGAAACAAAGCCTCTGACTCATCACAAGGCGAAATACCTGATCCAAGTGTCATTTTTGGAAGATTCCAAAGCAATGACTCACTGTGCCACTTGTCCTTTCTCGCTCAGCGCAGGTGGCCTTTGTCCCACTTGCTTTGCAACGCAGGTACACCATGGAGCAACTGAGTTTCAGCGCAGAACCCTAGTGGAGCACCTGCTTTGATTTCAGGATTGCTTGTTTTTGAGTGTTTTCAGGTGGAGAACTGATTTGAGAGCTGTTGGTTTGCTGACTTTGTTCCTCTAGGGGTAGGAACATCATGTTTAGGGAACTTTGGATCCCTTGGATTATTGACAATTCATGCTTGTTGCTGTAAGGCACAAAATTGTCTATAACAGATGCCCCCTAAAGTATGAGGTCGTTTATCGGGTGAAATGCTTTATTGAGAGGATCCGAAGTTCATTCAATCTGTTGAGAAGTGTCCTGTAATAAGATACAATACAATACATTATTTTTCACACATTTTTCATGATCTAGCTGAGGCGGGCATTCCCATGCTCAGCTTTATAAATACATTTTGGTACATAGAACAGACGATCGTCTGATTGTAGACTGATAATTCTCTGCCGAAATTATCATCCTTTGAGAAGGATGATCATCTGCTGCAATGATGTAAATATCAAATGTCTTTATGTCCTGAATATATATCGCAGCCCGGATGGATGAAACTAGATCCGGGGTCTTCAATCTCTTCCGATCTTCACTCGATGTACAAGTCGATCCATGTGAGAATTTCTTGAAGTCGAACATGGAAAGACATCGCTTGATTACCCGTCAATGATGTAAACCGTTAACAAGCGCGAGAGGAATCACCGATAAGGATGATGACCCTCAAGGTACAGCAGTACAATCCACATGGTGGGAATAAAGGACTTGGCGTCGACCACCATGTAAAATCTTCTGGTCGAAGGTCATTGATGTATACTTGTCGCCGGAAGTGAGAAACTTGCCATTGAGGCATGCAAGCTTCAAAGTACTGAGGGGGTTGTTCCTAGATCAACTCCTTGGATAATGAGCTGATGTCGACAAGGAGCGATCCGTCAAAGGAGGGCCTTAATGAATCCCACATCAGTGACATGGAACGGAGCTAGTGATTGTGATGAGGTGAAAACAAACTGTGATGTATGATTCAGGGTGGCGGTCATGAAGTGGATGAAGGATAATGTATGGCAGTGGGTGGAACACGGTTGACTCTTTACAGAACCACATCTCTTGAACATATAACAACACTGATGTGATGGATTGGTAGCATTACCCTAATTGCGGATGGTGTGGCGAGGACCATGGTTATGAGACCGGTGAATGAAACAACCCAACCCGATGTGATACGGAGGACAAAGTGTCATGTTCAAGAGCGACCTACTACCATTAATGCTGTGAGGTTCTCCCAATTTTTCCCCAGTCATTGCTGACCAGTACCTCTTTATTTTTGTCAAGCTTGAGGAGGATAACATATGCTTGTTCTATAACCTGCCCTTCGGGCAAGCCCATCGCTATGTTTTAACGAGCCTAGCAATAGGGAAACTCGTTCTCGTCTACAGACAAGTTTGTCGCTATTTAATCATTTTAACGAGTCTAACGACAAGGAAAACTCGGTCCTTTTCATTTTTAGAGAGTCTAAAAAGGTACGAAAAGTTAACTCCACAATTCCTTTTTCGTCTTCTAATCCCTTAAGTCCGAAAAAGTATAAAACCATACAGAAGGGATGAATTTTCGATTTCTTTAACGAGCCGAACAAGACAAGCGCTCGATCTTTTTGTGCAATAATCCCTCAGGTCCAAAAAGATTAAAATCTAGAGGAGGGATGGCTCTTCTTGTCCTTTAACGAGCTGGAAGGCCAACACTCGGTAAACTTTTCATATTTTACGAGTCAGTGAAAAGAGCTCAAAGAAGACTCATCTTTTGAGGAACGAGTGATGAACAGGGGTAGCACCAGATTCCAGGTACAGGTTGGAATTCTCCAATCACGGCAGTGTCACAAGGATGGCTAAGTGAAATCACTCTTCGCAGCTGTTCCTCAAAATGGGTAAACACACATATGGAGGTGAACGATTGGCCAAATGAACGGATGGAGGTGATGGCATATAAACGCGACCAAGGGTTTTTAATATGGCTTTCAAAGGTTACATTTCTCCAGGTTATTTACCGGTTCATTTTTTCTGGATGAGCTTGAACTGCTAAGGAAAGATTGCTCACAACTTGTGTTTATTTTTTAACGAGCATGAACTCTGTACAAAACTGCTCGATGATGGATGCCCCCAGCATAATAACACAAATCGAGGTGCATGCCCCCCAAGCTTCATTGCATTCAACTTTGTTGGTTGGAATGAAGGTTTACCATTGAGATCTGGAAAGGGGATCGTTTCTTTTTTTAATGAGGTTGACATAGTAAAAGAACTATCCTCATAGCCCACTGTATTTACAATATTCGATAGAAAATCGAAAACTGAAGGACGATAAAGGTCATCTTGAGTATCTTCTCCACAACCTGGGAGAAGGGAACAATGGTGGGAATCATTCCATGGTGCCCCGTCAATTACCATTGATTGGACTATTCCTTTGTCGGTTCCATGCACTCGCGACCAAGGACATGAAGGGGTGCCATATTCTCTAGACCTATCTATCCAAACGCTTGATGAGCGTTGATTTGGGGTTGCCCCCCAGGCCAAGAAAATTGATTGCTACAATACTTCCATTGGGCTTGGGGACAAAACCTTTACATGATCCATGTTGATATCGTTTTCTGACATCTTTTGTGCGGAAGATATCATATTGCAAGCCCCTACCGTCGTCACTTCTCCCACAATGAATGGTGGTGGAAGGGCGAAAGTTCCCATTAATGTAGGATCTTTTAGTAGGCCTACTCCGATATTTTGAAACGAATGGTCGCTTCCATGAATCAGAGGAACGCTTCCTGTAACTTGTGAACCATTAGGGAGGAAATTTTGTTGGTCAATGATCGTAATCCCTCCTTGAAAGGGGAATGCGATTTTCCTAAAATAGGTCGACACAACAGCTTCCATGGCATAAATCCATGGTCTTCCCAGTAGGATGTTATAGTCAAGATTGCCATCGATGACTTCAACATCTATTTCTACTGTTTTGCCCCCTAGTTCAACTTTCAAGTTACTAAGGATACCGTAAGGGGTATATGACCTTCCGTCGAATGCTTTTAATGTTGTCGATGATCGCGACAAGGTTGGGGATCCTAAAGTTTTCCAGCAACTCATCGACATAATACATGTCGATGCCCCCTCATCAATAATTGTTCGATGAACAGTTTTGTTGAGGGCTTTCACTTGGACGAGGAAAGCTAGTTGAGCTGGTAACTGAGGATCATATCCTTTGTGATCAAAGGATATAATATTGGAATCTTTAGGATCCACTCCACCAATTGCTGATAACAATGCCTGCCTTTGGGATGGGCAATTTTGTAGTACTTCAAGAGTCGACATAGCAGACGGCGATTGTGCCAAATCTTCCACTATATTATAATGCTGTGCCGCTCTGGCACGAGGATTAAATGTCGACTTGTGTACTACTCCCTTTGGCGGTTTTATTGTTAATTCATGTGTGATGGGGGGTACAACTTCTGCCGAAGTTGTTGTCGAACTGTTAGGTTGATCTTTACCTTTATCGTTCGACACCTGTGGATTCCCGTAATCTTTGTTCCTTGTCGAAATCAAAGCATCATTATGTTGCTTCGATATCGATAACATAAGCACTTGCGACGGTGAAGCATTTCCACTACCAACCAGATTTTTTCCTCGATCGGGAAACGGATTAGTTAACACAGCTGGAGTTTGCGAACTCTTTAAGAATCTTTTTAGATCAGCTTTGTATGGACATTCTCTCGTCCAGTGATCCTCATCACATATCTGACACCCATAAGGTGGTTTCCTATCTCGAGGAGGGCTTGAAGAAGTTTTTCGAGGAGATGACTCTCCTTGTTTCTTCTTCTTCCCTTTGTTTTGATTCTTCTTGCTTCCTGGTTGATTGGTTTCTTTGCCCTTATCTGTCGATACGGCATTTACTTCCAAAGCAAGAACTTCTTCATGCGCATTTTGATTCGAATCCTTACGGGCCTTCTTTTGATTGGTCCTTTTCGGATTCGTGTTTGCCGTGCCAATCATGCCATCACCGGCATGAGAGTCACTGTTTGATTTAGGAGGAGGAGGGATTGAAAACTCTGGTCTAGGGGCATCTGGTATTTTGTCATAGAGCGTGCCGGATTGAGTATATACTAAATCCAAATATTGTGCACGAGCGATAACTTGCTCTTCTGTTACGACTCCTCCCTTTGCTACATCTTCTGTTATAGCCGAAAGTAATGACTTTATAAACCACTCAGCTAAAAGCTGATCAGGAACGTATGTTTTAACCATTCTTCGTCGACGTCGCCACTCATGTATATGATCTGATATATGAGTTGCGGTTGTCTGTTTGAAGTTAGTCAATATTTCTGTTCCCGTTTCATACCTTATTGGTAATTGAAAGTGGGTCAAGAATGTCGTGGCAAGGGAGCCAAAATTGTCGAACGAAGCTCTAGGTAATTCTATATACCATTTTGCCGCTGGACCTGTCAATGTCCTCTGAAAGAGGCGAAGCCTTATCGAATCGTCATTCAAAGTGTTCGACGAACACCATAGATGAAATGTCATCACATGATTCGACGGGTCTTCACCTGGAATTCCATTGAATTTAGGAATGTCGGATGGAAGTTTGTGCGGAATCACTGGCCACCAAGGGGCGTAAGCAATTGGATCGTTTGTTAACCGATGTAAATCAGGCAACTCTAAAGTCGCCACGAATGGTAACTGCTAGTTCAAGTTAGGTGAAGCTTAACCAGGATACGATGGAATCGCCTGAACAGTCGGTCTTTGCATACCAGCATAATGGAGTTGATGTTGGTATGATGAATACGGTTGATGGACTTGACCACTATAAAGTGGTTGATTTTGACGATTTTGAATATATGGTTGTCCAGTATTCGCAAATATTTGCTGTTCAGAACCTTGGTACACTTGTTGGAATTGCGGCTGTTGGTATTGCATTATCCACGGTTGTGACACCATGGGTTGTTGCCCTACACTAACCATTGGACCAAGATGTGGGGTAGTTGTACCCAACTGTACTCGTGTTGCCCCACCAGTAGGTGATTGTGGTTGGGTCGCAGGGTCAAGGGGCTGTTGCATGAGAACCTGAGCAATCTGAGGTTGACATACAACAGGCATTGTTTGAACTTGCGACACGGTCACAATAGCTGGTGTAGTTGGGATGTTTGTCACAGGTACACACTGTTGCATAGAATATACAACTCTCGGTGGTTGGGATAGCATAGGTACCCAACTACTCGTTGCAATTCCGCCATAACTTGAATAAGGTTGAGAACTCCCGTATGGGTACTGCCCCCCATACGGTAGCAATCCAGAACTTAAGGCAATTGATTGTCCTGGAGGACTGGATGGCCTAATTAGATTCCCAAAAGGGTCAATTTGATGAGTCTCACCATGAGAGTTACCAGACATTACTCCGGAACAAACAGGAACAGACCATACTATCGAGATAGTCCCTTGGTGGACTCCTTCTAGCGACTGAGAGCTAGTTGGGACAGATGGTATGCCGGCGAACATTGTTGGATTTGCAGCAGGTAATTCTGCCGTCGCCGTGTCATTTGACACAGTCCTAGATATCGACGGTTGTTCAGTCATTTTTAGTCTATCCAATTGATCACCTAGTGATTCTACAGGAACTTCCACTGGTGATGGACAAACTTCTGTCGTAGCAGGAAATAGAGTGACCCCTACTCCAAATTGAATTGGAGTGGATACTTGCGGTTCCTCTATAATTTCCTCTATCGCAATCAGACCAGGTGGAAGAGGAAGACCGTCAGGTCCGTAAAAGATTTCCGGTGCCGAAGAAGGGGTTGTATCGATTGCGACGGATGTTTGAGGAACAAAACTTTCTGGACCGGTTACAGATGGAACTGGTTCAGTCATACAAGTATTTGCCCCCAGACTAGGATCAGTAATACTGTCCCTCTGTGGCGATCGAACTTCTTTTATGGAGGCAGGGTTTCCGGAAATGTTTGGAGTGACCAGAATCTCAGATGTTGTTGGAACGCTTGTTCTAACTTTTAAAGGAGATTTTGAACTGGTTCGACGAGCTCGCTTTGTCCGGATTGTTTTCGATTCCGGAGACAAAGACGGTTGACTCGCAAGCCTCCGAGAACGACGGATATTCAATTGACTTTCTTCCACGATTGCGGATTACTCGATCAACTAAAATATAAAGGGGAAAATTTGTGTTTCCGATTTGAATGAATTTTATTAGACGCTTTTAAACATAACTTTGCTTTTTCATGTTTTAAGAGTCGAGAAAAAGCTAAAGATGACTCTAGTCGCCTTCGATGTATTAACGAGCCCGAAGTGACAAATGCTCGGATGGACTTTTTCAGTTATAGAGTTTGAAAAAGGCCAAAAGAAACTTCTCTGGAGTTCTAGGTAGAGGGTGTGCCAAACTTTTCGCGAAACCACAGAATACGTTTTACGGTACGGGTGGTCGATCTTCGTGAATGCTGTGTTCACTGCATCGCGATCAGTAGGGCGGTCGACACGGCTTCCTATGGATAAAGGATAATTGCCTATAGGGGTCTCCCAATATATACGCGACGGTACGTGGGAGCACAAGTCCGTGTTAGTGCCACTGACTCTCAGGAGGAATCACCCACCTTCGTAGAGATCGATAGTCACTATGTTTAACGACGCCGGAACACGTCTCTACCTAGACCTCTAGATGTTTGCGTTATGTTTCAAATGCGTTGTTAGGTTCATTCAGTATATTTTAAGTTGATCTTTTTAAAGTTTGCCTTTCAAGGTTCACCACGAGATGTATATGACAAATTCTTAAATGCAGCCTAAGATGAGAAGCAAGCTTTTTCAAATCTTTTTGACTGATGAAAATCTTAACTACTGAGAGAGAAGGAAGGCAAATTCTTTTCACACAGTTCATACAGCACAAACTAATGCACTTTCTCCTAAATCATCATGCAAACTTTTTCAAATGCAAAATGCACAATGCATGTATTTTCTTTTCCCTTTCTTAATGTGGATGGATACAAAAAGAAAGTGGTTATATAACTTTGATTTCGATTTAGAGTGAAAACAAACAAGTTTGTCCAAAATCAAAAGACACCTTAAGATTTACTTGCTTAATCACTGGAAATGCATGAAATCAAACCATACTAACAAAAGTAAAATGACTAAATCAGCTATGGACAGCAAACAAGCTAATTCTTTAGACCAGCAAAATGCCTAACACAGGTTCAGATCTAAGAGGCCAAAAGCATGACTAGTTTACTTTTCGTTATGGGAAATTGTAAATGAATAAGAAATACAAAGAACAAGTACAATTTCGTTATATAACAGAGGCAGAATGATGGCAAGTAATATTGGTTTCAAAACAAATACAAGACTGACACTTAGCAGCAAATCTAAGTGAAAACAGGAAAGAGAAAGGAGGAAACCCCAAATGCACTAGGCAAATTTGGGCCAACGCAGGCTCTGCACAGCCAAACTGGCTCTCAGCGCAGGTAGCCCCTTCGGGACCTGCGTTGCAAAGCAGGTAGTCTGTGTACTACCTGCTTTGGAAAACGAGAAATGCGTTTTCACAGTTTCCGGGTCATAATTTTCTCAAAAATGCACGGTTTTTGCTCAAATCAGAGACATTCAGTCAAGCACACTCAAAGGGATGATCAAGAAGGTGCAAAGCTATCACTAAGAGCTTACAAGGATCTTTGTAGATCAGCTCTTCAAATCATGAACTTGCTCAGAAATGAGCCAGAGTAGCTGCCCTCTACTTCGCTTTTGATATAGTCAAAAGCTTTTCGATTTGGTACTCTTTGGTTTAGGAAATGAATAGCAAAAATACTACAAACACAATCAAACGGATACGATCCCCAGTGGAGTCGCCAGTTTGTTGTAGGGAAAAGTATCCGACTCGGATGACCCTATCCCACTCTAAGGGTGACAGTTCCTTAGCAACAACTGTAAAACAAACTACTTAAGGTTTACTTCTTTATGAAAGCAAAAGAGAATGGAGAAAGCACTAACTGTTGCCTTGCGCTTAATGTCGAATCCAAACTCTTCTCTTTGGCCGCTTGCTCCTAGCTCTTTGTCCTTCTGCTCGCCCAGCTACAATGAGATCCTGCAAAATAACAAAGAAGGAAACTACAAGAGGCATGCAATCATAACTGGTTCATGGATTAGTGTAAACCAAACATGCAATCATCACAATATATAATTGAAACAAGAGCACATAGAAGAACCTCAATAGCTTTTATTAATGAAGAAATAAAGGTTCTGAGAGTATTACAACCATTGAAGGCTCCAACCCAGCAACACCTCCCAGCAGAAAGAATTGCTCTTCTTCACCTCTCTCAAACAATCACCCAATAACTCGATAATGAAACCAACAGCATATCATTACTTTGCACAAAATTCTAGCCCCCCTGAGCTCATAGGAGAGAGCTCAATATATAGATGAATTGAGAAAGGATGAGTCAGCTTGCAACTGATGTGTAGCTGCCTTGTGTCCTCTCTCTCTTCAGTTAATCTTTAGTTGATCTTCAGTTCTTGAGTCCACTTGGTGAACCTTGCTTCCACTTGGAGAAACAAAGCCTCTGACTCATCACAAGGCGAAATACCTGATCCAAGTGTCATTTTTGGAAGATTCCAAAGCAATGACTCACTGTGCCACTTGTCCTTTCTCGCTCAGCGCAGGTGGCCTTTGTCCCACTTGCTTTGCAACGCAGGTACACCATGGAGCAACTGAGTTTCAGCGCAGAACCCTAGTGGAGCACCTGCTTTGATTTCAGGATTGCTTGTTTTTGAGTGTTTTCAGGTGGAGAACTGATCTGAGAGCTGTTGGTTTGCTGACTTTGTTCCTCTAGGGGTAGGAACATCATGTTTAGGGAACTTTGGATCCCTTGGATTATTGACAATTCATGCTTGTTGCTGTAAGGCACAAAATTGTCTATAACACTATAATCCAAACACATTCGCCATGATCCATCCTTCTTGTGCACCAATACTACTAGAGCAAAGAAATAACTTTGACTAGGTTGAATTATACGAGCCTCTAGCATTTCTGCAACCATACATTCAATTTCACTCTTTTGGGCATATGGATACCTGTAAGGTCTGATGTTTGGAGGAACACTTCTTAGAATCAAATGAATAGTGTGATCATGATCACGAATAGGTTGGAGGCCTTTGGGAGTATCAAATACCTTGAAATGATTGTCCAAGACTCTTTGGAGATCTAGAGAAATAGATGATTTCGATGTAGGAACCTATAGTGAAAATAATTCTGCAATTATGCCTTGTTTTTCTTTATTTAGAAGCCTTGTCATTCTATAAGAGATGATTATGTTTCCTGGTTTCCATGTGATACTCGTTAATTCAACTTCCTTTCCTTCTGAACAAAATTCAATGAATATTTCTTGAAAATTTAAACCTATTGTACCCAAGGATTATATCTATTAGACTCCTAGTACAACATCAACACCACTCATTGGAATGGAAAGCATTGGGCTATTCAATACATATTCTCCCATGGATAGCTTGATATTATGGCACTTTTCAAAACAATTTATGGTTCCTCCACTTGAAACCATCACTTGACACTCTAGTGCTGGATATAGGAAGAAATTAAATTCCTTGGGTATCTTACAATGAACAAAATTATGGGTACTGCCCAAATAAATCAACACTATTACCTTTTTCTTCTTGATATGTCCTTCTATCTTGATAGTTTGAGGAGTGTCAATTCCATCCAATGCATTACAAGATATGATCGGATTCATTTCTTCTTTCTCTAGGGTTTATTCTTGGTGTATATCCTCTTCTTTGGACGTTTCTTGTTCCTTTCATTTCTCCTCTTCACAATCTATGTAAAATAATTTCTTTTCAACACACTTGTGATCTTTAGTGTATTTTCTATCATAACTATAACAAATCCCTTTTGCTCTTTTTTCTTCCAATTGTTGTGGTGTCAACCTTGTAGGCTGTGGAAGGCTAGGGACAACAACACTTCAATCTTTATAGTTGTGAGTGGTGGGCTTCCTGGTTTCCATAATTTTTCTTTCTATTTTCCTTGCCAACCTGAATGCCTTCTCTAATGAATCAAGTTCCCAAAGGCAAACTTCATGTTATATGTTATCATTTAAATTCCCTATGAACACATCAATCATATGCTCCTATGGAAAATCTTTTATCCTTATATTCAATTTCTGGAATTCCTTAATGTCCTCTATCATTGAACCCTTTTGTTTGAGATTTATCAATTGGCTAAAAAAGGTGTTTCTTTTTGTATCCTCATAATGTGCTATCATTTCTTCCATAAAAATTTCCCAAATGACAATTTATTTATGAGAGAAAAGCCATTGATACCATACAAACTGATTTGGTTCCAAATATAAAGTTGCAATGCATATATTTTGTGTGTTTTGCATATTATGGAGATCAAAATATTGCTCCATCTGTAGTATCCATGTTACGAGATCCTTGCCATCAAAGTTCCTCATATCAATATTTGGAACACTGTGGGTCTTCAATCCAACATTAGAGTCTATGAAATCATGAGTAACATTTCTTTTGTTCTCATCATGAGTTTCCTTTACTACCCTTTCACCATTAGTAAAAATTTCTTTCAGAAACTTTGTCAAATTTGTCTTCAAATATTCCATTTTTCCTCCCATCTTAGCTTCCATGCCACTCATCTTAGCTTCCAAACCATCCATATTAGCTTCCACGTCATTCATTTTAGCTTCCATTCCTTTCTTTAAAACATCCATCTTATCTTCCACACTATCCATCTTAGCTTATGTTACTTTTTGTGAGAGTGAATTTTGTTGCACTTGGTCTCGTAATTTTAATATATCATGTTGCATTTTTTCCTCTTATTCATGATTCATGCTAGAGATTTCAGGTTTCTTACTAGGTGTTTCCATTTTCTTTCTTCAGGGCATCTATTAATGATAATTATGCTTCACTATGCCCTTTGAATTCCTTCAAACTAATTTTTCAAACCAGACTTATGCAAAATAAAAAAAAATAAAACTATAATTTTTTTTTCACTTTGTAGGAGTTCGATATTGAATCTAATGTATTTATGAAATTCCAGATCTCAAAGGTTTGAAATGATGCATTGTGTTAGCCCTCTGAGTCCTCTATCCAATGCCACCAGTCTAATCGAGATTGGATTCTCCAAGAAAGAGTTATGCCCAATCTCCCAAGATGGCATGATTATAAACTTTTTTAGTAGAGCAAACTTGTACAAAGTGCAACATCTCACTGTTTCAACCTTCAGACCTAAAAATTATGCAAAGAAAACTACAATCTGTCCTCTTTCTATAAATTCTAACGAAATTTCAATCTGATACTTCGAGAGAAAATTATGATTATTTTCCCAAGGTCACCTGTTTGGGTTGTAATTCGCGAGCATGCACAAACCCTAACTTCCTTAGATCATATCTCCGAAAATACAATGAGAAAAGATCAGAAATTTGGACCTGAGGATCATTGAGATTTTGGCTCAAATGGGTTTTTGTTTTAGCTTCTGAAACGTCGCCAAAAAAATGTTATAGCGAAAATTCCATGGTGACCTATTTGGAGCAGTGAAATCCTAGAATCCAAACCTCTGATACCAAATGTTATGGACCAAGTCACAAAAAGATAGAAAAGATAGATCAATGACTTCAAAATCAGCCTCTGCGAGGGGAAAACCTCCTTTACATTACACAAATGAACAATTCTTGGATGACACAAATGACTAAACCTCCTTTCTATATGTCGGAGTCTAAGGGATCACAATATAATCAAAGTCGACATAACAATAATAATATAAGGGCACAACAATAACAATAGTGGGCTTCTATGGGGCACACTAATAACAATATTGGGATAATTGGGGCACAATAATAACAATAAGGGCTACAATGAAAATAGTGATGGGGAAATCACTAGTGTTATAGGGACCTAACAAAGAAATTTATTATTGTCTGAATATTTTTATATTTCTCTTGATCCTATTTTAAGTTTGACTTCAATTTGTTATTTTTATTCATATTTAAATCTAAATTTTTTATTTTTTATTATTTCTTATAACATTTTATTCCAAATAATTTAATTCTTTAATTTAAATGTTAAACTCAATATCTAACCATAACTTAATGATAGATTTAATTTTAATATAATTCAATATAAATATTTGATTTTATATAATAAAATATTAATTTATTAATTCAATTTTATTTATTTATATTTATTTTAATAAAAAAATTCTAAATATTTGATTTTTTCAAAATTTGACTTGAGTCAATTTTAACATCCTAAAAATCCTTTTTCAAAACTAGTTGTTTAATATAGACATTAATAATATTAAGGATCTCTACATTGGTCTCTCTATTTAATCTAGTGCCATGATCTGATTCTCCATCTCGTCTTGGCGATGAACCACACTGGATGGTTCGAAACATGTTGATAAATGATGTCTAATATGATTTCTCTGAAAATATTTGCTAACAAATATGACAATAATATTTTTATATAAAAGTATAAAAGTACAATATTCAATAATAAAAAAATTCAATTTCACAACTCACGAAAATAAAATTAAAATTTAAAAAATGAATTAAAATATATCAAATATAAAATTTAAAAAGTGTAACCTAAGAATATAAACTTACAATAGTATAATTTACAATTAGATACTTAAGTGAGGGTTATAATAAATTTATAATAGAGCTACAAAATAAAACTAAGAGCTAACGTTGTTGCTTAGTTTAATTATTGAACTTTAAGGACATATATATAAGTATGTCTACAAATATATAGCGGAAATAAATTCTAGTAATGTAAAGACAACACTATATATAACAAAAATTCACATTCCCAGTGCTTCAGAGAAAACTTGATATATAAGTTTCTTGTTAATGACTACAAAAATTAACTTTTGAGGCTCACAAAAGGTGGAACTAAAGCATAAGAGGAAACTAAAAATTTCAGATAGGCCTTGTACATAGATATGTACTTGAAGGTGACCATTTTCAAAACATTTACTTTGTATGATACATATGTCCTAAAATCATGTCAATTTGTCTTTGTAAATTTTCCACATAGATAATATTATTAACATCCAATAATTGCTACTTACAATGATGTAAATACATGTGGGATTGAAATAACTACTGTGAAAAAAGAATGTAGAAAGGAAGAATGTGAAGGTAATAGTTTGATTTATTTTTTTAATTTACAGAATATAGTAGAAATTTATATGAGAGGTGTGTTGGGCATGGCCCAACTTGGTCCATGTTTTGGGTAAAAGACCCCGTGAAAGGAGTGGCCTGTGCAGAGCTAGCAAATATATATTCATGCGTGGGCTTTTAGGGATTTTGGGATGGGATAAAGCCCTTATTTTGTAATGGGTATGGGGTAGTAGTCCTTGTTTTATGGATCCCTAGTATGTGGACCATGGTTTTTATATAGATGAATTGTATAAAATGATATGTAATATAATATGAATAGGATAATGGGTAATGAAATAGAATAAGTAAATTGAATCTCTTTATTTGCATCTGTAGTCTATAGTTTTGGAGAAGGCTCCGTAGACGAGTGTGTAGAGATATTTAAGAGTTTGCAGCGTGCGTAGACCACCTGCAACTGGGTGCACAGGTACTTGAAGATATATTTAATAAAGAAGAATTTCTGGCGAAGTGTTGTATCTCTGTACATATTATTTGTCTATTTTTGTGTATCTGATTATGTATGTTTTTCACTGAATTATGCGAAGAAATTAAAGATATACTATTAATTATAGATTTTTTTCATTCCTATTAAATTATTCATCTGCGTGAGGTTCTTATGCATGCGAAGTTATACTACTGATATACAGTAGAAGTAAATACATGGCGTCACTTCACAGGTATCCCTTTGGTTGCAGAAACCTAGTTTTGTAACCTCCCATAACTGCTTCGGGTGAGACTGTGACCTTCTTGCAGGTCATTGCTAAAAGGGCCAATCGTTGAGGGTTTTTTTAGTGCATAGAACACTCTAAACCTGGTTCAAGCCCCCTCAAACCAAAAAATGGTTTCGTTGCCAGGATCGAGATCTACTTAAAGGGATATGATTTGATGTTCGTTGAAGAAAGAACTTCAAGAGTGGGTCAAACTGAAAGAAAGAGAATTTGTAGAAAAAGAAAATGGAAACCCACGTTTATCTATTGAAGCTTGGTTGCAGAGATATATCTTCAAAGATCAATGTGATATTTTCTTTGGTTCGCTCCACATTGAGTTTCTTGAGTGGATATCTAAGTTAGCTGAGCATAAGAACTATTTCAAAGGTAATGAACCTAAGGAGTGGAAAATTGATTTGATACAGCGACTCAAGAGAATCGATAACAGTACCTGAAGGGTTGTTGATTTCTGGATCGATATCATTTTGGGAGGATTTATCACTAAGTTTGCAATCAGCCAAATTGTGTCTTATAGTGAAGTTGAATGAAGATTCTTCAAAGGACCATGAGGTAAGTTTTTAAATTCTCTGAAACTATGGGCTAAGATTTTATTTTGTGGAAAATGGATTATGTGGATGCAATCATATTAATGTTTGGGAAAAGAAGAAATAACTTAGAACCAGGAGCTACACGAAGTGGAAAACGATATAGAATAGATCCGAAGAATTTTATTGAGGATGACTATAGCCCTCTGTTGGGATCTGAGAAAGAAGAAGAAAGAAGTAAACCTACAATGCCGTGATATTCCCCCACCAATATTGAAGTTGCGTCAAAGTTAGGGGCTAAAAAGAATAAGGGAATCTTTTGGATTCCCCATCCATCCACCCCCCTCACACCGCCCCACCCTCCCCATACTTCTCCTACACCTCCACCTCCACCCCCCTCTCCACCTAGCCCCCCGAGAAGAATAATGGATGATAACATTAAGCTACATGTATTTAAAGGAATGGGAATAGAGGACCCTGACAAGTTTTGGTTCATAGTTGATGTAGTATGGATGGAAAAACAGATTAATAATGATGATGTAAATAAGGAATAGCTCATCACGTCAATGAGGGAGAGGGTGCTAACATGGTATATGAAATACTCCGTGACTAAGTTGAATGCTAAGTTTGATGAAATTAAGAAGGCCTTGGTAGTAGAGTTCAAGAAGCCAAAATCATAATCGTAGTGTGTCACAGAACTAAAAGAGATCAAGCAAGCACTGATTGAATCTATGTGGGAATTGGATCAGCAATTCAAGGTTTTGATGGGTCAAGTGAGCTTTGAGATACCCCCACAACAACATAAGGAATGGTTCATAACGTGCTACTGCCACATATTAGGTTACTATTGACACAATAGAAGATTGGGACAAAAGTTGAAGCATTGGATATTGCGATAAATCTAAAAGCTTCAATGATTGGAGATACTCATGGAGAAGTACAACATATACAGAATCAACTAGCTACATTGACGTTGGAATTGTAGGTTCTAAAGAAAGGTAAAGAAGTCATACCAAAAATATTAGAAGTGTGGTGTACGAAGTGTAAAGCGGAAGGTCATTATAAGGATTAATACCCCGTATTCAAATACTATATTGCAAGTGGAGCACCTAATCCAGTAAATCCAGGTCTGTGGTGTGAGATTTGTAGGACGCGAGGTCATCATCACTCTAAAGACTAATATCTATTACATAAATATATACAAACCCCGAAGCAGTTGTTTTGTAACTTTTGTAGATCAGTAGGCCATGATGAGAAAGATTGTCGAAGTTATGACTTTATGGTGGAGCGCACTACTGATAGTTATAGACTGCAAGTCGAAGGACACACACATGAAGAGAAAGGCCAACACACTAGATGAGGAGGATTTCAAGGATGAGGAGGAGGAGGAGGAATTGTTGGTCGAGGACGAGGCTAGATTATCTGCTTTAACTGTGGATAAGCATGACACTTCACGAGAGACTGCCAAAACCTAATGACAACTTGCAATTATTGTAAGGCTTTTGATCATGTCATAGAAGAATGTTCATCCTCATTAAGAAGATGCAGGAGAAAAGAAACCAACAACCTGTAGCAAATGTCCAAATTATGACCATTGAGCCAAGAGAAGATCAACTATGCATCAACATTGTAACAAGAAGCGGAACCGCAATTGAGAATGATAAGGCCAATGGAAAAAAGGAAGCTGAAGCTACATGGATAAGGAAAACTACCGAAAAGACTCCTGAATTTGATCTCTTGAAGGAAAATCATGCATTCATGGAGGCGAGGAAAAGCTTTATGGATGATGGGGCCTTGACCTCTAGTGTGCAGTCGACTAAGAAGGATAACCACGAGATATTACCAGTTGCGACATAGGAGGTGGATCTGAATGTCTTGAAGTCTTTTCTACATGATTGCATGAAGTTTTTGAGGAATCAGAAATCCACAGAGTGATTATAGGAACTGATAGACTCTTGTACTTCTAAGGAGATACCACAAAGTGGGATGTGCAAGTGAATAATCTGCATAGACACAAGAAGAGAATAGGGAAAGAAATGAGGCTTAAAATGAAAATTGGAGAGTATGACATGGATCAGGTTATCTTAGATCAAGGATCTGATGCCAATGTCTTGCCAAGATAGATTTGGGAATCGATGGGTAAGACAAAGCTGCAATGCTCTAATATTCAACTGAAGATAGAAAATCAATGGAAAATCATACCCTTAGGAAGGTTGTTTAATGTCAAAGTGGACATCGACGGAGTGCGCACTACCAGTAACTTCGAAGTAATTGAGATATTAGATGATAGTGATCCTTAGCCCGTGTTTCTTGGATTGGATTGATAATTTTCCAACATGGCTACAATTAATCTCAAGAAAAGGAAAATGATATTCGAAAGTAATAATATGAGGGTTATTGTTCTATTAGATCCATCAGAAGGGGCGAGGTATATAGAAACTGTCAAAGAGGAATATAGCACGGATGATATTGATAATACCTATCGAATCAAAGTGAAAGAAGAGGAATGGATCAATCCCACTATAGATGGAAAGTTGAATTGGGAGCAAGATAGTTCTTGCACCTCGAATTCAGAGGAGGAATTGGAGAACTGGAAGAACAAATTACATGAAGTGTCTACAAGGCGATGTGCAAGGATCACTAAAGTAGTGTGTTGCATGAAAACTGAGGTACGTGATTTACATTTATATGATGGTTTGTGTGATGTAAATAATTTCCTTAAATATTATGAAAGGCGGGTACCAGAATGTCAGAGACTGTTAGCACTGGATCAAGCGCTGAGGGTTGTGCCTACTAGATGGTGGGGTACGCATAAGAAGAATATAGGAAATTGGCAGGAATGTAGAAGGTTGATGTGGGTAAGATTTGGACAAGTAAAAAAAGAGCTCACAGACAAGTATGATGGCCAGAATGATCCTAGGGACCACATTTACATGGAAGCATGGGATAAATTCCATGAGAAGGATGGGTGCTTGGGTTCATCCATACTCTGGAAATGTTCCCTCAAAACTTTTATTTGGAAATTGAACTTCGACATGGAAATGCTAGCTGGGCAGAAATGGTGGATGGATTTGTGATGTCATTTAGATTTGAAGATGAGTATCCACATATAGATGCAATGCTGAATATAGTTAAGAAAAAGATATTTGAAAATGAAGTTCCATATATCTGGCAACCTGATTAGGTTGCACATATCCAGAATGTGATAGAATTCTATAATCTTACTGTAGATGAGGATGAATATCCTCACAACAATGACATCAAAGAGTCATAAGGACATTGTGAAGGAAATGGACCTGAGATAGATATGCCTGATATAATGAAGCCATTGAAGATGAGGAAGGTGAATATAGGGTTAGAGGCTGAGCTAAAATATGTGACCATAGGTGACTACTGGGATGACGACACTGTCAACAAGATAATAAATTTTTTAAATGATTACCAATAGTTGTTTCCCACTAAATTTTCAGACATGAAAGGCATCATAGGGGATTTGGGAGTTATGAGGATTTCAATGAAGCCTGATGCGAAGCCTGTTAATAAAATGCCTTATATACTGAACCCAAAATAAAAGGAAAAGGTAAAAGAAGAATTGGACAAGATGTTAACAACGGGGATAATTGAACCTATCGAAGAGTCTTAATGGGTAAGCCCCATGGTAGTTCAGGAGAAGAAGGCGAAAGGGGGAATTAGAATCTACGCGGACTTGAGGAAGTTGAATGATTCATGCCTTGCATGACCCTTTCTCTACACCATTTACAGACGAAGTGTTGGATAATATAGGAGGACAAGAGGCTAACTCTTTTATAGATGGCTTCTCAGGGTATCATCAAATCGGAATTGCACCAGAAGACAGACATAAGAAAACGTTTGCTACAAAGTGGGGCTCCTATCAATATATAATGATGCCTTTTTGGTTGAACAATGCTTCTAATATTTTCTCTAGAGTTGTAATTGCAGGTTTCAAGGAATATATACACAAATTTCTCGAAGTTTACTTCAACGATTGGATAGTAATTGGGCTATTAAAGAAGCATGTGGTGACCTTAAGGTTGATGTTGTTGGAATTATGATGCATGTGTTGTACTTGATGGCAACCAACTCGTAGAAGATCAACTCACTTATATATATCTAGATGAATCTACGGAAGAGATATCAAATGTGACAGAATACATAGGATGCAGGACAGCTCAAAGGAATCAGATGACAATTCTCAGTATAACAAGTTAGCTTTGCCATCATGTCCAAAGGGGGAGATTGTTGGCATTATGAGACAAGTGTTGTCCTTGATGGCAAATCACACAGATGATAAATTATAGTGCAACAAAGTTATTTTCAAGTTCATGCACTTTCATGCAAAGAAAAGTTTCTTTCATGTAGAGAAAAGTTCACGCACTTTCATGCATAGAAAAGTTTTTTTCATGTAGAGAAAATTTCACGCAATTTCATGCAGATAAAAGTTTCTTTCATGTAGAGAAAAGTTCACGCACTTTCATGCAGAGAAAAGTTTCTTTCATATAGAGAAAAGTTCACGCACTTTCATGCAGAGAAAATTTCCTTTCATGAAGAAAAAAGTTCACGCACTTTCATGCAGAGAAAAGTTCCTTTCGTGCAGAGAAAAGTTCACACACTTTCATGGTTGGTTCATGGTATTAGTCCGACAGTTTTTGATCCTATGGTTTTGGTTCGTGGTATTGCATCCAAAAGTGTTGATCCCAAGTATTGGGTCCATGGTATTGAATTGTTATGGTTTTTGGTCCGTGGAATTGTGAAAGGCCTAAGGCTATAAAAGAGGAAGGAGATCATTTGGCAAGGTATCTTCTGAATAATTGAATATCTGATAAAGTGCTAGATCTGGAATATGGTGATTGGGTTATGGTGCAGATCTAGATCTGAATAAAGAAGGAACCTGAGTGCAAGGAGAAGGATAAGTTCTATTGATGGGTCAAAATCTTAAGGCTGGAATAGTGGTATCTCTATATGATTTTGATCTGTGATATGTGGCACACGCTTGATCTATAAATCTGATAATATGGGTTATCTAATATCTGAATGTTTGAAAGAATGAATTTATAGATCTGTACACAGGTTTCTGTTGGTGAAGTTGCGGACTTTACTTGAAATATGTTTTAGCTGCTTTTATCTATTACTGCAGTGTTCAAGGTTCTGATTTGATATATGGTTTTTGTGTGCTGAGAAAGTATTAATTCAGTTTATGCACAAGGAAGTTGGTTGATTGCAGATCTATTTGATACTTGATGGATCGGGATCTTAAGGATTGTAATGTTTATCATTATTTGGTTTGATAGACTAGATCTGAATTATTGACGTATGTTTTATGAATGGTATGATCTGGGTATGTCTGATGTATGGAACAACTGCAAAGTTATAAGGAAATATTTGCAGATCTGTATGCGGGTTGGCTTTGGTGAAAGCATTGATTCAGTATTGGGTAATTCAGAGATTGACGATCCTAGTATTGATTGATCATGAGCTTCAATGATATTAATGGGTCCAGTATGAAAATTGGATGAAACGTGGCCTTTCAGATTATGATGTTGTGCTTCAGTGTATCCAGTCTGAAAATTGATGAAACATGGTACCTGGAGGAAGAAATAGAAGGTTGTAGCCTTCGGTAGGTCGGCACCTACACACTAGTACATCAGCTAGTACAAGAGCCAAGGGGGTGGTAGCTCCCTTCTAGTAGCAGCTGGAAAACAAGTAAAGGTTGGAGCATTTCCGCAGGTAGCAGCCTGTGTACTAGTAAATGGATCGGCTAGTACAAGAGCAAATGGGGTTGTAGCTCCTTCCAGGAGAGTCTGGAGAACGAGAGAAGGTTGTAGCCTTCTGCAGGTAGAAGCCTGTGTATTGGTATAAGTCTGCACCAGAACAGAACTATTGTAAAAGGTATTTCTTATTAAAGAAGATTGAGACGACTTGCAGTACGTGGTTTTCACCCACATTGGGTTTCCACCTTACATCATGGTGTTCATGTGTGCTTCTTGTGTGTGATGATTTGTTCTATTTTATTGCTACGGTTTACTACTCATATGGTTATAATGTTCTGATGCACTCATTAGAGATCAACTAACTGAATCATATGTTTACTGGATATATACTTGTTGCATCACATATGAATCTTAATATGGAAAGTGAAAAGTTATATTGATCTGATAATAATGATTCACCCCCCCCCTTAGTATTATTTCCAACAGATGTTGGATACATGTAGGTAGTATTAGATATCATTTAACCTGAAGAAGTGCATATTTTGTGCGCCATTTGGAATATTGTTGAGACATGTGGTTTGTAAACAAGGGTTGATAGTAGATACGACGAAGATCACAGTCTTTGTGAACCCGCCAGTGCCAAAAATAGTAAGATAATTGCGTACTACACTATGACACATTGGTTACTATAGGAATTTTATAAAAGGATATGCACAGATAATTGCACCAATGGAGAAGTTGTTGAAGAAGGCTGTGACCTTCCAGTAGGATGAATAATTCCAGAAGAGCTTGGACATGCTGAAATAAAGAATGGTAATTGCACCAATTCTAGTTTTCCAGACTGGAATAAAGAATTTCATGTGCGTGTTGATGCATCTTGGATAGCTTTGGGAGTAGTACTAGTGTAGTCGTGAGTAGGGGATATTAATCATCCCATTGCATTTTCATGCAGGAAGCTATCTAAGGCAAAAAATAATTATAGCATGATAGAAATGGAGGGGTTAGCCATGGTGTATGCACTGCAAAAGTTCATACATTACTTGTTGGGAACACATCTTAAAATGTTCACAGATCATTGAGTGCTGAAGTACTTGGCGAAGAAGCCTGTTTTGGGAGGGAATATATGTAGATGGTTGTTATTATTCCAATAATATGACTTTGAAGTTATAGTAAAGCTGGGAAGATTGAATGATGGGCCTGATCACCTATCCAGGATAGGGACTGGAGAAGAACCTACGAATATTGAATATAGTTTTCCCGATGCACAGCTGTTTGTAATTAAAATCACAGATTATCAATTTGTGGATATTATTCGGTTTTTGTCCAAAAGGAATGGTGTCTATAGAGTACACTACAAAGCAAAAGGAGGAATTGGTGGTTCATGCAAATGATTTTTCGCTGATTGTGGGACACTTGTATAAAAGGGGACCAGATGAAGTACTATGCACATACATCCCTGAACATGAAAGAAAAAAAATTATGAAGGAATCTCATGGAGGAGTCGTAGATGTGAATTATGCAAGAAAATCCACTGCGCAGAAGATTTTTAGAGTCGAGTTATGGTGGCCTACAGTGCATAAGGAAGAAAAAGTATTTTTTCAAGCATGTGATGTCTACCAAAGGATAGGAACGCCATCTAGAAGAGATGAAATGCCACTAGTACCCCATGTTAATTTTTAGGCTTTTGATAAATGGACAATTGACTTTATTGGACCTATCAATCCATCAGGGAAAAGGACTAGTGCAAGATACATCATCATTGCAGCTGATTATTTGACAAGATGGGATGAGGCAAAACTGGTAAAGGATTGTAGCATAGAAACTTCTACGTAGTTCATTTTCGAGTATATATTGTCAGGATTTGGTTGTCCAAAGATCTTGATGAGCGACCAAGGGACACATTTATTGAATAATACAATTGAAGCACTAAGTCTAAGGAATTTCAAGTTTACCGCCAGAAGAGCACTCCCTATCATCCTCAGGAAAATGGGACAATTGAAGCTTTCAATAAGATTCTAGAGAATGGATTTACTAAGATGTGTAAAGTAAACAGAGATGACTAGGAATTGAAGCTTCCATTGGTGTTGTAGGCATACAGAATGACATGTAAGAAATTGACTGGGTGTTATGAAACCATCTCACAAAAGGATAGAAAAGATAGATCAACAACTTCAAAATTAGTCTCTTCGAGGGGGAAACCTCCTTTACATTATACAAATGAACAATTCTTGGATGATGCAAATGAAAAGACCTCCCTTCTATATATATGAGTCTAAGGGGTCCCAATACAATCAGAGCTTACATAACAATAATATTGTAGGGGAAAAACAATAACAATAGTGGGCTTCTATGGGGCATAATAATAACAACATGAGGACTATATGGGCACAATAATACAATAAGGGGGTTGCACTAATAACAATAGGGGGTTACACTAGTAGTATAGGGATCTAACATTCCTCTCTCCTTTAAAAAGTGGTGTCCTCAACACTTGAGTAGTTCTGGATGATTTTGTATAAAATTCTCATCCTCCCATGTGGAATCTTTAGTGGGTAAGTTCTTCCACTTGATGACATACTCTAAAATTGATCAATTCTGTAGCTGTCAATTTCTTGTTTTTGTGACTTCGTTCAGTTCCAATGTGATTTTTCCTTCCTCGTCAAGTTTTGGAAATATTGTTTGAACTGTGATGTTCTCACCTATAACCTTCTTTAAGCATGAAACATGGAAAATTGGGTGCACTCAGGAAGATGTAGGAAGCTCCAATTTGTATTCCATAGTACCAATATTTTATAACACCTTGTATGGACCATAATACTTTGGTGATAATTTATTATCCTTATTGCTTTCTTGAGGGACATTTGTTTGTATGGTTCTAGTCGTAGAAATACCCAGTGACCTACATCAAAACTTATTTCACTGCAATGTTGATTTGCATGTTGTTTTAGATTATTCTGCGCGAAAGTGAGGTTATCGTTTAATAATTTGAGAACTTGTTGTCGATGCTCGATGTGATCTTCCACTGCTTGAACCTTAGAATTTTATTTTAAAGATGATGTGATGGATGATGGATGATATCCATAAAATTCCATAAATTGGGTCATTTTTGATGCAATATGGAAGGAAGTGTTATACCACCATTTAGTGAGAGGAAACCACTTGACCCATTGTGTACATTTATCATATACAAAGCAATGAAGATATCCTTCAAAACATTTTTTCACTATCTCAATTTTCCCATTAGATTGAGGATGTTAATATGATCTATAAGCTAAATGAGTACCCAAATATTCCACCTCTTGTACTCCAAAGAAACATTTGGATCTTTTTGCATATAATTGTTTCTCCTCCAATAGTTTGAGCACCTTATCAAAATGTTGAACATGATCCTTCCAAGGCTTGTTGTAGATTAGTATATCATCCAAAAATACTAACAGAAATTTTCTAAGGGAGGGTTTGAAAATGGAATTCATCAAACCTTGAAATGTAGAAGGTGTATTGGTAAGGCCAAAAGGCATGACCAAAAATTCATAATGACCCTCATGAGTTCTAAATGTTATTTTTGGAATGTCTTCAGTCTTCATTTTGATTTGATGATATCCTGAATGAAGATCCAACTTGGTAAAGTAAATCGATCCATGTAATTCATCCAATAATTCATCAATGACAAGAATGGGAAATTTATATTTAATAGTAAGCTTGTTGAGCTCCCTATAATCGGGACACATGCGCCATGAACCATCCTTCTTGTGTACCAATACCACTCGAGAAAAGGAATAACTTTGACTAGGCTGAATTATACCAACCTCTAGCATTTATGCAACCATGCGTTCAATTTCACTCTTTTGGCCATATGGATATCTTTAAGGCCTGATGTTTGGGGGAACACTTCCGAGAATCGAATGAAGAACATTGTCATGATCACGAATAGGTGGGAGGCCTTTGCAAGTCTCAAACACCTTGGAATGATTATGCAAAACTTTTTGAAGATCTGGAGAAATAGATTATTTCGATATGGGAACCTCTAGTGAACATAATTATGTTATTACGACCCGTTGTTCTTTCTTTAGAAGCTTTGTCATGTTGTTCGAGCTGATTATCTTTCCTAGTTTCGCTTTTATACCCCTTAATTCAACTTCCTTTCCTTCCTAAAAAAAATTCAAGAAAAGTTCTTAAAAATTAAAAGTTATCGCACCCAAAGATTGTAGCCATTGGACTTCTAGTACAACATATGCACCACCCATTGGAATGGAAAGCATTGAACTATTCAAGACATATGCTCCCATGGATAACTTGATATTATGGCACTTTCTAGAGAAATTTTTGGTTCTTCCATTTGCAACCATTACTTGACACTCTGGTGCTAGATATAGGAAGAAATTCAATTCCTTGGCTATCTTACAATGAATAAAATTATGGGTACTACCTGAATCAATCAACACTATTACCTTTTTCTTCTTGATATGCCCTTATATCTTGAGAGTTTGAGGAGTGGTAATTCTTGCCAATGCATTACAAGATATGGTTAGATTCATTTCTTCCTTCTCTAGGATTATTTCTTGGTGTATATCCTCTTATTTTGAATTTTCTTGTTCCTTTTCTTTCTCCTCTTCCCCATCTATGTAAATTAATTTCTTCTCAGCACACTTATGACCTTTAGTGTTTTTCTATCACAATTGTAACAAAAAACTTTTGCTCTTTTTTCTTCCAATTGTTGTGGTGTCAATCTTGTAGGTGGTGAAAGGCTAGGGGAAGCAACACTTCCATCTTTATAGTTGTAAGTGGTAGGCTTCCTCGTTGCCATAATTTGCTTTCCATTTTTCTTGCAACCTGAATGTCTTCTCCAGTGAATCAGGTTCCCAAAGGTGAAAATCATGCTGGATGTTAACATTTAAAGTCCCTATTGAAACATCAATCCTATGCTCCTTTGGAATATCTTTTACCATTATATTCAATTTTTGGAAGTCCTCAATGTGCTCCATCATTGAACACTTTTGTTTGAGATTTATCAATTGGCTAAAAAAGGTATTTCTTTTTGTATCCTCATAATGTGCTATCATTTCTTTCATAAAAATTTCCTAAGTGACAAATTGTTTATGAGAGAAAAGTCATCGATACCATACAAATTGATTTGGTTTCAAATATAAAGTTGCAATGCGTACCTTTTGTGTGTTTTGTACATTATGGAGATCGAAATATTGCTCCATATGTAGTATCAATGTTACAGGATCTTTACCATCAAACTTCCTCATATTGATGTTTGGAACATGGTGGGTCTTCAATCCAACGTCAGCGTCTATGAAATCATGATTAACATTTCTTTTGTTCTCATCATGAGTTTCTTTTACTACCCTTTCACCATTAGTAAGCATTTCTTGTAGAAACTTTGTCAAATCTCCTTAAAATCGTCCATGTTGCCTTTAATTTTTTCTTCTATACCATCCATCTTATCTTCCACGCCCTTTGAATTCCTTCAAACTAATTTTTCAACCAAACTTATGCAAAACTTAAAAAAAAAAACTACACACACTTTTTTCACTTTGTAGGAGCTTCATATTAAATCTGTTTTACCTCTGTAATTTCGGATCTCCAAGGTCTAAAATTGTGTCCTTCCATATCCCTCTGAGTCCTCTTTCCAACCCCACAAGTCTAATCAGTATTGTATTCTCCAAGAAAGAGTTATGCTAAATCTCCCACGATGACCTAATTATAGACTGGTTCCATAGAGCAAACTTGTACGAAGTTTCACATGTCATTGTTTCGACCTTAGGACCTAAAACTGACACACAGAAAACTCTAGGTCATTCTCTTTCTATAATGTTTTATAAAATTTCAATATGATGCTTAGAGAGAAAGTTATGACGATTTTTTCGAGGTCACCTGTTTGGGATGTAATTCCGGAGCCTACAAAAACCCTAAATGGATTGGACCATATATCCAAAAATATAGCGAAACAAGATTTGAAATTCGGGCATGAGCTTCATTATGATTTTGGCTAAAATGAGTCGTAATTTTAGTGTCTGCACCTTCATAGAAGACAAATTATAGTGAACATTACATGATGACCTGTTTGCGATGGAATTCTAGAGCTTGTAAAAACCCTAACTTCCTCGGATCATATCTCCGAAAATATAGCGTGCCAAGATCTGAAATTCAGAACCGAGGTTCAAAACGATTTCTTCTTATATTGGTTTTTAATTTAGCTTCTAAAACTTCATAGGAAAAATGTTATAGCAAAAATTCCATGATGACCTATTTGGAGCGGCGAAACCCTAGAATCCAAAGGCTCTAATACAAAATGTTATGAAACCAGCTCACAAAAAGATATAAAATATAGATCAATGACTTCAAAATCAGCCTCGTCGAGGGGGAAACCTCCTTCACATTATACAAATGAACAATTCTTGGATGATACAAATGACAGGACCTCCCTTCTATGTATAAGAGTCTTAGGGGTCCCAACACAATCAAAGCCTACATAACAATAATATTATAGGGGCGCAACAATAACAATAATGGGCTTCTATGGGGCATAATAACAACAACATGGGGACTATATGGGCACATAATACAATAAGGTGGTTGCGCTAATAACAATAAGGGGTTACACTAGTAGTATACTAGCCTAACATTGCGCAGACACCTTTAAGGTTGGTATATGGACAAGAAGCAGTATGCCAATGGAATATAATGTGCCAAGTCTAAGAATTGTAGTTGTCATAGATATGGTGGACCCCAACATGACGAACAAGAAAATGTTGCAGATACTAACCTTAGAAAAAGATAGATTCATAGCAGGATTCCATCAACAAGTGTAGAAAGAAAGGGAGAAAGCCTGGCATGACAGGCACATCAAGAAGAAGATATTTTCAATGAGCACCAGTATTGTAGCAAGAATGTTGCAACTCCTAGGGCTACTAGCTTTACTTTATCAACCCGAGGTTCATACAATATTGGAGGTGACAATGTTGTATACACAAGTAAAAGTGATAGTGCTTCCATTTTTTCATTGTTCAGCCAGCGAGAGACCACTAGGTTTTTTCAAGCCAGACTTCTTTGGATTAAAAAAAAGCTTGATT
The DNA here is from genome assembly GCA_031772625.1 of Pinus tabuliformis. Classification (NCBI taxonomy): domain Eukaryota; kingdom Viridiplantae; phylum Streptophyta; class Pinopsida; order Pinales; family Pinaceae; genus Pinus; species Pinus tabuliformis. The sequence continues at coordinate 295,561,096 of CM062814.1, forward strand.
ACTGATGAGGGAAAGAGAAATATACTCTAAGGGAAAGCTTGTCTACTGCAATAACGAAAAATACTGAAATCCAATGCTAAAAACACACCATTTTCTAACTAACTGCTAAGAGACTATGTTTCAGAAATAATGCTAGGCTAACATGTATGAAATTCTACTATCTTAAGCATGTAAATTCGAAACATTAAACGTTACTACTGTGCATGTAAATGACTAAAATAAATATGTTTTTCTTTTTTGTCTTTTTTTATGGAAGAGTGTGAACGCTAATCTCTTTTGGTGATGTGGCAGGTGGCTTAGGGATGTTGGTGGATGGTTGGAAGTTTTGGGAGACCCTTGTTCGGTCTTGAAAATTTTATTCATTTCCATTACACTTTCACTATTATGTCCATTATATCATCTCCATTTCACTACTATGTTACCACATTCATCCCACTTTCATTATCATTGGGCCACATTTATGTTTTTCCAAACTTTATTAATTCTAAGCCTTTTAAAATGAATTTGTGGTTAAAAATTAGAAAATAATGTGCATATGCTTATACCTAACAAGTGGGTTGAGATTGTTGACATGTGTAGGTCAAAAGGAGGCTTCTAGAAGGCCTTTATGTGGCACTCTAAGGCCAAATTCGAATTTGAGAGGAAAGAATCATGGGATCGTGAGGATATGTGTCACATCTCCTAATTTTATTGAAACTCTAAGAAGACATGTGTCTTATCAGTTTTTATTTTGATTAGGACTCTAAAGGTAGAGGGAGAGATTCATGGACTCTCATTAATGAGATGGTTTTTCATATTTTTGTATAAGTAGGATATCTCTGTCCTTCATTTGTTAGCTTGTTAATCTTGGCTTAGCTTAGCTTTTTAGTTCTTCAGCTTGGAGTTTGTAGTTCTTCCTTGATGGCTTTAGAAAGCTTTGGAGAGCTTTGTTGTACTTTGTAATTTTGAAAAGTTTGAATAAAGCTTTGATGTTCTCAACATGGAAGGAGATGTGAAGTAGATGTCATGGAGCACATTAGAATGTAAGGTAGAGTAGATTTTATTTTGTAATTTTTCTTTGATTTCATTATGTCATTTGATTGCTTTCAAGTTTGATAGATTAGAGTTTCCATTGATGTAATTTTAATTCATGCAAGTGTGTTCAATTAGTTGATTGTAGATTAGTTTTTCTTTACATGTTTTTGCATCAAATAGTGACATGAGATTTGCCTCTCTGCTAAACTTTTTCTTAAGCTTTTCAATTTAAGTTATGCTTTGATTTCAGTATTATTTATTTGCGGTTGTTAGTTAGTTTAGATATCAAATTCTTCATGTCATTTGACGCTATCTCTAGAGCCATGGCTTAACCCCGAAAAGCTACTTGGCGAGCTATCAGATTATGAGTGAAGTGATTTGATTTTACTTTCATCTTTGGAATTAGATATCAGGTTCTTCACGTTATTGACGTTATCTCCAGAGCCATGGCTTAACCCCGAAAAGCTACTTGGAAAGCTATCAGATTAAAAGTGAAGTAAATTGATCTTGGTTTCATTAGTCTGCAATTTTTGGTTTGTTTTAATGCAATAATTTAGATTTTATTTCTGTAATTATATGGGCAAAAGAGATAGTGATTTCATGATCAGTATTTTATCTTTTGTTTGATTTAAGTAGCTACATATTTACATTTATGTTCAAGTATTAATAGCATGTTTTGAGATCTTTTGAAGTGCTAAGTTTTGGAATTTATCATAAGGGACATAAAACTTGTCTTGAAATCTACATCCATACTTGACCTTTAAAAGTATTCTTAAGACCTTAGAATAAGATTTCCATTTGCATTAAACACTTTTGGAAACCAACAAGAACAAAACCCCAAAAACAACATAAACTATAAAACAATGAAGTAAGAAAAAGGTTAACTAAGCACATATGTTGCACTACACTTCATCAGTTTACGATACTTGGATTGATAATTTATGTAGAGCAATTGAAGACATTAAATTGACTAGACATTTTAGCGCTGTTGTCGGGGAATTAGGAGATCTTATTTTTTACATCTAAAATAATAATAATAATAATTTATTGAGTATGCTCTCCTCCTGCACTTTGTGTGATCTGGAGGATCAGAAAAAGCATTGTTATGTAAAAAAAAAAGGAGAAAAAATAAACTTCATCATTTCAATTGATTCAATAAAAAAAGTCAAAAAATAAAAATAAAAAATCCAACTGCTTTGATAGGCTCAGCTGTCCAAGATTCACTGGTTATGGTTTGTAGTGGTCCTCAAAACACTGTGTCCTGTTTTAATAAGATTCTGCAAATTAGCTGCGGAATGCAGTCTGATTACGCAGCTAACTATGAATTCTACAACTAATTTCAAGGTTTAGCAGGTTACATGCATCCAATGAAGAAACCGACCACATGGGCATCTCCAGAATTGTCCTAACATGGATCCTATCCTAGTCACCCAGCCGAGATTGATAAAAAAATCAGCTTAAGACCTCAGTCAAAGTCCTGTTTTTAGTATATTTTACTTGAAGTCTTTGCTGTCTGAAATTGAAAATCATTAATCCTTCTTATAAAATTTCACAATTTCAGAGAAAAAAGAAAAACAATCAATGGCTATCTCGAATTCTAGTTTCCACTGTGGCCTCAATAGAAAATCTACATTCCTGTTTGAGCTTTGGCCTTAGAATAAACCTGCAAAAATCATAAAAAAAAATAAACCTGCAATGTCAACAATTCTCCAATGTTTTGCATCTTGAAATATCCTCTGTTCTTTGGCTTTAACCTCAAAATTGAAAGTTGTGGGATTATTCTGAGTTGTGAAGAGCAAAAGTAATCAAATAGTAGATCATCACCTTCACAGTTTCTGCACAAAAATCAACAACTGAAGTCAACAGCTGTAGATGAATCAAGGCTCAGCTCCATGATTATAAATGACCAGGATTTTACTACTTTTTCTCCTACCGAGCTTCAAAATGAAGATCTCAACGTGTCTAGCACTTGAATAGCTGAAACTTATCTTACGGTTATCTGACAGAATTGAGGAAAAATTATAGCTAAAGATCGATGGAATAGCAGTAGCATTTGCTGGAAAACTACCCATAGCTCAACATGTGAAAAACTTAGTTTGTTTCTACAAAAACATGGGATAGTTACTGTAGAAGATGTTTACTTGCTGCGACTGGTTAGTGTAGATATTGCAAAATTTAAGAGGTTGATTACTTTTGATGCTGGAGTACAATTGTATGCGATTTTGGAGATTTGTTTCACTGATTCATACGTTGAGAATACATCTGAAAACAGTTTTTCTCTCAGAAATTCATTTCACAGCTGAATGCAACAACACAGGAAAACGCAAAACACTTAAAAAACGTCAAACTTCAACTGCATGATCTGGCCAAACAGAGATGAATTTGGGAAAAATAAAACACAGATTTTTTCTTCAATAGGGTCAATTAGATAATCCAGAAATCGTTTTAAGGAGTTTGAAGCGGTTTGGGAGATCCCCTCGGTTCTTTGAAGCCCATTTTTGCATGCCTCGAGAAAAAAAAACAAATTTTAATTAATAAATAGGCTGTGATTTAATTCGGCGTGCCTGAGGAAGGGAATTCTAATTAGTAATCAACTACGTGCTATAATTTAATCATGATTACATGTTTTCCATCTTTAATAATTCATCTCACACCTGTCAAACGTGTCCGAATTGAATACGACTCTTCCCGATTGATCTGTTTATGCTCATCGTTTTACTTGCTAAAATAGCGGCACAAGAGTTGGTACTCATGGCTAAATTGGGTCAAAGATCAGGGTCAAAAGAAAGGGATCCTAAGCTGGTGCTGTAGAGTGAGTTTACTGGCCTTTTTCTCAGAAATATGGTCGGGTGAGCGATCACTTGTTATGCTTTCAACCTGAAACGCAGATGTGTACATGTTTGATTCTATTATGATGTGCAAAAACACTGCAATGAAACAACCTCTGTCAAACTATAATCCCATAAAAAACACTGATCAAGCTCATGACTATTTTCCACCTCATCTTTGTCAAACTGCACTTACAGCTAGGTTGGATTATATGCTTTGGTTTTAAGCAATTTGAGTAAATCAACAATTAGCATACAGCTGAATCCAATTTCTAGAATTCCTTTAATCAGCGGCCTTGAGAACTATGCCTTGGTACCAATGGATCTTGCTACTGATCATACAGAAGTTGGAGAATTGCATGTTGAATTTCAAAACTGATGGTCTATTGCCTCCACACAGTCTGTCTGTACACCAAGTTTTGCAGCCTTCATCTATTTCTATTCATACAAGTCTTCTTGCTTCAAAAATATTTCTTCATTTCATACTCAGCATTTTTCCAGTTCCATACCCATCAGTTTTCTCCATGGTATTCTTCATTTCTTGCTTATACAACTGTTTTGCTTCTACATAACCACTCTGTTTTCATATATCCGTCTTCTACATTGGTGTTTACACAGTAAAAAAGGCAGAATGGGTGTCATTGTGAGGATAGAGCCCGAAGGAGTCATCAAAGCTGTTGAAAAGATCATACATTTTCATTACTCTGATATATTTTCATCACTAAAACTATTTTGCTTCATATACCATTTACAAAGTTTTTATTTTCCGGGGAGACAATGAAGAAAATTAAAAATATATATATAGCATATCATGAATAATTGGTCTTGTGCACGAGCTGTGATCTTAGGATCTATCTCCCTGGTACTTGGCTGCATAAAATATCTTTTCCAATAACTTAAATTAGAAAACTGATGGTTGACTGTCTTTTAGCTATGGAATGCAGCCTGATTTCACAGTCAACTGGCAATTCCGCAGTCGTTTTTATACTTCTATAGGTTATAGGTGTCAAGAGATGAAACAAACCACATGGGTAGCTGGGAAAATTCCAGTACATGGATGGTGTCCTATTCATTTGATCTGAGTCGATGAAAAAGACCCCGGTCAAAGGGAAGTCAAGGTGTGTGTTATCACTAAGTTGCCACACTAAGTCGCTACATGTCAAGAAAAAAAATAATTTTGAATCAATGAAATGAATAAGTTATTTACTCACTTTTCTGAAGGGATTGATTAATTTTGGGCTGATGATGAAAGATGAATGGCTAACTTTTTGTTCAAGATTTTTAGCTATAGAAATTGTGCACATTCCGCAGCTAAAGTCCAATTCTGCAGCTGTTCTCCAGCTAAAAAAACCTCATTGTTCAAATCAGCCTAACTTTCTCATACGAAATCAGATTTTGATGATTCAAGTATCATTGGAAAGATCTCAACAATATCTACACAATGAAAAATCCATCATTAGAGTTTGAAATGGTAAATAATGAAATAAATTGCTGAAAAGAAGAAACATTCAACTTGGGGCACCAATTCCAAAGCAGGTATAAATTCTTTTGATTTTTCCTTTGAGAACTTGTTTCATTAATACAAATTCTTAGTTTTGTGTGTAAATATCATAACTAGAGAGATTGATCACCTCTTTCCTTCAATAATCTTACATTTCATTGCAAAAGAAGTATTAGTTTTTTTGTAGGTTTCAGGAGGAAGGACAAATGACTACAAGAGAATGGTGTCTCTCTAGGAGACAAATTTGTTTCATAAAAGGATGATCAACAACAAAGAGGAAATATGCTGATGCAAAATCAGATCCAAACACTTGAAAAAATTTCAGATACTATTGTCTCCTTCACATTCATACCTCATAATAAACCATTCACCTCATTTCACTTCATATTTTCCATTTACATTCACATACACTTTCCATCTCTTTTTGTCAATTCATAACCCACAAATAAAAGCAAGAGGCTCATTCACATGCTTATTTTCCATTGCCATTTCTACTCTCCATTACCATCTTCCATTTTCATCTTCCCTTTCCTGCCATTTTCATTCCTAAAATAAGCCTTGCTTCAATGCAAATTATTGAGTCCATAGTCCTTTGAGTCTAAGTTTCTTGTAAAGACACGTTGAGACTTGCATGCCTTAATAGCAAGTTCTCATGCTAATGAACAATGGGAATACATTAATGTCCCTTGTTCATCAAATCTTCTAAGTGACTCGACATCGGAAAAACTATTCGTACTTAGCAAGATGTGTTTGGGCATCTTGACTCTCATTGTCATCAATGATGAGAATTCTCATGTTGACTAGTGGCATCCATCAATGGCCACTAAGTCAACAATTTCCTGCTATGTTCGACATCAGAATATCTTTTCACATAGTATGAATTGTGCCAATGAGTTTTGAAGACATGAAGACTATTATTTTTAGCATTTTGGAGCAGATTCAACAAGTTTTAGTAGAAGCAATAAAAATTCATCTTAATTCTTTATCCATGATTTTTTTTGTTCAGCCACTTGAAGAAGAATATGATCAAAATTTTGCAGCCACCACACATACAACTCATCCATTCCAAAGGGTAAGTTAAGGTACGCCATTTTCTAACTTTTGACCATAGAATTCCATAAAAAGATAGAATGAAAATTGTTGGAAAAACATTTCTCTTCCTCATTTCATAAAATTTCCAATACCATCAGTTTGGGGGGGGGGGATACATTCATCTTCATATCATGCCATGTCCATATCATATTCAGGAGCCTACATACTTCCAACATATATTAACTATTACATTGTTATTTTGAGCATACAATGGCTTTTCAAAATAAAGTGCTTAAAGAATAAATTGGATACAAACAAAATCATGGTTGTCACACAAGAACCAACCATCATGCAATCCAATAAAAATATACTTTGCAAAAATAATCAAAATATCATTATGCAAAGTTCAAAGATCAAAATAAAATGCAACAACAATTGGTTGTAACACAAGAATTAACCATGTTGCAATTCAAGTAAAACACTTTGCAAAAAAGAAGTTATCAAATAATATCATGCAAAGTTAAGCCAAAGCTCAAGGATCAAAAGAGTTAATGTAATATATATTGCATGAGGACATGTAATAACTTCAGTTGGGGGGTATGTTGGGTCTTGAAAATGTCATTCATTTCCATTACACTTTCACTATTATGTCTATTATATCACCTCCATTTTATTTCCATTTCACTACTATGTCACCACATTCATCCCACTTTCATTATCATTGGGCCACATTTATGTTTTTCCAAAATTTATTAATTCTAAGCCTTTTTAAGTGAATTTGTGGTTAAAAATTAGAAAATAATGTGCATATGCTTATACCTAACAAGTGGGTTGAGATTGTTGACATGTGTAGGTCAAAAGGAAGCTTCTATAAGACCTTTATGTGGCACTCTAAAGCCAAATTCGAATTTGAGTGGAAAGAATCATGGGATCATGAGGATATGTGTCACATATCCTAATTGTATTGAAACTCTAAGAAGAAATGTGTCTTATCAGTTCCTATTTTGATTAGGACTCTAGAGGTAGAGGGAGAGATTCATGGACTCTCATTAATGAGATGGCTTCTCATCTTTTTGTATAAATAGGAGATCTCTCTCCTTCATTTGTTAGCTTATTAGTCTTGGCTTAGCTTGGCTTTTTAATTCTTTAGGTTGGAGTTTGTAGTTCTTCCTTGATGGCTTTAGAAAACTTTGGAGAGCTTTATTGTAATTTGTAATTTTGAAGAATTTGAATAAAGCTTTGATGTTCTCAACATGGAAGGAGATGTGAAGTAGATGTCATGGAGCACATTAGAATGTAAGGTAGTAGATTTTATTTTGTAATTTTGCTTTGATTTCATTATGTCATTTGATTGCTTTCAAGTTTGATAGATTAGAGTTTCCATTGATGCAATTTTAATTCATGCAAGTGTGTTCAACCGGTTGATTGTAGATTAGTTTTTCTTTACATGTTTTTGCATCAAATAGTGACATGAGATTTGCCTCTTTTCTGAACTTTTTCTTAAGCTTTTCAATTTAAGTTATGCTTTGATTTTAGTATTATTTATTTGCTGTTGCTAGTTATTTTAGATATCAAATTCTTCATGTCATTTGACGTTATCTCTAGAGCCATGGCTTAACCCCGAAAAGTTACTTGGCGAGCTATCGGATTATGAGTGAAGTGATTTGATTTTACTTTCATCTCTGGAATTAGATATCAAGTTCTTCACGTTATTGATGTTATCTCTAGAGCCATGGCTTAACCCCGAAAATCTACTTGGCGAGCTATCGGATTAGAAGTGAAGTAAATTGATCTTGCTTTCATTAGTCTACAATTTTTGGTTTGTTTTAGTGCAATAGTTTAGATTTTATTTCTGTAATTAGATGGGTAGCAGAGACAGTGATTTCATGATCAGTAATTTATTTTTTGTTTTATTTAAGTAGCTGCATATTTACATTCTTGTTCAAGTATTAATAGCATGTTTTGAGATCTTTTGAAGTGCTAAGTTTTGGAAGTTACCATAAGGGACATAAACCTTGTCTTGAAATCTACATCTATACTTGACCTTCAAAAGTATTCTTAAGACTTTAGAATAGGATTTCCATTTGCATTAAACACTTTAGGAAACCAACAAGAACAAAACCCCAAAACAACATAAACTATAAAACAACGAAGTAAGAAAAAGGTTAACTAAGCACATATGGTGCACCACACTTCATCAGTTTACGATACACGGATTGATAATTTATGTAGAGCAATTTAAGACGTTAAATTGACTAGACAACCCTCAGGTGACCTTCTCTCACTTCCTAGAGGCTTTTCCCTCAATTCGGCCTCAAAACAGGCCACTACAAGAAAACCTACAGGATGTCCTAAAAACCTACAGCATTCCCTGTATTTCTACAGGATACAACTGAGAGAAAAATAATGGGTGTTGAAGGTGAGGAGGCTTGGCTTCCAAACTCGATATAAACTAACTCTTTAACTGTGACTTGCTCGATTGCCTTTTGATCTTCACGACTTGGCTGCTTGTACTTCGAGCTAGTGTGATTGATGGAGGATTATTTGAATGAGGGAGGAGTAAATGAGGAGGATTTACCTCTTACAATTTCTCTTCTTTGTCCCATTCAAGTTTCAGCCAATAATATTGTCAAAATTCCCTGATTTTCTCTCACAAATCTGCATTCAATGCACATTAGTCCACTAGGCATAATATCTCACTTTGACTCATCTCATTAAACAAAATCTAATCAAAACATGTAATATATTGTGAGAAGACTTGAGTTGACTAAGCTAGGAGGTGAATTAAGGTCCATATAGTTACCCAATGATGAGGCTCATCATCACCCCCTACTAGAAGTGTTACTCATCCTCTGAGAAACTCAATCAATATCCATATCTTTCATAGCCCTAGTGGCCTCCCTAACATCCCATGATTTTGTTGTGGTTTCCTCTTCTTGTGCATAGAATCTTTCCTTCCTTTCTATCTCCTCCCATTGCTTTCTTTCTTCCTCTTCCTTCCTTCCTTCTAACATCCCCAAGAGCAGTGGTGGACTCGGTCTCAAGCCAATCCAATTGACTTTGAGTCTTTGGATGGTTTGCTTATACATGGGTGTCTTGTTCAATGCTTCTCTCATTCTTTGAGGAGAATGGTACTCTCTAGTTTTCAAACTGTATGCCAAAGTATTTCATCTCCTTTGGCAAGCTTGCATGTTATCATCCTCTAACAACCTTAACATATCCTCAAAATGTGTAATTGCTTGCTCTTGGATAATGAGATGCTTGGGTGCAAGTTGAGGATGATTTGCAATTAAATTATGTGTGTTGCTAACATCCATTGGATTTGACTGCTCAACTCTTATCATAAGAGGCTTTTTTCTGTTCCCTTGCCAATATCTTCTTCATTTCTGCAACCCTTGCTTCCTCATGGTTCATCCATGATGCCAAAGCCATCAACTGTAAATCCCCTAGTTTTGCATTAGCATCCCATACATTCAGATCTGTCAAGGCCATGTTATGCAAGTAGAACTTAGACAAATTAGCCCTATCCTCCAATGTGCTTTGATAAAAAAGACCAATGAACTATCTATAATCCTGGAATGGCATAGTGCCTCTTTGTGCTAGGGTCTTGATTTGGAACTGTAGCCACTTTTCCTTAAGGTATAATGCATAGGACTTAGCTAGCATCCTACACTGCATTGCCTCTAAGGATAGACTGGCCATGGATGCCAATTGATTCTCTCTTTCTTGTAGCTATCCTTTCAATCATGCATTTTTTCCTCCAACTAAGATTTCATTATGGCCTCTTTGTCCCTTAGGCTTCTTAGTTCTCTGCCCATCTCTTTGAGCTTTTCCTCCATGTGACCTATGTCCTCCACTCCCTTGGACTTAGAAATCTGCATCCATCTATGTGTTATTGCTATTTATTTCTCAAGCTCAAAGAATAATGGGACGAAAATTTTTTGTGGAATGACCCTACCCCCTTCAATAAATTTGTAGTAGGATTCAGGTTAGGTTGAGGATTAGGTTCCCTTAGCACTGGGTCCTCCTTCTTTGTTTCTTGCTACATACTCCCTTCCTTATCCAATTTTTGAGTTTCTTATAGGTTTAGTAGAGTTTCCTGTAGGATTTCCTCTGCTTCTTGTATGTCGTATTGTGTATCCTGTAGGATGTATTTTCCCTTGGATGAGATAGATCTAGTCACAGGCCTTCTCACATAAATGATATGAGACTTAGGGGAGGTTTCTCCTGAGGATCCTTCTCCTTGAGTTTTTATAAGAGGATCCATATTCTCCTATTACATAGGCGAGTCTTCAATAACAATGGGAACCTTGGTGGGAGTTTGAGGTTTTCCTTGCTTATTCTTGTACTTTTTCTTGTTCTAAAGTACAAAGGGTTTTGTCTCTGTCTTTTTCCTTTCTGTTTGATAGGGGTGCTAAGGGAAGTGAGGGAAGCTGCTGCCTCTTTCTCAGTGGGTTCTAGAGACACCCTGGGTGACTCCTCCTTATCTTCTACCTCCTCTTTTCAATTTCCCTTTTAATTTTTGTCTTTCTCCTCTTATTCTCCCTCTAGATCCTCACCTTGTTCCACAGTTTCCTCCTTGGCATCTTCTTATGTTTCCTCACCACTTTCTAAGTTAAGCATTATTTTGATGTCTTATAGGGTGGAGAAGACATTGTATTTCTCCACTTTCTTGTCTTTAAGAACTAAACCCAACAAATCTTTCATTTTCTGGTGTAGAGTGATTGAATTCAAGTATTTCATCTTCTTTCCCTTGGTATGACCAGGGTCAGGAATCCAATTTGAAAATATCCTTAAGGAGTTTTGAATCAGAATGGGATTATTTTTCATTCTTAGCTTGAGTCTCTAGCTTCCCGATTTCCTTTCTTGTTTCTAGTGGAACAATATTGAAGTAGATGGCTACCGAATAATGCGAAAAAAGTCTTGCTCTTCGCTTCCCCCGAGGTTCACAACCACCTCCCCCACTTCTGTAATGCATTCTTTGTCCATGAGTCATCGATGAGGGGGTACACCTAGAGCATCTGCTAAAAATACCACGACCTACAAACTAACACGAGAAGAGACCATATGAACTAACTTGAAGACATGACCTTCGCCCAATTATATCATCCCCCTATCTCCATACAAATGTATCAAACTCTATTATGATAGTATAAGTGGAAATGAAGGGATCACTACCCTCGAAAGATGTCCCATAACCCATATCCAGATGACACCAAAATATACTCAGATAAAACACAAGACCCAGGGCACTGGAAGCAGACAGGGTGACACAACCTACTACTAAGAAACCTAACATAGTTTTAATATAAATATCATAGAAATACCCTCAATTTTTCATTACACTTAAGATTTCATGCCACAAAGCACCCAAAAGGAAATAAACCTAGAGATGATAACATCAATGGATAAGGGAGTTCCTTCTACCTCTACCATCTACTAAGAATTGAGTGACCCCAAAAAGACACACTAACCCTACCAAATCAGACCTACGCCATGAAATATTGAATGGACAACTAAAAAAATACATAAGACATAACACTTCTAATTCACGCAAAAGAGAGAATTTAGCAACCTCACTAGCCCAATACCGAGTCTAGGTCCTCGTAGACGAAAGAAATCCCACCACTAGATGGACTCCACTATACCACACCTCCATGCTAGAGTTCTAGTCCTTCCTCAACATAGAATTAACATTAACCAACAAAGGGAGGCTGAGGTCCAGCCCTTGTGTCCTCTCCATCTTGCTCCCGTGATCTTCGTAACCTTCATATTTCCTTCCATAAATAAAATATGCCAACTGTTAACATGCACGCATTACATGAAGGGGCATGTCATGCCCCTCCAAGCTTTAAATGCACCTTACAACTAGGAGGTGGCGGGTACTACCCCAAACACCTCCATCTCTTCAAAATTAACACCCCCATTAGGGAACTAGTTATATATATCTTCATCATAAGCACAATGATAAAATATTTTAACTACACAGACACATAGACACACACATATAAATTTTTTGTTACATTATAGCATGATATTGAAATATGACATTAAATTGTACACACACACACACACACACACACACACCAAAAAATCAATTTACTAGTCTTTCAAACACGACCATGCATCATTATGACAGGTGGTCTCAACTTGCCTAGTGGGAAGCCAGGTATTTTTGACTAGGTGGTCTCAACTTGCCCAATGAGAAACCAAGTATTTTTGATAACATGTTTATGGAATAAGAAGTCCAAAATGGAAAGAGATACAACTATCATAGAATCACTAAAGATTCTATGGACCTATCATGCCAAAAAATACTAACAAGAACCATCAAACACAATAGAAAACACACTATCATGGGTCAAGGACCAGATATTAACACCCAACTGAGAAACTCCTTTAGAATTCCAGCTCACAATACACTTGCCACCACAAGTTTGAGTTTTACACCTGGAACATAGGGAAGGAAACTCCCAACCAGAAAAATAAGAAAAACAATATTTCATAATACAATTGTTGAAAGTTATCCACAAGTAGAATAAGAAAGAGGAAAAACATCTCCAGAGCCCACATGAAAATATACAACTTTTGTGAAGATTCCTAGTGTGAGCAGAGCCCCAAGCTAGAAGCTAATTTGTGTTTAAACTGTAGATAGTTACAAGAAAACAAACCTTATAAATGTTAGGCTATAACCTCTTAGTGAAGTTGTACCAATAAATTTTGGCTGAGATAGTGATAGGGAGAGCCCTTTTTGAGACACACCACACAAAGCCGAAAACCAAGAGTTGAATAATAGATATAACACTAGTCTGTAAACACCAGAAAATAAACCTATACTTAGGCATTTTTACACAACCCACCAACTTGATGGGAGTCCCAACCTTTTCCCAACATAACCTCACAATCAAACTCCAGACAAACACCAAAATGGTAAACAATGAAACAACCTCCCTAGGGCTTCGACCAACTCACATACAATCCAGTTGTTGCGCTCACAACAAATAACAAGTCATGGGACATTTTTCCTAAACCAAATGAAAGATACAAGGTTCTATGAGTATAAATGTTACCAACCCATAGTGAAACTGACAACCATGAAATAATTGGAGTTACCCTAAGAAGATGTAGATAACTCTTCCAATTATGCACTGTTCCAATTTTCCTCCAGGTAATTTCTACAAGAACCAACTATAGTCTGCTTGTGAGTGGAAGGGTGTTGATGAACCAGGGGTGCTTTCCTGTATGAAGGCCCAATTTCGACAAACACCTCCACCATGATAAGCACATTAACTATACTCTAGGGCACATGATCTGCCTCGCTAGTCATGCCTAAATGATAAAATAAATGAACTGCTATCCTTAATGGGGAGAGGAATTGGTGTTCCCACAATTTAGTTGGGCACAAAATCCCCCCCCTCGAGCGTATGCTATAAGCATAAACCTTGCGTGGATGTTTCTCAAACCAATATACATGCATGCAGATACATACATGGGGTTGACCATGCCAATCCATGCTTTTAATGCAGACCATTATATCAGTACCAAGGGTGGTGTGCATGAAGGCCCAAGCCTCTCAATTCTTCCATTCACACCTGCATCAGGGAAATATTTAAATATTTTATATTGAAATATATATCTATATATATGTGTGTGTGTGTGTGTTTAATCTCATGTATCAATTCTATATTAACACTATATTAAATTATTAAATATGGAAAGGAATTCACATCACTCTTGTATATAAACAAAGTTATGGAAGAGGGTATAAGAAATGATGGTTCCTGTTGACTTGATGTTTTTTGTGACAAGGATATACAATAATGTTGATGTGAAGCTTAAGACTACTAAGGGTTGGTTCAGAGGGGCTTCACTCAATGAACCTCTAACATAGCACGTGCGTTCATGGCATACTAAACAATACCCTTAATTTGACTAAATATTGGAAAATCCCTTTAAAAACCACTTTATTTAGCCCCCTACCAATACGATTCCAATACACTTTCTCAATTTAAAAAGACCCTAGTTTCTTTTTTTTGTAGGTAAGCACCCACAGGGATTTGAACTAGTGACTTATCGCAAGGAGTGCCTTAACAGTGCACCCATTCACCATCAATCCAAAGCCCCGTGGGATAAAAAGCCCCTAGTTTCATTAGATAGTGTAAGTATCCATTTTTTCATTAACATTTTTTATACCCCTTTATATTTATATCCCCTTATTTTCATTAACAATGATAATCAATTTCTGCACCTAGAAAGAATAACTTAAATACTAGGTAGTTGAAAACTTGAAAGTTTCAATAAAAAAGAGGGAGATATAAGTTGGTCGATTTACATATACATGCTGTGGAAAATTTGAATGGAAAATACATAGATTTGAACTCTCAATTACATATATTTTCTATTGAATACTAAAAACAATACCCTGCATCAATTCAAAACAAAACCTCGATAACCAACACAATGGCACACCTTTGATCTCACTTATAGAATAGGAAGAGGGGAGAAAGTAAAATAAATATGGACACATGCAAAATCCTATCTAGTTGGACTTTGACAAATCATAGCCATAACTTGATCACCTAGTGCACCATAGTTGCATACTAAGAGTGCCAAGTAAGTGTATCTACATCAAAAGATGAACGTGAGCATGAAAGCATGCATCCCTTCCTTAAGATTTTTGTCCTCTACCTAAGATGGGAATTTCTCATGCATAAGTATTCTAATTGACTAAGAATTTTCACCCTCTTAGCAAGAATAGATCATGCATGATAAAATCTCTAGTAATAGAAATACACTATAAAAAACTGACATTGCTAAATTTGAAACATTATCTAAACTGGAATTAATTGAAGGTGTGGCATGCGTGCCCTTAGCATGCATGCACCTTCTTACAAACGATAGTCTATTTCACTATCTCCTATGGCATGCATGTGCCGTCTACCAAGTAATAGTCAGTATCATTATATCCTTCACTTTCATTCAACCTATTCATCACTAATGTAAGGAAAGGGTGATGGTGCCATATCTGTTGTCTTCTCTATTGCCCCATCATCATTGTGAGGATCAATAGCTTAGAAAAATAGATCATAGAGGTATTAATAATGTGATGCATGTATGTTATAGAGCAAGGATGCTTGGGAGGTATTAGGAGTGATATTTTCAAAAGCTCCCAGGTGGGGAGAAATTTTGGGAGTGAATTTTTATAATATATATTTTTATCTATTTTGATTCATATATGTCAAAAAATATTGTAGAATGATGAACTTGTGATAAAAAACATAAAAATATAGACTAAACCATATAAAAACATTTGTCTAGTAGTTATAATCTTCATCAACCATAGGTATACAAATTACACGTTCTCATTTATATAGCATGTAAGGGTGCACATAACCAAAATAAATTTGAGCGCAATCCATCTCTTAACCTAAAATACATCAACAAATAGGCTCTGGATGGCCTCTAGCATCTTGAAAAATCATGGCACAAAAGATTCTTACATATCATCAAAATCGGTGCCTATATCTTTGTCATTAATATGACCCTCTAAGCATTAACATAAGATAGAAAGGACATAGCATGTGAAGTCAAGATTTTGTTTGAGAGATAGGTACATTTTTAGTAGGGTCATGTTAGAGGAATTTAACAACCAATGTCACTAACATCAAAGTACATAGAGGGCTTGGTTCTCTTCATTAAATATGAGTTTCATGCCTTAGTACATGAAAAAATCCAATGGAAACATTGCAATCCCAGCAAGCTTGAAATCCTAAAACGCTAATAAGTTTGCTGGATTTTGAGTGAGATCTAAAATTCTATTTTCTAAGTTTCTCCATATAATGAGGTTAGAACCACTCTCAAAAATCTTGAGTCATTTCATGGTAATGTTAAAATTTTAAGTAAAAGGATGAAAATGAAAGATAAAGGAGAATGCCACTTTAAGAATTTAACATTACCATTAATTGCATGTCAATACTAGGGCCATATGTTTGAATATTAGGCTACTATGGACCTAATATTACCATATATTTTTCTTTCTCCCTCACACTCTTGATACTCCCACAATACTCCTAAAAATCTATTTCTCTATCCCACTTCATTTTTGCCAACACATGGCCAATGTATTGTATAAACAATACCTTATAATACACATATTTCTATACAACATACATAAACCCTTTACCGCCCTATTATATGATCAATATATTATTTCATTTTTTCCTAATCTTTTATGCCCCAATATGAACACACGTTATATGGTATTGCTTTGTCAGTGAAGCCCCCATGGGTTGGTTGGAGAAAATTTAATGCAATATTGGAGTTAGGTCAAGGGAGTCCCTTATCACCTACCCTTTTTGGCCTATACAATTGTAAGTTAGAAGAGTGTCTGGGTGATGTAGGTTGTGTTATGAAACCATCTCACAAAAGATAGAAAGGATAGATAAAAGCCTTCAAAATAAGCCTCTTCGAGGGGGAAACCTCCTTTACATTACACAAATGAACAATTCTTGGATGATACAAATGACAAGACCTCCTTTCTATATATAGGAGTCTAAGGGGTCATAATATAATCAGAGCCGACATAACAATACTAATGTAAGGGCACAATAATAACAATAATGGGTTTCTATGGGGCACAATAATAACAATATGGGGACTACATGAGCACAACAATATAATAAGGGGGTTGTACTAATAACAATAAGGGGTTACACTAGTAGTATAGGGACCTAACATACCCCTCTCCTTCAAAAAGTGTTGTCCTCAACGCTTGAATAGTTCTTGATGCTTATGTATAAAATTCTTGTCCTCCCAAGTGGAATCTTCAGCGGGTAAGTTCTTCCACTTGATAAGATACTCTGAAATTGATTGATTTTGTAGCTGTTGGGTTCTTGTTTCTGTGACTGCTCCAAGTTCCAATATGATTTTTCCTTCCTCTTCAAGTTATGGAAATATTGTTTGAATTGGGATCTTCTGCAACTTTTGAATGAGTGTCCACACTTCTTCATCCTTCTTCCATTCATCCCTTTCTTTGTTTATCCAATCTGGTTGGATAATAGAAATAGCACAAAACAATGCTTCCACATCCTCATCCTTTCTTGAGAGTGCATCTGCAACAACATTTTGCTTCCCTTTTTTGTCAATGATTTAAAAGTCATAACCCAACATATTTGTCACCCATTTTTTCTATTCTTCTAAAGATAATCTTTGTTCTAAAAAGTATTTAAAACTATCATGATCCATTTTTACCTTGAAGTGTCTTCCCATTAGGTAAGGTCACCATTTCTTAAGTGCATGTAGTATTGCCAACATTTCCTTCTGATAAATAGCTTGTTTAAGATGTAGCCATTAAAATACCCAATCACCTACATCAAAATTTCTTTCACTGCGATGTTGATATGCCTATTATTTCATTTGATTCTGCATCAAAGTGGCATTATCCTTTAAAAGTTGGAGAACTTGTCGTTGATGCTCGATGTGATCTCTCACTGCTTGAATCTTTTTCTTCTTGATATGTCCTTCTATATTGAGAGTTTGAGGAGTTGTAATTTCTTCCAATGCATTACAAGATATGGTCAGATTCATTTCTTGATGCTCGATGTGATCTTTCACTTCTTGAACATTTTTCTTCTTGATATGTCCTTCTATCTTGATAGTTTTAGGAGTGGTAATTCCGGCCAATGCATTACAAGATATGGTCGGATTCATTTCTTCTTTCTCGATGTGATATTTCACTTCTTGAACCTTTTTCTTCTTGATATGTCCTTCTATCATGAGAGTTTGAGGAGTTGTAATTCTTGCCAATGCTTTACAAGATATGGTCAGATTCATTTATTCTTTCTCTGGGGTTGGTTCTTGGTGTATATCCTCTTCTTTTGATGTTTATTTATCCTTTTCTTCCTCCTATTCATAATCTATGTAAAATAATTTATTCTCAACAGACTTATGACCTTTAGTGTATTTGCTATCACAATTGTAACAAAGCCCTTTTCTCTTTTTTTCTTCCAATTATTGTGGTGTAAACCTTGTAGGTTGTGGAAGGCTAGGAGAAAAAACACTTCCATAATTATAGTCATGAGTGGAAGGATTCCTTATTTCCATAAATTCTCTTTGAATTTTTCTTGCCAACCTGAATGGCTTCTCCAATGAATCAGGTTCCCAAAGACGAACCTCATGTTGAATGTTATCCT
The DNA here is from genome assembly GCA_031772625.1 of Pinus tabuliformis. Lineage (NCBI taxonomy): Eukaryota > Viridiplantae > Streptophyta > Pinopsida > Pinales > Pinaceae > Pinus > Pinus tabuliformis. The sequence goes on from CM062814.1 coordinate 295,579,662, forward strand.
TTAAAGTCTCTATGGAGACATCAATCCTTTGCTTCTCTGAAATATGATTTACCCTTATATTCAATTTTTGAAATTCCTCAATGTTCTCTACCGTTGAACCCTTTTGTTTGAGATTTATCAATTGGCTAAAGAAGGTGTTTCTCTTTGTATCCTCATAATGTGCTATCATTTCCTCCGTGAAAATTGACCACGCGACAAGTGGTTTACGAGAACAAAGCCCTTCATACCATAATAATTGATTCGGTTCTAAATATAAAGATGCAATACGTAACTTTTGTAATAGTTTCACCTCATGTAGACCAAAATATTGCTCCATCTGTAGTATCCAATTTAACGGATACGTGCCATCAAGCTTCCTCATATCGCCTTTTCTTGATTTTAGGAGCTCGATCTTGAAACGACTGTAACTCTGTAATTTCAGATCTCCAAGTTCTGAAATTGTGTCCTGTAGTATCCCTCTGAGTCCTCTTTCTAACCCCACAAGTCTGATCAAGATTTGATTCTGCAAGGAAAAGTTATGTCAAATCTCCCACGAAGACCTGATTTTAAACTAGTTCAATAGAGCGAACTTGTATGAAGTTCCACGTGTCACTGTTTCAACCTTAGACCCTGAAACCAATACACAAAAAACTACATTCCGTCCTCTTTTTGTAACTTTTGATGAAATTTCAATCTGATGCTCAAAGGGACAATTATGATGATTTTCCCAAGGTCACCTATTTGGGATGTAATTCGGGAGCTTGTAGAAACCCTAAATGTCTTGGACTATATCTCCGAAAATATAATAAAACAATATATGCAATTTGGGCCCAAGCTTTAGCATGTTTTTGGATCAAATTGGTTTTAATTTCAGAGTCTGAAACTTTGTAGAATAACAATTATAGTGAAAATTCCACGATGACCCGTCTGAGATGGAATTATGGAGCTTGCAAAAACCCTAACTTACTCAAATCATATCTCCTAAAATATAGCGTAACAAGATCTGAAATTTAGACTCAAGGTTCAGCGAGATGCCATCTCAAATTGGTTTTTTTTTTAGATTTTGAAACGTTGCAGAAAAAATGTTACAGTGAAAATTCCACAATGGCCTGTTTGGAGCAGCAAAACCCTAGAATCCAAAGCTATGATACCAAATGTTATGAAACCAACTCACAAAAGATAGAAAAGATAGATAAACACCTTCAAAATAAGCCTCTTCAAGGGGGAAACCTCATTTACATTACACAAATGAACAATTCTTGAATGATACAAATGACAAGACCTCCTTTCTATATATAGGAGTCTAACAGGTCATAATATAATCAGAGCTGACATAACAATAATAATGTAAGGGAACAATAATAACAATAGTGGGCTTCTATGGGGCACAATAATAACAATATGGGGACTACATGGGCACAACAATATAATAAGGGGGTTATATTAATAACAATAAGGGGTTACACTAGTAGTATAGGGACCTAACAGGTTGTGTTGGTTCGATACTCACTGGTATGGTCGTAACTCTTCTCCTTTATGTTGACTATATTGTTATTTTGGAAAGGATCCTTTATGATCTTGGCAAGAAACTTAGAATCCTCAAATATTTCTGCTCCAAGATGGATATGACTATAAATACTTAAAAGACTAAAGCCATGATAATTAAATCCAAAAAGATCTCCTTCATTTATGACAACAAATCCTTGGAGGAAGTTCCTTCATACAAATATCTAGTAATTGAAATCCATCACAACTTCAATTGGAATTATATTATCGAGAAAAGGATAAATTGAAATTGGAAAATGTACTATGGGCTTGAAAATAATTGTAAGTCAGTAGATCTTTGGATTTGGGATAAAATGAAGCTCCTCTTTGAGACTCATTCCAATCTTGTTATTTTATATGGATATGAGGTTTGGGGTTACATTATATCTAGAGAATCATGGAGAAGGATTGAAAGAATACAAAATAAGTTTATACCTTATAACCTCAAGATTAAAGGAAATACTTCCTACACTATCCTCATAATTCAAGTAACCATTTCCCCCATTTAAAGAATGTTTATTACTAGGTATATTTTGTATAAGAAGAAGTTATACGATATGGATGGAAATAGGTCCAATAAAATTTATTTGAAATCTAGCTAAAATCCCCACCTTCAACTCAAGTGAGGGTGACATAAGGATGCCTAGTCTTGGCTAGATCATTGGGGATAAAGGAGAAGGTCATCTTGTAAAATTCAAATCACATTAAAAATATTATTACTTCCAAATTTAAGGATAAATTGTGAAGAAATAAAGAGCTAGAGGGAAAAAAGGAAACTACGATATTATAAGGAGGTGATCAACCCTAAACTCAAAAACTAAAATTATCCTTCTGTCTTGACTAGTGTTAACAAGAAAATGAACATTTCCAATATTAGAACATATTCTCATGAGTTTTATAGTGAAACAAAACATTATTCAATTCGTAAAACACTATGGGATGAATGAGTTTTTCACCTATATAATCTTAGGAGAGTTGAAGATGAAAATCACTCTTTTATATTGTCCATCTTATACTCATTCGATCTAATTTTCTAAATTTGTACCACACTACCAACCTTCTTGATATTTTAACTCAACAAAACTATGGTGATGTGGGAGCGCTTCTATCACTTCCTTTTTAGCATAGAAATAAAATGTTAAAGAAGTATATTTAATCTTTTACCGTCTTAAGATCCCGTAGACCATATAGGTATTATCGAACATTAATGATCATCATTATCATAAAGCACACTTATTTATGACTCTCTTTTTTCAATTACTTTACATATATTTTAACTTAAAATGTATGTTACAATATTTTTTTTATAGCTAAATATTAATAATGTTAAATATTACTCTAAAGGTATATCAATAATGCAATTGATATCTAATAGATATTTCATACTAGAAATAAAATCCAATTATCTATATGAACATGATATAAATAGTCCAAAGGGTTATCTCAATTGGTTGAGGTCTCATTGTTAAAGCACCTTGCCACTGAGAGGTCACAGGGTCAATTCTCCTCGACGCCGTCAGGGTTAGGCTTTGAATAGTTTTGTCAGTGGGATGTGATCCTTTGTATCTATGTCTTGACTAGTGATAAGAAGAAAATGAACATTTCTAAGATTATAATATATTCTTAGGAGTTTTATAGCGAAACTCAACATTGGTCTATTACCAAAACATGATGGGGTGAAAGAGATTATGACTTGTGCAATCCTAGGAGAGTGTAAGTTGAAAATCATTCTTTTAGATTTTCAATCTAATTTTCCAAATATCTATCACACTAGCAACCTTCTTGACATTTTAACTCAACAAAACTACAGTGATGTGTGAGCCCTTCTCTCACTTCTTTTTGAGCATAGAAATAAAATGTTAAAGAAGTCTATTTAATCATTTATCTTCTTAATATATGGTATACCATATAGGTTTGAGTGAACATTAATCATCATCATCATCATCGTCATAATCATAAAGCATACTTATTTATGTTTTTTTTTTCAATTACTTTACATATATTTTAACTTAAAATGTATCTTGAAATATTTTGTTTATAAATAATTAATAGTAATTTTAAATCTTACTCTAAAAGTATATCAATAATGAAACTGATATCTAACATATATTTCAAACTAAAAATAGAATACAATTATTTATATAAACACAAAATAAATAGCCCTAAGGGTTAGCTGAATTGGTCGAGGTCCCATTGCTAAAGCACCTCACCATTGAGAGGTCACAGGGTCAATACTCCTTGATGCCATTAGGGTTAGACTTTGATTAGTTTGACTAGCAGGATGTGATCCCTTATCTCTATATCTTGACTATCATTAAGAATAAAATGAAATTTTCCAAGATTAGAATATATTCTCATGAGTTTTATAGTGAAACTTAACATTGGTCAATTCCTAAAGCACCATGAGATGAAATAGTTTGTCACCTATGCAATCTTAGGAGAGTTGAAGATGAAAATCACTCTTTGAGATTGTCCATCTTATACTCATATTCGCTATAATTTTCCAAATATGTATCACATTACCAACCTTCTTGACCTTTTAACTCAACAAAATTGATACTCATATTTGATTTAATTTTCCAAATATGTATCACACCACTAACCTTCTTGACCTTTTAAGTCAACAAAAAATGTTGTGATGTGGCAACCCTCCACTCACTTCTTTTTGAGCATATAAATAAAATGTTAAAGAAGTAATTTTATTCGTTTAGCTTCTTAAGATCTGGTAGACCATAAAGGTCTTAGTGAAGATTCATCATCATCATCATAAAACACAAATATTTATGATTTTTTTTCAGTTACTTTACGTATATTTGAACTTAAAATGTATCTTACAATATTTTAAGATACTTATAATCTGTATCTTAAAATTTCAAATCATACTCTAAAAGTATATCAATAATTTAATTGATATCTAACATATATTTCATACTAAAAATAAAATACAATTACTTATATAGACACAAAATAAATAGCCTAGAGGGTTAGCTCAATCAATTGAGGTCCATTGCGAAAGTACCTTGCTATTGGGAGGTCATGGGGTCAATTCTCCTCGATGCCCTCAGGTTTAGGCTCTAATTAGTTTGGACAATGGGATGTGATCCCTTATCTCTCTGTCTTAACTAGTGTTAAGAAGCAAATGAACATTTCCAAGATTAGAACATTCTCATGAGTTTTGTAGTGAAACTCAACATTGGTCAGTTCCCAAAACACCATGGCATGAAAGAGTTTGCCACATGTGCAATCCTAGTAGAATTGAAGATGAAAATTAATATTTTAGATTGTACTTCTTATACTCATATTCGATCTAATTTTACAAATATGTATCACACTACCAACCTTCTTGACCTTTTCACTCAACAAAATTATGGTGATGTGGGAGCCTTTCTCTCACTTCTTTTTGAGCATAGAAATAAAATGTTAAATAAGTCTATTTAATCTTTTATCTTCTTAAGATCGAGTAGGCCATATAGGTCCTAGTGAACATTAATCATCATCATCATAAAGCACACTTATTTATGAATTTTTTTTCAATTACTTTACATATATTTTAACTTAAATGTATCTTACAATATTTTGTTTGTAGCTAATTAATAATAATTTTAAATCTTAATATACAAGTATATCAATAATGAAATTGATATCTAACATATATTTCATACCAAAAATAAAATACAACTATTTATATAAACACAAAATAAATAGCCCTTAGGTTTAGCTCAATTGACCGAGGTCCCTTTCCTAAAGCACATTGCCATTAGGAGGTGTTGTGCTCTACAACAACCCCCCATTTCATATCATCTTTACTTATAAATATTAACGTATGAAATGGGTCCCTTTAAAATTTAATTGGTATCAATTCTTTTATTGCTCAAGAGAGGTCCGATAATCAAATGAATTCATTTCATAAAACCCTTTTTGAAAAGACCCAAAAAAGAAATAAGGCAAATCTTTGTCATTGCGATAAAGCGATCGCGAGATCGCATATCGCAATGACATAAGAAATGTAAATAAGCGGCACATTGATTACCCCCGATGCGATATCGCAATCGGCGATCGGCAACACTTCATACACACATAACATAAGCCCCGACGCGATGCGATATCGGCGATCGGATATCGGCGATACTTCATATGCGGTCAAGGCAGTTTAAGTCATTTACTCCGATCCGATGCGATTGCGCAATCGGCAGTCGGGAACATCCCATGCACATTAATAAGACGCTTAGGTCTTACCCCCGATGCGATGCGGTATCGGCGATCGAGAAATCGGCAATTCACTCTAAATGCACCTTGTCATATTTCTTCGCGCTAATCCGATGCGACGTCGCAATCGGCGTTCGGAGGATCCTATGCTTATGATTATATAATGCCCATTCTCCCCATGCGATGCGATATCGCTATCGACGATCGGAATTTCAAAAGGTATAGCTTGAAGATCTAAAGTGTTATTGATTTCCGATCAATAAAGCGCGGATTTCGAAAAAGCCGTTAAATGGAGGGATAAGGTGATGTATTCATATTTAAAGTTTTGCCCCTTCGATTAACGATCACCTACGCTCAACCGCCAAAATATCCATTGCACGCTTAAGAGAGTCATTCAACCGGATAATGGTGTAATAAGCATTTAAGGAGTAGCAGGCCTTAAACGGCCATTTAATATATCTGTAATATCTGCTCATTGATTGGATCCGCAGCCATTTTTGAGAATTAATCTCTCAGCACGCTTCAATTGATATATCTTTCCCACCATGAGTCCTCATTATTATATTTCTATGTTACGGTTTTTCTTGCCTTTGTGCAGAATTCATCCTCCAACACAAGCCTGAGCATGATGGGGAAGAAATCTAAGAAGACCGCGGGTTCCGCTGCTACATCAGTTGCAGGACAAGCTGCCACAGATAAAAAGAAGGGCTTAATATCGGATACTACATGCACGGGCCTTACTAGAGCTACATGGCAAGGCACATATAATTTGATTGAAGCCGAGCAACCAGAGAAGGCAGTGACAGAAGCTACTGCAGATCCCACTCGCAAGTCTGATTCCACTCTTAAAGACTTAGCCGACTCTTTCCTTCACAGGATAGCAGCCAGAGAACAGATTCTCCCCTACACAGACGTCGTGCGATGGGCAATTGAGGAAATTCCAATCCTCGACAGAACTCTTTGCACCAGAGATGGGAGGATTTTTGGATCGTTCAAGCCAGAACATCTAAGGCAAATGTATCATTTGCCTGAGCCAGAGAAAGTCTATAACAAGACGTTCCTGGAGAAATTTACAGCTCATAATGAAGTAGAATCCGAACCCATCCGGGATTGGAGGCAGAATCCAGCCAAACACAAGCACGAGTCTTCCGGTAAGTACTCAGTCGATTCTTTGGCTTCTCCCTATTGTTATGCAGGGATAATGATGTGTAGGCTATGGGGATTACATGACTCTGCTAATTTTACCATAGAGATGGTTCCTCTAATGGAAGCAGCAGTAAACAGCATAATTATGGATTGGGCTACTATTCTCTCTGATAAGTTAGCCGTAGCTGTTCGTGATTTTAGAAAAGGTTCTGTTGTTACTGAAAGGAAAATTCCCCCGTTTTATTACAGTGCATATATTTTAGATACGTTATGTTTTAATTCTGAGTTTCCCGTCCTTGGTTGGAGGTGGACTGCCCAAGACCCCTCACCCATTCATATATACCACCAGAAATTGTGGAAATCCTCTTACAAGGACCATTTGTATCAAATCTGCAATGGCTTTATGGTTCCCATTCATTATTCTATTTTTGATAAGCCCATTCCCAGGATCTCCTACCTAGCTTCCTTTGATTTGACTACGGTAGCAAGTTGGTTTGGAGAAGAAAGGTTTACCTACATTAGAGTTTTTGGCAGCCAAGCCAATCCGCATGTTCTCCCTTTGTATATTCCAGATAAACTGCTAGCAAGAGAAGTCTCCTATCAAATTATGGCAGAGAGTACTACACAGACTCTCAAGAAAGAAAAGAAGAGGGGCTGGCCCTCTTTTCCCTTGAGAATTGGTGTATATACTCTGCATGATCTCAAACACGCAGAAAAGGAAGCCACAAAGATGCAGTCTTTAACCCTGGCCACTATCCCGAATAGGCTATATGATCCAACCAAACACACCTATGCTGCATTAGAACAGGCCAAATTAACAAAATTTGATCATCAAGAAGATTGGTTTGACGACCTATTTGTTTCGAACGAAACAATAGGTCAGGCTAGAGAACTTGCTCGATTAAAATATAATGATCAAGGGGTAACTGAGTTCGATAAACTTAGGTAGCAGAGGTTGCAAACTCTGCCTCTAGATTTACTAGCAACAACCCCAGCGACGTCTTCAAGCGAGTCTGGTCGGCAACAGTCAAACCAGCCTCCTGTTATAACAAAAGATCAAAAGAAACAACAGGAGGAAAATCAGAAGAAGCAACAGGCAGAAATGCAGAGAAAAGAACAAGTGGAAAGGCAAAAGAAAGAGGTAGAGGAACAACAGAAGAGGGAACAAGAAGAGAAACTGAAAAAAGAACTGGCAGATAGGCAGAAAAGGGAACAAGAAGAACAGCAGAAGAGAGAACAAGAAGAACAGCAGCAGGAAAAAGAGCAGCAGAAGCAAACCACCGATGTCAATGTAGACACTACCATAGACCCCAAACTATTTCAAGAATGGCAGCAATTTCATTCCATCATCAGTGGATTGGAATGTTCAAAAGATGGGGACACTTCCAAGACAAATGATACGCAGGACATCACTTCTCCTCAGGTTCTAAGCGGAACCAGCGGCCCACCCATTTCCCAGGATGTTGAGGTAATTCCTAAAGACCCTTCCGATCAAATTGTTCTCCAAGTGGAAGATATTCCTCCCTTGGATGTTTTCTACAGCCCAAGGCATAGGGCAGTTGTGAAGCGATCAAGGAAAAGACGAAGGATTGATCAACCTTCTGTCTTTCCAGAGCAAACAGTCACGGGCAATGTAGTATGGAAGGAGGAATTGGACCCCTCCGATGACCTAACAAAGCTGTCACAGTATGCAGGTGCCTATTCTGCAGCAACTATCGACAAGGCATCGGAGGTAAGTCTTCTGCTGAAGACTAAGGACCAAGATATTTTTGCATTACAGGCAGAGGTGACCGAGGCAAAACAAAGGGCAGCGCAAGCAAAGGAGCAGTTGCTGGTACAACAACAAATGAATAATCAATTAACCCAGCAATTGCAGGAAGAAAAGCAGAGGATCGACCAAAGCGCGATCCAGAAACAAAAAGAGTTATCGGAGGCATTGGCACAGTTGAGAACAACAAATGAGCTGATGATGAAAACGAAGGACGAGCAAATAGCTCAATTATCATCACGGCTCGAAATCATAAAAGGCACCCAAAAGGTGGAGGATTTCAGAGCAGAGGCATCACAAATAAACAATGCTTTAATATCACAGATCAGACTCCTGTGTAATCAACTCACTGAGGCAGAACCATTATGCGAGCTAACCACATCCATTAATCAGCAGGTAGATAAGGCCAGGAATGAGTTGGACCAGGCCGATGAGCTCATAAGTGGATATCTTGACTGGCAAGATTCTGATGTGGGAAAAGCAGCGAAGTTGCCTAGAATCCAAGAAACTTATAAGGACATACTCTTTACAGAATGGCACACTCAAATGATGAAAGCAGAAAGGGCGGCTTCAAGATGCAAATCCACTGCAAGCAATATGATTGATCTAGTCAACAACACCCTCTACCTGGCAAATATGATCTCCCAGTGTACACCTGGAAGAATAACAACAGCAAATGTGATTGAGCAGACAAGTTATCCTGACTTAGAGGAGAAGGGGAGATTAATCGCTGGGGTTAATACTTTGACTTTCGATGCATATTGGCTCTTTCTGATCAAGCCACACACACAAAGGTCTGCCCTCAAGTGTTTAACTGATGCACTCGGGTGTATAATTCCCGATATTCAAGATGCCACATACGCTGCTCAGCTCAGTTCGCGCCTTAACAAACCGCCTGAAGTAGAGCCAATGCTGGCGATAAGTCAGCTCAGGTTTAAAGGCAAAGAGCCTACCTGATGAATCATTGCCGCCGATTGCCAGATCGCTCCAAGAAATAGGATCAATATTCATTGATACCAATTATGTAGGATTTCTGTTTATTAGATATTTAGATTAGCTTAGTATTTATAGACCCTTTCATTGTTTTGGAAAGGGTCGTAAAATTTTGTAATAGACTTAAAGACTGAAGTTTGCACTATTGTGCTTCAGCCTATATTCTTTTATGAAACTCGACCAATCGTTCTCAATTTGACAAGGAAGTTTCTTTATGCAATTGCGCACTACTGTCTTTTGTTGGGGATGTTTTCTGAGTTGAAGGAAGAACTGTGACATAGCGATTGATATACGGGAGTGTTAATCAGCATATATGGTACTATTATCTGTATCTGTATTCATTCCTTTTGTATGAATTGTTGTGTAATTATTCTTGCTATTGTTGAATACATGTATGTGCTGTAACAACAAATCTCTATCTCATTCCACTATTGGATGTATTGCGAGATGCCTTTTTCTTTAATCATGCATGTAACAATGATATAAATAATGAAGTGTAGTAATTTCGTTGTTATCGCTTTGCGTAACTATTTATGCACAGTAGTCTTGAATGATTTAATATCTATGTTTTAGAGATGGAGTCATCTATATGCCTGTCTTAAAAGCACAGACCATCAAACGCTACGCTTTAGAAAATCGATAAGTTCCCGGGATAGATCATAGTTATTATATTTTATTGATAGTTTTAGTTATTCGTTTATCGCCAACATATTCTATAAGCCATTCATCCATCCCGTCTACCTATAATTTTTGGGAAACTGGTCCCATTATCCCCAGTCGGAGCCACTATTCCAAACGGAAAAGGAGTTGTATCAAGGTCCAGACCGGGTGGTTTCCCCTATGTTGTTGCAGCGATTTTCGAGGCATCAACATAATTGGCGCTAGAAGGAGGGCCATCAACTGTGAATGGCACATAAGTCCAAACCTATAAGCCATTCTAAGAGTAATTCTCCCTCCGAATCCCCTCGATCTTCCCATTTGCATACTGGTTCGCCGGTATCCAAACAAAGAGAAGGGGAATCAACTACCACTGCTCAAACCCATCATACTTCAGAACAATTAAGTCTTGAATCACCTGAAGTCCAGTCTCTAATCCATAAACTTCAGAGCTTCTCGATTTCACCACAGAAATCTGAGGTATCAGAAAGCAGTGCGACTTCGCAGTTCAATCTAACTCATCCTCTCACCAGACTTCAGAGCGAGAAACTCGGTATTGAACCCACTGAGTTCCCTCTACCCAAAAGGAAAAAGGCGAAGAAAATTACTGAAGGATCTGATAGTGAAGAGCTTTCATCCACGTCCTCCATTGCATCTTCCCCTCTGCGAAGTCAACCATCCACTCCCCCATTACAAATTGTCGTTCACCAGGGATTAGAAGCCTCAACATCCCAACCTGTTCACTCCTCATCATTAATTCCTTCCCATACATCTGGAATCCCAACAGTAGTGTCAACCATTGTCGCTATTATAATGGCAGACCCATGGACTAGGCCAGGTGCAGTCAACATGCCTGCACCATTGCATGATCTACCAGATGCTCCTGAAAAATGGCTGCCTAAATTTAACCCAGATGACGGGACCCAGGTTGAAGAACACATTAATAATTTTATGTTAGCAGTTAACCTAAAAGGAGTGACAGAACAAGATGTTGTTGTAAGACTCTTCCCCTACACCTTACAAGGATCAGCAGGATCCTGGTATTTTTCCTTACCCTCTGGTTCAATTACCAATTGGAACACATGCCAAGAGCAGTTTCTTACCAAATATGGAGATGATAGGTCCTTAGCTACTTTAATAAACGACCTCTCCAATCTGAGAATAGAGCATAGGGAACCAATAAAGGAGTTTAATGCCAGATTTAATAAACTCCTGAATAAAATCCCTACAGCTTCCAAACCAAGTGAACAAATTCGAAGCGAATGGTATATTACCGCCCTACCTGCCAACATAGCCATTTTTGTGGACAGGGCTGGGAAACCTACCTTAGCTGAAAACATGAGAGAAGCACTTGCTGTTGAAAAGCGCATCAACGCTCTAGAGAAGAAAGCTGCTCTGGAAGATAGAAAAGATAAAAAAGTCTCATTTAAAGAGGATTCCAAGAAGAAAACCCCAAAGGACCCGTACGACATGGAGGGTTTACAAAAAGTCCTGAAAACGTTGTCTAACGAAATGGTTGAAATAAAGAAGCAGGTGGCCGAAACCTCAAACAAAAGACCATTTAGGACTTTTAAGAAAACTGAAACAAAGCCACCCAATGTTATATCTAACGTAGATTCAGAGCAAGAAGAAGAGGAAGAGGAAACAACCTCACAAACCGATGATGAAGAAGAAGTAGCTGAATGCCACGGAATGTGGGATTTTATACTCCCAAACTCTGATACTGAGAATGGAGAAGAAGCCTTTCCAGTTACTACAAGAAGTAAAAGTACTTCTGAACCTACCCAGGCAACTTCAAAGAAAAGGAGTGCAGGTGCTACCACAACAAAGGAAAAATTTCCCCCAAAGAAGTCGCCTGTAGTAATTCCCCAAAACCAGCCTTCAACTTCTAATTCTCCTTCAACATCCAAAACATTAGTGGTATCCGATTCAATGGAATATAACATTGTTGATGACATGAAGAAAACTAAGGCAAACATAACTATGTTTGAGCTTAGTAAATTAAAGCATCAACAAAAATTACTTCTTAAATAATTGAATGTTGTTCCCTCTATTCCCCTTCCCAGTGCAAGAGCTGCCAACGATTCAGGCCAACCTCCTTCAGGTATGGTTGAAGCTACCGATTCAGTTCTAATTGGAGATAGATCGAATTCTCATACTCCACCCTTCCTGCTGACCTATGAGATTTATAACAGAAACCTACACAACTGTCTAATTGATTCAGGGGCATCATCCAACATAATGCCAGCTTCAGTTTGCTCTAAACTGAACATTGAACCCCAGAAGTCTGCTATTCATATTGTACAGTTGGACAGGACCAAAGTACAGGTTGTGGGAGAAATTAATTCCGTAACTATCAGGTTGTTTGCCGATCCCAGGATTGTACAGAGGATTGATATCTTAATTGCTGACATACCTGAATTCTACGGTCTAATTTTGAGCAGAGATTGGTCCGAAAAATTGCATGGGTATATTTCCACAGATTGGTCGCATATGTGGCTTCCCTACAAGGGAAAGCCAAATCAAATAAGGATCGATCGACAGAAGCATATGACCCACACAGTTACTGAATTTGAGCAAGAAAACCAACCTGTAGCGTTCAACAACAACATTTTGGGGAACTATTCGTCAGAGTCATTCTTTGGCAACTTTGTTGCCCAACCATCTCCTTTTTCAGTTAATCATTTTACATCTCAGATTGAAAATTTTTCACAAACTGATAAGTCCAGATGTTTTAATGATGCTGAGGAAAATGTAAATATTTTTGTTAATACTCCTTCATTTTGGTCTTTATATTTTGATGGCTCTAAGTCCAGCGAGGGCTCAGGAGCAAGATGCATTTTGGTTAGTCCACAAGGAGAAAAGACAATGTTGTCTTGTACGTTAGAATTTGACTGCACTAACAACACAACCGAATATGAAGCTTTAGTCCAGGGATTATATAAAGCGATTGGCCTCAAAGTGCAATATCTAAAAGTATTCGGCGATTCGGAAATCATTGTCAAACAGGTGAGGAATGCAATTCATTGTCTTTCAAGTCACCTCAAGCATTATCAATCGCTAGTATAGGATCTTACCTCACACTTTTCAGCATTTAACATTTCTTCTATTCCTAGGTCGCAAAACTCGGCAGCCGACCTACTAGCCAATGTAGCTTCTAAGCTTTTACCTTCTGAAGACTATAGCCTTGATAGATTTTCCGTAGAATTACTTTTTAGGCTTTCAATTCCTGACAATGTCACTAATTGGAGAGTATTTAACCATGATGAAGATATCTTGCAGTTTCTAACTTCTGAAAAGTCCTATGACAATCAAATTATTGAGGAAAATGACCATGATCTACAGATGAAAGAAACACCTCAAGAAAATTCAATTCCTAAACCAGTGGTAAAGCTCGAAGATCTTTATGATATCAAAGACAGGTTTAAACCTGTAATTAATGCAAAGCTTCAAAGTTCTACCCTTAGGTTTGAATTGATAAATCTAGGTACTGACCATGCTCCTCAAAACATCAATTTAGGATTAGGACTTTCTTTGGAAGAGAAGGAAGCATTTATTAAACTATTAGAAAAAAAAAACAGGTCTTTGCTTGGAAGTATGATGATTTGAAGACGTATGATACATCTATTATCCAGCATACCATTCCAATGCTTCCTGATCAGAAACCGATTCAGCAAAAGTTAAGAAAAATACATCCAAATTTGGAGAGCCAGATAAAGTCGGAACTTAACAAGCTCTTGAAAGCCAAGATTATTTTTCCGGTCCGACACTCAAACTGGGTCTCTAATATGGTGCCAGTCAGAAAGAAAAATGGCGACATTCGAATTTGTATTGATTTCAGGAACCTGAACAAAGCGAGCTTGAAAGATAACTTCCCATTACCTACTATGGAGCAAATACTCCAATCAGTAGCAGGTTCTGAATTGATGTCCTTTCTTGATGGATTCTCAGGATATAACCAAGTTCTGGTTCATCCTGATGACCAACTTAAAACCACATTCAGAACAAAATGGGGAACATATGCATATCAGAAAATGCCTTTTGGACTTATAAATGCAGGAGCGACATTCCAGAGAGCTATGGATATAGCCTTTAGAGGGTTGATTAATCGAACAATAGTCGTCTATCTAGACGATATTACTGTATATTCTAAAGAGAGGTATAATCATTTGCATGACTTAAATCAAATCTTTCAGCGATGCAAAAGATATGGTATTTCTCTGAACCCAAAAAAGTCCTTCTTTGCTCTTGATCAAGGAAAACTCTTAGGCTTTATTGTGTCCAAAGATGGCATTTATATTGATCCTGATCGGATCAAGGAAATTTCTGAAATCCCTTTCCCACACAATAAAAAGTCGATGCAGTCATTTTTAGGCCAGATTAATTTCGTTAAACGATTTTTTCGAGATTTTTCTCAAATTATATTACCACTTCAGACAATGATTAAAAAGAATTCAGTCTTCAAGTGGGGATCAGAAGAAAAGCAAGCTTTTGATGTAATCAAGTAATCAATAATCAATGCCCCAGCCTTGAATACTCCAAAATTTTCTAATCATTTTACATTGTACCATTGCATCCGATGTGTCTTATGCTGCAGTTCTCACGCAGCCAAATGCTCACAATGTAGAAGCACCCATATCATTCTTCAGCTCAAATCTTCAGGGTGCCGAATTAAATTACTCCGATGTAGAAAAACAAGCCTTTGCTGTATTTAAAGCGGTAAAACATTATAGACCCTTTCTTTTAAAAATCCATACAAAAATAATAGTTCCTTTCCCGACAGTTAGGCAACTATTAATCCAAAAATAGCTGGGTGAAAAAAGGGCAAATTGGGTCACAGCGCTTCAAGAGTATGACCTAGAAATTAAGCCAGCAAAGATTGTTAGGGGCCAAGGTTTTTGCAGGATATTGGTAGGAGCATCCAACATTCCAGAATCAAGCGACACAGATCAAACTCAAGAAATTAATCAGATAAGTGTTACTGATTCTGGATCTCAATATGCAGATTTAATCTTTTATCTAAAGAATGGTTATGCACCTCCGAATTTGTCTTACAAAAACAAAAGGGCCATTAGATTAAAAGCGAAGAATTTTACAATCATTGATGACGTGCTTTTTAGAAAAAATTATGATTCAATCTTGTTAAGATGCCTTGAAAAACCTGAAGCTCAAAAGGTTTTGCAGGAGTTACATGACGGACCAGCAGGAGGACATTTCGGAGCTGACACAACAGCTCACAAAATTATCCATGCTGGTTACTATTGGCCTACTTTATTTAAAGATGCTCACGAGTACGTAAGGAAATGTCTAAATTGTCAAACTGCTAGCGGAAGACAACGTAAATCAGCCTTCCCTCTGCAACCAATCAACATTGAGCAGCCATTTGAGCAATGGGGATTGGATATCATTGGGGAGATTACTCCAGCATCTTCCAAACAGCATAAGTATATCCTTACTGCTACCGATTACTTTACAAAGTGGGTTGAGGCAATCCCTTTAAAGACAACAAATTCTGAAGCAATCATTGAATTCATAGACCAATTCATTATTACCAGGTTTGGTGTCCCAAATGCTCTTGTTTTTGATAATGCATCTTACTTTTCAGGCAATGCTATGTTTGATTTCACTATTAAAAGAAGATTTAAATTAACATATTCTGCTAATTACTATCCCCAAGGAAATGGTTTAGCAGAATCTACTAATAAGAATCTGATTAAAATCATTAAGCGAACTATCGAACAAAATCAGAGAAATTGGCACAAATCCTTAGTGTTTGCATTATGGGCTGATAGGATAACACAGAAAGCTTCTATTGGAACTTCTCCATTTAATCTCGTCTATGGAAAAGAAGCAATCTTACCCACAAATCTTGTTCTTCCTTCTTTAGCCCTAGTGCAGTTTATTGAGGAAACTCCTTCCTCTTCTATTCAGTTTAGACATGACCAGATCCTAAAATTAGAAGAGGAAAGAAAAAAGCCAAGGATATCCATGCCAAACATCAGCAAGTCGTCAAAGCAGCTTTTGATTCAGTCTCATCCGGTTCAAAACAGTTCCAAGTCGGTGATTTAGTTCTGAAATGGGACAAAGCCCATGAGGACAAGGGTAAACACTCCAAGTTCCAGAAGTTGTGGCTTGGACCATTTCAGATCTATGAGAAGATAGGCCATTCAACCTTTATATTGCAAGATTTATCAGGTTTGAGAGATTCTCTCCCTGTTAATGGCCTTGTCTTGAAGAAATTCTTTCACTGAGGAGGTAACCCCTTCTCCTTTCATTTCAGTAGGATTTTATAGTTTGTAGGATTTTAGGAAATAAAGTTGTGAGATGTCTCCCATTGACCTTTTTGCTATGTTTGAAAAGTTGTCCCATAGAACAAATATGAACATTTGCTTTTAAAATGGTAGAACTTTTGACCAAAAAGGATAATTTCTAGGAAATTAGATATCTTTGTATTCTGAAATCACAATTCAAATTTTGTCAACTCCTCTCAAAGCATAGAAATATTGTAAATCATTTTCTGTTTTTAAATTGGTCTCTAAAGGTTATCCATACTAAGATAGAAATCAATCCAATCTCAGCATCTTCAACTCTTACTCTGTCATCCATTTACTCTTAAGAAGAAGATTGTTCACCCCATTCACTAAAGTTTATGATTACTCAGAGTGTAATTCTAAAATATAAGAGATTAAAGATAAGAGGTCTTATTACAAGCCTGCTTACCATGTTCATAGAGAAATAGTTTATACAGTTAATAATTCGAATACCATGGCAACCTTATCCTTAGGTGTCCAACCATGACATGACCAAGATCCTTTCCATAATTTCATCCTATTCACTCCTACACTCAGCAGAAAGGAGTTAGAGTGTATTTGGAGGGCTATAAAGACAGTTTGGCTCGTTGAAGAGTAAGGGGAGAGTGGTTTTGAGTTTTTTATGCAGATTCTGGAGGATATAAGTTGTTTTGTTTTCAGTGTAACAAGAGCATTTAGAGTTAGAATTGGGAACCGTGACAAGCGTTTGAAAGCTATTTCAGAGAGATTTCTTGTGATAGTGACTAGAAGTTCCTGCATGCACAATCAGTATGGTTAATTTGTTGTGTAATTGACCTCCTCAGATTCAATCCTAATAAAGTGGACACCCATGTTGAAAGTGGACTCGGAGACATAGTCCATCAGGGATGAACTTCGTAATCAATCTTATTGTCTGGTATCACTGTGTTTTTTTATTTATTTTAAGTTTTGTTTACATCTTGCTTATGTTTTAATTCTATCGTCAATTCATCCCTTTTCAAATGATTCTCACGGTTAAAGCACTTTAAGTTAACATTCAGTTCATGATTGGCATCAAAAAATTCTACTTCAGTTTAACATATGATCATTTCAGATCATATAATTTGGTATCAGAGCAGGTTGCGTTTGTAGAATTTTTCCAGTGAATTTTAATGAGGTCAAAGTCGCAACATGGAGAAGGAATCCTAGAGGAGATTAATCCAGAGATTGGAAAGCGAAGAGTCGCTAATAAGATCATGACAGGATCTGATACAGGTGAAATTCTTGAAACTAAGATGAGTGAGGAACAATTTCAGCAAGTATTCTTGAACATGCAGTAGATGTTGGGAGAACTCTATGAAGATAAGAAGGCGAGAGATGCATCTTATTATTTAAAGACATCGAATAAGGACAAAGGTAAAGGAAAGGATGATAAACATCCTTCACCTCCATCATCTCCATCATCATCATCATCTTCTTCTTCTTCCAGTTCAGAATCTGAAACAAAAAAGAAACCTAAGAAAACATATCTTTTGAAACTTGATGTCAAATTTGAGTTACCTATTTATGATGGCAAAATGAATCCTAAAAAGTTAGATAATTGGATTAATTAGTTAGAAGTGTTTTTTCATATTCATAACATTTCTAATTATAAAATGAAAATTCAGTTAATTACACTTAGAATGGGGCAAACAACTTTAATCTGGTGGGAAAGTAAAACTTAAATAGATGTAAAGTGGAAAGGTAAAGTCATCTCTTCATGGTCTAAGTTTTTAAAAGCTCTTAGGAAACAATTCTATCCTTTAGGATACATGCAACAAGCTATTATTGATTGGAGCCACTTGAGGCAAGGTAAAGGGTAGAGTGTTTAGGAGTTTAATTAGGAGTTCAGAAAGAAAGAATTGGCGCTTGGTATTTCATTGGATACACGTGAAACTTTATTAAAATACATCGACAGTTTACACTCATATTTGTAGCATACATTATTGATGTTTAATCCTGATGACTTTGATGAAGTGTGTGTTTGAGCCACATATATTGAATAAGGTGGAAAACCATTCAAGTTTTCACCGCAATCATCCAAAGAGTTGGAAATCAAGGATTCCAATGACAGTAAGAGGAAGAGCAATTCGAAGGGAAAGAAATTAATGATAACTCAGAAGGAAAGACCTACTTGTTCTCATTGCCAGAGAATCGGTCATGATGAATCTAGGTGTTGGAAACTTCATCCAGAACTTAAGCCAAAGAAGTTCCTTAAGGGGAAGGATGAAAAGAAAGCAAATGTAGCAATCCAACAAGATCTAGGCTCTGATTCAGGTGATGAAATGAGGATAACTGCCATATTTTCGACAGATAAAACTTCTGAAAATGGTTCAAGTTCGAATACTATTGCATCTTCATCAAACATAAATCCTTCAAATGAGGATAAAAGAGTTGAACTATTTAACATAAGGATAGCTTCTAACCACAAAAAGATAGATACAATGTTTGACAGTGGATCACAAGAAAATTTGATATCTGAATATTTAGTTAAGAACTTGGGTTTGGAGACATAGAATCATCCAAGACCTTACCCTTTAGGATGGCTAAATAAATCAACTCAGATAAAAGTCACAAAACAATGTCAAATAAGATTTTCCATTACAACTAATTGCATTGATGAAGTTGAATTAGATGTGGTTCAAGTAGACATATGTGGAGTTGTCTTAGGAAGTCCTTATCTTTATGATCGTGATGCAATGTTTTATAGGAGAGAGCATAAATATCACCTTAAGAAAGACGGGGTTGAATTTATTGTTAGGGCACATAAAAGTAAAAATCATTTGAATTTAGTTGTTTCTAATCAGATGAAGCGATTAATAAGTTCAAATAAGAGATTTTTAGTCATGTGTGTAAAGGAAAAACATAAGAATCGACATGATGTTTGTTCAAGTTATGAGTCCCAGTTTAAAGATAGTTTGATTGAAGAGGTAGAAACTTTTTTAGTTCTATTTAAAGAAACCAAACATCTTACTCATAAGTAGGGAATAAAACATGAATTACAGTTGATGCCCAAAGCTCCTCTTCCTAATGTCAGAATGTATAATTTCAATCCAAGTTTGGGAGTCATAAGTTACAGGGATGCAGGTCAGTATTGGGGAAAGTTAGTGTTACATTTCTCTTGTATTGTATCACCATTTCATGTTTCAAATAGTTTTGAAGCCTCTTTTCAAGTGGAGAGGAAGCCTATTTGTTTTCATGTCAAATCCTTTTCTAAAGTAGTGTCAAAGTATCTAGTACATAAAAGGGAAACTTATGCATTAAAGGAAAGTGTTAATTAATGGAAACATCATGTAATAGATGAGGAAACAATGATTCAAACAAATCAACAGCCACTTCAATACTTTCAAAATCAAACTAAGTTGCAACAATTTTCACATGAGAGTTTGATGGGTTCATTGTAGCAAGTTCACTCAGTAATCAGGAATCAAGAAAGTATATCAAGTGAAGTAGCTGATATGATGTCAAGAATGTCTTTGAATTTTTATGTTATTCCGCAAAATAGATTGTTAGTACATGTCAAAAGTATTGAACAATATTATGCAGAGACTATTTTCGAAGGTGTTTATGAATCATTAATTCATGGTACTTCATGGAAAGAAGTCAATTACCATGTTCATAACAGGTTGTTTAACCATTTTCCCAAGTTGTGCATACTGCAGATGGATGGAACAGTTCACAGATTCAAAAAGTGCCATGATCAAATGTATTGGTACATCATTAGGGCAAGGTGGAAAGTGAGGAAGATCTACCCTCATCTACTATCTGTCTAGTCAAACTTTTGTGGTCCAAAAGCTTTCAAGTGGAGAGGATTGATCCAGGAGGATCTTGTCAGTTCAACATGAACGAAGTCTTTAGTGGTTCAATGTCGAAGTGATCGTCAAATGATCATGGTCGATGAGGTCTTTGAACTTTATCAGTTTCGCCAGATTCGTCTTCAGCATCCAATGTTTGATATCTTCAACTTCGACAGTGATGTTTATGGTTCAGGTTGTCCGGTGTTGATTTTCAGTTTCAGTTATGTCAATAGTTGATGTGGGTTTTTATGGTGTTTAGTACCTGGGTGTTGGCATGTGTTCATTGTTAGTTCCACCATGGTTTTCTTGTCAATTTTGGACCATGGTTATCATCATGTGGGTTTGTATGTCACCTTGTGACAACTTGTGGTAAAAGGGTGTAAAAGTCTAAAGACTAAACCCTAAACATAAGTCCTAAATCTAATGTATAAACCTACCTACAAAAATATGGTGGAAAATTAAATATAAGTCCTAGAAACCTTAACCTATACCTAAAAGCCTAAACCATGCTTTAAAAACAAATTCTTTTTTCCAAAGTTTAAAACCCTTTCGGGCTTTAATACAAAGCAAAAGTGTTATGTTAATACTCCGTACGCTCTAAACCATAGAGGGTTATTCTAACCGTGGTGGAGTAAACATCAACATGTGAATGGCTAGAAGCTATTAGAGGTCAAGGATAACCGTGCAGAGGATAAACCATAACCATGTGAGCAGGTAAGAGTTTCAGTTAACGTGGTGGATGAGAACCATAACTTTGACAACAAATGTGAACGCACCAACCGTAGAATGGAACCACTGGAGGAAACCTTGCAAGTGGAAGTATGCTAGACGACCGTCAAGGCATGCCACCTAGTCACATGACCTATGCTTGATCAGTGCGCAGTCTTTTGACCGCCAACGGTTTGGAGAACAGAATTTGGTATTTTGGGTTTTTTATTTATTTTTATATAGTTAATAATTCGAAGACCATGACAACCTTATCCTTAGGTGTCCAACCATGACATGACCGAGACCCTTAAACCCTAATTTCAGCCTATTCACTCCTACACTCAGTAGAAAGGAGTGAAAGTGTATCTGGAGGGCTATAAAGACAATTTGGCTCGTTGAAGAGTAAGGGGAGAGTGGTTTTGAGTTTTGTATGCAGATTCTGGAGGATATAGGCTATTTTGTTTTCATTGCAACAGGAGCATCCGAAGTCAGAATTGGTAACTGTGATAGGCATTGGAAAGCTATTTCAAAGATATTTCTTGTGACAGTGACCAAAAGTACTTGTGTGCACAATCAGCCTGGCTAATTTTATGTGTAATCGACCTCCTCAGATTCAATCCTAATAAATCATACGCCCATCTTGAAAGCAGACCCAGAGACGTAGTCCATCAGGGATGAACTCCGTAATCAATCTTGCTGTCTGGTATCATTGTGTTTTTGCTGCTTTTCACTTCTGTTTACATCTTTCTTATGTTTGAATTTTGTTATTAATTCATCCCTTTTTAGTTGATTCTCACGATTAAAGCACTTTAAGTCAACATTCAGTTCACTGTTGGCATTAATCAATTCTACTTCAGTTTAACATATGATCATTTCATATCACTCACACATAATGTGGCCCTCCACATGTGCTAAGAAGGAATTATTCCCATCTAAACAAAACTTTTGGTTTCTAAGCATTCTTTTGATGTCTTATAGGGTGGAGAAGACATTGTATTTCTCCACTTTCTTGTCTTTAAGAACTAAACCCAACAAATCTTTCATTTTCTGGTGTAGAGTGATTGAATTCAAGTATTTCATCTTCTTTCCCTTGGTATGACCAGGGTCAGGAATCCAATTTGAAAATATCCTTAAGGAGTTTTGAATCAGAATGGGATTATTTTTCATTCTTAGCTTGAGTCTCTAGCTTCCCGATTTCCTTTCTTGTTTCTAGTGGAACAATATTGAAGTAGATGGCTACCGAATAATGCGAAAAAAGTCTTGCTCTTCGCTTCCCCCGAGGTTCACAACCACCTCCCCCACTTCTGTAATGCATTCTTTGTCCATGAGTCATCGATGAGGGGGTACACCTAGAGCATCTGCTAAAAATACCACGACCTACAAGCTAACACGAGAAGAGACCATATGAACTAACTTGAAGACATGACCTTCGCCCAATTATATCATCCCCCTATCTCCATACAAATGTATCAAACTCTATTATGATAGTATAAGTGGAAATGAAGGGATCACTACCCTCGAAAGATGTCCCATAACCCATATCCAGATGACACCAAAATATACTCAGATAAAACACAAGACCCAGGGCACTGGAAGCAGACAGGGTGACACAACCTACTACTAAGAAACCTAACATAGTTTTAATATAAATATCATAGAAATACCCTCAATTTTTCATTACACTTAAGATTTCATGCCACAAAGCACCCAAAAGGAAATAAACCTAGAGATGATAACATCAATGGATAAGGGAGTTCCTTCTACCTCTACCATCTACTAAGAATTGAGTGACCCCAAAAAGACACACTAACCCTACCAAATCAGACCTACGCCATGAAATATTGAATGGACAACTAAAAAAATACATAAGACATAACACTTCTAATTCACGCAAAAGAGACAATTTAGCAACCTCACTAGCCCAATACCGAGTCTAGGTCCTCGTAGACGAAAGAAATTCCCACCACTAGATGGACTCCACCATACCACACCTCCATGCTAGAGTTCTAGTCCTTCCTCAACATAGAATTAACATTAACCAACAAAGGGAGGCTGAGGTCCAGCCCTTGTGTCCTCTCCATCTTGCTCCCGTGATCTCCGTAACCTTCATATTTCCTTCCATAAATAAAATCTTCCAACTGTTAACATGCACGTATTACATGAAGGGGCATGTCATGCCCCTCCAAGCTTTAAATGCACCTTACAACTAGGAGGTGGCGGGTACTACCCCAAACACCTCCATCTCTTCAACATTAACACCCCCATTAGGGAACTAGTTATATATATCTTCATCATAAGCACAATGATAAAATATTTTAACTACACAGACACATAGACACACACATATAAATTTTTTGTTACATTATAGCACGATATTGAAATATGACATTAAATTATACACACACACACACACACACACACACACACCAAAAAATCAATTTACTAGTCTTTCAAACACGACCATGCATCATTATGACAGGTGGTCTCAACTTGCCTAGTGGGAAGCCAGGTATTTTTGACTAGGTGGTCTCAACTTGCCCAATGAGAAACCAAGTATTTTTGATAACATGTTTATGGAATAAGAAGTCCAAAATGGAAAGAGATACAACTATCATAGAATCACTAAAGATTCTATGGACCTATCATGCCAAAAAATACTAACAAGAACCATCAAACACAATAGAAAACACACTATCATGGGTCAAGGACCAGATATTAACACCCAACTGAGAAACTCCTTTAGAATTCCAGCTCACAATACACTTGCCACCACAAGTTTGAGTTTTACACCTGGAACATAGGGAAGGAAACTCCCAACCAGAAAAATAAGAAAAACAATATTTCACAATACAATTGTTGAAAGTTATCCACAAGTAGAATAAGAAAGAGGAAAAACATCTCCAGAGCCCACATGAAAATATACAACTTTTGTGAAGATTCCTAGTGTGAGCAGAGCCCCAAGCTAGAAGCTAATTTGTGTTTAAACTGTAGATAGTTACAAGAAAACAAACCTTATAAATGTTAGGCTATAACCTCTTAGTGAAGTTGTACCAATTAATTTGGGCTGAGATAGTGATGGGGAGAGCCCTTTTTGAGACACACCACACAAAGCCGAAAACCAAGAGTTGAATAATAGATATAACACTAGTCTGTAAACACCAGAAAATAAACCTATACTTAGGCATTTTTACACAACCCACCAACTTGATGGGAGTCCCAACTTTTTCCCAACATAACCTCACAATCAAACTCCAGACAAACACCAAAATGGTAAACAATGAAACAACCTCCCTAGGGCTTCGACCAACTCGCATACAATCCAGTTGTTGCGCTCACAACAAATAACTAGTCATGGGACAATTTTCCTAAACCAAATGAAAGATACAAGGTTCTATGAGTATAAATGTTACCAACCCATAGTGAAACTGACAACCATGAAATAATTGGAGTTACCCTTAGAAGATGTAGATAACTCTTCCAATTATGCACTGTTCCAATTTTCCTCCAGGTAATTTCTACAAGAACCAACTATAGTCTGCTTGTGAGTGGAAGGGTGTTGATGAACCAGGGGTGCTTTCCTGTATGAAGGCCCAATTTCGACAAACACCTCCACCATGATAAGCACATTAACTATACTCTAGGGCACATGATCTGCCTCGCTAGTCATGCCTAAATGATAAAATAAATGAACTGCTATCCTTAATGGGGAGAGGAATTGGTGTTCCCACAATTTAGTTGGGCACAAAATCCCCCCCCTCGAGCGTATGCTATAAGCATAAACCTTGCGTGGCTGTTTCTCAAACCAATATACATGCATGCAGATACATACATGGGGTTGACCATGCCAATCCATGCTTTTAATGCAGACCATTATATCAGTACCAAGGGTGGTGTGCATGAAGGCCCAAGCCTCTCAATTCTTCCATTCACACCTGCATCAGGGAAATATTTAAATATTTTATATTGAAATATATATCTATATATATATGTGTGTGTGTGTGTGTGTGTTTAATCTCATGTATCAATTCTATATTAACACTATATTAAATTATTAAATATGGAAAGGAATTCACATCACTCTTGTATATAAACAAAGTTATGGAAGAGGGTATAAGAAATGATGGTTCTTGTTGACTTGATGTTTGTTGTGACAAGGATATACAATAATGTTGATGTGAAGCTTAAGACTACTAAGGGTTGGTTCAGAGGGGCTTCACTCAATGAACCTCTAACATAGCACGTGCGTTCATGGCATACTAAACAATACCCTTAATTTGACTAAATATTGGAAAATCCCTTTAAAAACCACTTTATTTAGCCCCCTACCAATACGATTCCAATACACTTTCTCAATTTAAAAAGACCCTAGTTTCTTTTTTTTGTAGGTAAGCACCCACAGGGATTTGAACTAGTGACTTATCGCAAGGAGTGCCTTAACAGTGCACCCATTCACCATCAATCCAAAGCCCCGTGGGATAAAAAGCCCCTAGTTTCATTAGATAGTGTAAGTATCCATTTTTTCATTAACATTTTTTATACCCCTTTATATTTATATCCCCTTATTTTCATTAACAATGATAATCAATTTCTGCACCTAGAAAGAATAACTTAAATACTAGGTAGTTGAAAACTTGAAAGTTTCAATAAAAAAGAGGGAGATATAAGTTGGTCGATTTACATATACATGCTGTGGAAAATTTGAATGGAAAATACATAGATTTGAACTCTCAATTACATATATTTTCTATTGAATACTAAAAACAATACCCTGCATCAATTCAAAACAAAACCTCGATAACCAACACAATGGCACACCTTTGATCTCACTTATAGAATAGGAAGAGGGGAGAAAGTAAAATAAATATGGACACATGCAAAATCCTATCTAGTTGGACTTTGACAAATCATAGCCATAACTTGATCACCTAGTGCACCATAGTTGCATACTAAGAGTGCCAAGTAAGTGTATCTACATCAAAAGATGAACGTGAGCATGAAAGCATGCATCCCTTCCTTAAGATTTTTGTCCTCTACCTAAGATGGGAATTTCTCATGCATAAGTATTCTAATTGACTAAGAATTTTCACCCTCTTAGCAAGAATAGATCATGCATGATAAAATCTCTAGTAATAGAAATACACTATAAAAAACTGACATTGCTAAATTTGAAACATTATCTAAACTGGAATTAATTGAAGGTGTGGCATGCATGCCCTTAGCATGCATGCACCTTCTTACAAACGATAGTCTATTTCACTATCTCCTATGGCATGCATGTGCCGTCTACCAAGTAATAGTCAGTATCATTATATCCTTCACTTTCATTCAACCTATTCATCACTAATGTAAGGAAAGGGTGATGGTGCCATATCTGTTGTCTTCTCTATTGCCCCATCATCATTGTGAGGATCAATAGCTTAGAAAAATAGATCATAGAGGTATTAATAATGTGATGCATGTATGTTATAGAGCAAGGATGCTTGGGAGGTATTAGGAGTGACATTTTCAAAAGCTCCCAGGTGGGGAGAAATTTTGGGAGTGAATTTTTATAATATATATTTTTATCTATTTTGATTCATATATGTCAAAAAATATTGTAGAATGATGAACTTGTGATAAAAAACATAAAAATATAGACTAAACCATATAAAAACATTTGTCTAGTAGTTATAATCTTCATCAACCATAGGTATACAAATTACACGTTCTCATTTATATAGCATGTAAGGGTGCACATAACCAGAATAAATTTGAGCGCAATCCATCTCTTAACCTAAAATACATCAACAAATAGGCTCTGGATGGCCTCTAGCATCTGGAAAAATCATGGCACAACAGATTCTTACATATCATCAAAATCGGTGCCTATATCTTTGTCATTAATATGACCCTCTAAGCATTAACATAAGATAGAAAGGACATAGCATGTGAAGTCAAGATTTTGTTTGAGTGATAGGTACATTTTTAGTAGGGTCATGATAGAGGAATTTAACAACCAATGTCACTAACATCAAAGTACATAGAGGGCTTGGTTCTCTTCATTAAATATGAGTTTCATGCCTTAGTACATGAAAAAATCCTATGGAAACATTGCAATCCCAACAAGCTTGAAATCCTAAAAAGCTAATAAGTTTGCTGGATTTTGAGTGAGATCTAAAATTCTATTTTCTAAGTTTCTCCATATAATGAGGTTAGAACCACTCTCAAAAATCTTGAGTCATTTCATGGTAATGTTAAAATTTTAAGTAAAAGGATGAAAATGAAAGATAAAGGAGAATGCCACTTTAAGAATTTAACATTACCATTAATTGCATGTCAATACTAGGGCCATATGTTTGAATATTAGGCTACTATGGACCTAATATTACCATATATTTTTCTTTCTCCCTCACACTCTTGATACTCCCACAATACTCCTAAAAATCTATTTCTCTATCCCACTTCATTTTTGCCAACACATGGCCAATGTATTGTATAAACAATACCTTATAATACACATATTTCTATACAACATACATAAACCCTTTACCGCCCTATTATATGATCAATATATTATTTCATTTTTTCCTAATCTTTTATGCCCCAATATGAACACACGTTATATGGTATTGCTTTGTCAGTGAAGCCCCCATGGGTTGGTTGGAGAAAATTTAATGCAATATTGGAGTTAGGTCAAGGGAGTCCCTTATCCCCTACCCTTTTTGGCCTATACAATTGTAAGTTAGAAGAGTGTCTGGGTGATGTAGGTTGTGTTATGAAACCATCTCACAAAAGATAGAAAGGATAGATAAAAGCCTTCAAAATAAGCCTCTTCGAGGGGGAAACCTCCTTTACATTACACAAATGAACAATTCTTGGATGATACAAATGACAAGACCTCCTTTCTATATATAGGAGTCTAAGGGGTCATAATATAATCAGAGCCGACATAACAATACTAATGTAAGGGCACAATAATAACAATAATGGGTTTCTATGGGGCACAATAATAACAATATGGGGACTACATGAGCACAACAATATAATAAGGGGGTTGTACTAATAACAATAAGGGGTTACACTAGTAGTATAGGGACCTAACATACCCCTCTCCTTCAAAAAGTGTTGTCCTCAACGCTTGAATAGTTCTTGATGCTTATGTATAAAATTCTTGTCCTCCCAAGTGGAATCTTCAGCGGGTAAGTTCTTCCACTTGATAAGATACTCTGAAATTGATTGATTTTGTAGCTGTTGGGTTCTTGTTTCTGTGACTGCTCCAAGTTCCAATATGATTTTTCCTTCCTCTTCAAGTTATGGAAATATTGTTTGAATTGGGATCTTCTGCAACTTTTGAATGAGTGTCCACACTTCTTCATCCTTCTTCCATTCATCCCTTGCTTTGTTTATCCAATCTGGTTGGATAATAGAAATAGCACAAAACAATGCTTCCACATCCTCATCCTTTCTTGAGAGTGCATCTGCAACAACATTTTGCTTCCCTTTTTTGTCAATGATTTAAAAGTCATAACCCAACATATTTGTCACCCATTTTTTCTATTCTTCTAAAGATAATCTTTGTTCTAAAAAGTATTTAAAACTATCATGATCCATTTTTACCTTGAAGTGTCTTCCCATTAGGTAAGGTCACCATTTCTTAAGTGCATGTAGTATTGCCAACATTTCCTTCTGATAAATAGCTTGTTTAAGATGTAGCCATTAAAATACCCAATCACCTACATCAAAATTTCTTTCACTGCGATGTTGATCTGCCTATTATTTCATTTGATTCTGCATCAAAGTGGCATTATCCTTTAAAAGTTGGAGAACTTGTCGTTGATGCTCGATGTGATCTCTCACTGCTTGAATCTTTTTCTTCTTGATATGTCCTTCTATATTGAGAGTTTGAGGAGTGGTAATTTCTTCCAATGCATTACAAGATATGGTCAGATTCATTTCTTGATGCTCGATGTGATCTTTCACTTCTTGAACATTTTTCTTCTTGATATGTCCTTCTATCTTGATAGTTTTAGGAGTGGTAATTCCGGCCAATGCATTACAAGATATGGTCGGATTCATTTCTTCTTTCTCGATGTGATATTTCACTTCTTGAACCTTTTTCTTCTTGATATGTCCTTCTATCATGAGAGTTTAAGGAGTTGTAATTCTTGCCAATGCTTTACAAGATATGGTCATATTCATTTATTCTTTCTCTGGGGTTGGTTCTTGGTGTATATCCTCTTCTTTTGATGTTTATTTATCCTTTTCTTCCTCCTATTCATAATCTATGTAAAATAATTTATTCTCAACAGACTTATGACCTTTAGTGTATTTGCTATCACAATTGTAACAAAGCCCTTTTCTCTTTTTTTCTTCCAATTATTGTGGTGTAAACCTTGTAGGTTGTGGAAGGCTAGGAGAAAAAACACTTCCATAATTATAGTCATGAGTGGAAGGATTCCTTATTTGCATAAATTCTCTTTGAATTTTTCTTGCCAACCTGAATGGCTTCTCCAATGAATCAGGTTCCCAAAGACGAACCTCATGTTGAATGTTATCCTTTAAAGTCTCTATGGAAACATCAATCCTTTGCTTCTCTGAAATATGATTTACCCTTATATTCAATTTTTGAAATTCCTCAATGTTCTCTACCGTTGAACCCTTTTGTTTGAGATTTATCAATTGGATAAAGAAGGTGTTTCTCTTTGTATCCTCATAATGTGCTATCATTTCCTCCGTGAAAATTGACCACGCGACAAGTGGTTTACGAGAACAAAGCCCTTCATACCATAATAATTGATTCGGTTCTAAATATAAAGATGCAATACGTAACTTTTGTAATAGTTTCACCTCATGTAGACCAAAATATTGCTCCATCTGTAGTATCCAATTTAACGGATACGTGCCATCAAGCTTCCTCATATCGCCTTTTCTTGATTTTAGGAGCTCGATCTTGAAACGACTGTAACTCTGTAATTTCAGATCTCCAAGTTCTTAAATTGTGTCCTGTAGTATCCCTCTGAGTCCTCTTTCTAACCCCACAAGTCTGATCAAGATTTGATTCTGCAAGGAAAAGTTATGTCAAATCTCCCACGAAGACCTGATTTTAAACTAGTTCAATAGAGCGAACTTGTATGAAGTTCCACGTGTCACTATTTCAACCTTAGACCCTGAAACCAATACACAAAAAACTACATTCCGTCCTCTTTTTGTAACTTTTGATGAAATTTCAATCTGATGCTCAAAGGGACAATTATGATGATTTTCCCAAGGTCACCTATTTGGGATGTAATTCAGGAGCTTGTAGAAACCCTAAATGTCTTGGACTATATCTCCGAAAATATAATAAAACAATATATGCAATTTGGGCCCAAGCTTTAGCATGTTTTTGGATGAAATGGGTTTTAATTTCAGAGTCTGAAACTTTGTAGAATAACAATTATAGTGAAATTCCACGATGACCCGTCTGAGATGGAATTCTGGAGCTTGCAAAAACCCTAACTTACTCAAATCATATCTCCTAAAATATAGCGTAACAAGATCTGAAATTTAGACTCAAGGTTCAGCGAGATGCCATCTCAAATTGGTTATTTTTTTTAGATTTTGAAACGTTGCAGAAAAAATGTTACAGTGAAAATTCCACAATGGCCTGTTTAGAGCAGCAAAACCCTAGAATCCAAAGCTATGATACCAAATGTTATGAAACCAACTCACAAAAGATAGAAAAGATAGATAAACACCTTCAAAATAAGCCTCTTCAAGGGGGAAACCTCATTTACATTACACAAATGAACAATTCTTGAATGATACAAATGACAAGACCTCCTTTTTATATATAGGAGTCTAACAGGTCATAATATAATCAGAGCTGACATAACAATAATAATGTAAGGGAACAATAATAACAATAGTGGGCTTCTATGGGGCACAATAATAACAATATGGGGACTACATGGGCACAACAATATAATAAGGGGGTTATATTAATAACAATAAGGGGTTACACTAGTAGTATAGGGACCTAACAGGTTGTGTTGGTTCGATACTCACTGGTATGGTCATAACTCTTCTCCTTTATGTTGACTATATTGTTATTTTGGAAAGGATCCTTTATGATCTTGGCAAGAAACTTAGAATCCTCAAATATTTCTGCTCCAAGATGGATATGACTATAAATACTTAAAAGACTAAAGCCATGATAATTAAATCCAAAAAGATATCCTTCATTTATGACAACAAATCCTTGGATGAAGTTCCTTCATACAAATATCTAGTAATTGAAATCCATCACAACTTCAATTGGAATTATATTATCGAGAAAAGGATAAATTGAAATTGGAAAATGTACTATGGGCTTGAAAATAATTGTAAGTCAGTAGATCTTTGGATTTGGGATAAAATGAAGCTCCTCTTTGAGACTCATTCCAATCTTGTTATTTTATATGGATATGAGGTTTGGGGTTACATTATATCTAGAGAATCATGGAGAAAGATTGAAAAAATACAAAATAAGTTTATACCTTATAACCTCAAGATTAAAGGAAATACTTCCTACACTATCCTCATAATTCAAGTAACCATTTCCCCCATTTAAAGAATGTTTATTACTAGGTATATTTTGTATAAGAAGAAGTTATATGATATGGATGGAAATAGGTCCAATAAAATTTATTTGAAATCTAGCTAAAATCCCCACCTTCAACTCAAGTGAGGGTGACATAAGGATGCCTAGTCTTGGCTAGATCATTGGGGATAAAGGAGAAGGTCATCTTGTAAAATTCAAATCACATTAAAAATATTATTACTTCCAAATTTAAGGATAAATTGTGAAGAAATAAAGAGCTAGAGGGAAAAAGGAAACTACGATATTATAAGGAGGTGATCAACCCTAAACTCAAAAACTAAAATTATCCTTCTGTCTTGACTAGTGTTAACAAGAAAATGAACATTTCCAATATTAGAACATATTCTCATCAGTTTTATAGTGAAACAAAACATTATTCAATTCGTAAAACACTATGGGATGAACGATTTTTTCACCTATATAATCTTAGGAGAGTTGAAGATGAAAATCACTCTTTTATATTGTCCATCTTATACTCATTCGATCTAATTTTCTAAATTTGTACCACACTACCAACCTTCTTGATATTTTAACTCAACAAAACTATGGTGATGTGGGAGCGCTTCTATCACTTCCTTTTTAGCATAGAAATAAAATGTTAAAGAAGTATATTTAATCTTTTACCGTCTTAAGATCCCGTAGACCATATAGGTATTATCGAACATTAATGATCATCATTATCATAAAGCACACTTATTTATGACTCTCTTTTTTCAATTACTTTACATATATTTTAACTTAAAATGTATGTTACAATATTTTTTTTATAGCTAAATATTAATAATGTTAAATATTACTCTAAAGGTATATCAATAATGCAATTGATATCTAATAGATATTTCATACTAGAAATAAAATCCAATTATCTATATGAACATGATATAAATAGTCCAAAGGGTTATCTCAATTGGTTGAGGTCTCATTGTTAAAGCACCTTGCCACTGAGAGGTCACAGGGTCAATTCTCCTCGACGCCATCAGGGTTAGGATTTGAATAGTTTTGTCAGTGGGATGTGATCCTTTGTATCTATGTCTTGACTAGTGATAAGAAGAAAATGAACATTTCTAAGATTATAATATATTCTTAGGAGTTTTATAGCGAAACTCAACATTGGTCTATTACCAAAACATGATGGGGTGAAAGAGATTATGACTTGTGCAATCCTAGGAGAGTGTAAGTTGAAAATCATTCTTTTAGATTTTCAATCTAATTTTCCAAATATCTATCACACTAGCAACCTTCTTGACATTTTAACTCAACAAAACTACAGTGATGTGTGAGCCCTTCTCTCACTTCTTTTTGAGCATAGAAATAAAATGTTAAAGAAGTCTATTTAATCATTTATCTTCTTAATATATGGTATACCATATAGGTTTTGATTGAACAGTAATCATCATCATCATCATCGTCATAATCATAAAGCATACTTATTTATGTTTTTTTTTCAATTACTTTACATATATTTTAACTTAAAATGTATCTTGAAATATTTTGTTTATAAATAATTAATAGTAATTTTAAATCTTACTCTAAAAGTATATCAATAATGAAACTGATATCTAACATATATTTCAAACTAAAAATAGAATACAATTATTTATATAAACACAAAATAAATAGCCCTAAGGGTTAGCTGAATTGGTCGAGGTCCCATTGCTAAAGCACCTCACCATTGAGAGGTCACAGGGTCAATACTCCTTGATGCCATTAGGGTTAGACTTTGATTAGTTTGACTAGCAGGATGTGATCCCTTATCTCTATATCTTGACTATCATTAAGAATAAAATGAAATTTTCCAAGATTAGAATATATTCTCACGAGTTTTATAGGGAAACTTAACATTGGTCAATTCCTAAAGCACCATGAGATGAAATAGTTTGTCACCTATGCAATCTTAGGAGAGTTGAAGATGAAAATCACTCTTTGAGATTGTCCATCTTATACTCATATTCGCTATAATTTTCCAAATATGTATCACATTACCAACCTTCTTGACCTTTTAACTCAACAAAATTGATACTCATATTTGATTTAATTTTCCAAATATGTATCACACCACTAACCTTCTTGACCTTTTAAGTCAACAAAAAATGTTGTGATGTGGCAACCCTCCACTCACTTCTTTTTGAGCATATAAATAAAATGTTAAAGAAGTAATTTTATTCTTTTAGCTTCTTAAGATCTGGTAGACCATAAAGGTCTTAGTGAAGATTCATCATCATCATCATAAAACACAAATATTTATGATTTTTTTTCAGTTACTTTACGTATATTTGAACTTAAAATGTATCTTACAATATTTTAAGATACTTATAATTTGTATCTTAAAATTTCAAATCATACTCTAAAAGTATATCAATAATTTAATTGATATCTAACATATATTTCATACTAAAAATAAAATACAATTACTTATATAGACACAAAATAAATAGCCTAGAGGGTTAGCTCAATCAATTGAGGTCCATTGCGAAAGTACCTTGCTATTGGGAGGTCATGGGGTCAATTCTCCTCGATGCCCTCAGGTTTAGGCTCTAATTAGTTTGGACAATGGGATGTGATCCCTTATCTCTCTGTCTTAACTAGTGTTAAGAAGCAAATGAACATTTCCAAGATTAGAACATTCTCATGAGTTTTGTAGTGAAACTCAACATTGGTCAGTTCCCAAAACACCATGGCATGAAAGAGTTTGCCACATGTGCAATCCTAGTAGAATTGAAGATGAAAATTAATATTTTAGATTGTACTTCTCATACTCATATTCGATCTAATTTTACAAATATGTATCACACTACCAACCTTCTTGACCTTTTCACTCAACAAAATTATGGTGATGTGGGAGCCTTTCTCTCACTTCTTTTTGAGCATAGAAATAAAATGTTAAATAAGTCTATTTAATCTTTTATCTTCTTAAGATCGAGTAGGCCATATAGGTCCTAGTGAACATTAATCATCATCATCATAAAGCACACTTATTTATGAATTTTTTTTCAATTACTTTACATATATTTTAACTTAAATGTATCTTACAATATTTTGTTTGTAGCTAATTAATAATAATTTTAAATCTTAATATACAAGTATATCAATAATGAAATTGATATCTAACATATATTTCATACAAAAAATAAAATACAACTATTTATATAAACACAAAATAAATAGCCCTTAGGTTTAGCTCAATTGCCCGAGGTCCCTTTCCTAAAGCACATTGCCATTAGGAGGTGTTGTGCTCTATAACAACCCCCCATTTCATATCATATTTACTTATAAATATTAACGTATGAAATGGGTCCCTTTAAAATTTAATTGGTATCAATTCTTTTATTGCTCAAGAGAGGTCCGATAATCAAATGAATTCATTTCATAAAACCCTTTTTGAAAAGACCCAAAAAAGAAATAAGGCAAATATTTGTCATTGCGATAAAGCGATCGCGAGATCACATATCGAAATGACATAAGAAATGTAAATAAGCGGCACATTGATTACCCCCGATGCGATATCGCAATCGGCGATCGGCAACACTTCATACACACATAACATAAGCCCCGATGCGACGCGATATCGGCGATCGGATATTGGCGATACTTCATATGCGGTCAAGGCAGTTTAAGTCATTTACTCCGATCCGATGCGATTGCGCAATCGGCAGTCGGGAACATCCCATGCACATTAATAAGACGCTTAGGTCTTACCCCCGATGCGATGCGGTATCGGCGATCGGGAAATCGGCAATTCACTCTAAATGCACCTTGTCATATTTCTTCGCGCTAATCCGATGCGACGTCGCAATCGGTGTTCGGAAGATCCTATGCTTATGATTATATAATGCCCATTCTCCCCATGCAATGCGATATCGCTATCGACGATCAGAATTTCAAAAGGTATAGCTTGAAGATCTAAAGTGTTATTGATTTCCGATCAATAAAGCGCGGATTTCGAAAAAGTCGTTAAATGGAGAGATAAGGTGATGTATTCATATTTAAAGTTTTGCCCCTTCGATTAACGATCACCTGCGCTCAACCGCCAAAATATCCATTGCACGCTTAAGAGAGTCATTCAACCGGATAATGGTGTAATAAGCATTTAAGGAGTAGCAGGCCTTAAACAACCATTTAATATATCTGTAATATCTGCTCATTGATTGGATCCGCAGCCATTTTTGAGAATTAATCTCTCAGCACGCTTCAATTGATATATCTTTCCCACCATGAGTCCTCATTATTATATTTCTATGTTACGGTTTTTCTTGCCTTTGTGCAGAATTCATCCTCCAACACAAGCCTGAGCATGATGGGGAAGAAATCTAAGAAGACCGCGGGTTCCGCTGCTACATCAGTTGCAGGACAAGCTGCCACAGATAAAAAGAAGGGCTTAATATCGGATACTACATGCACGGGCCTTACTAGAGCTACATGGCAAGGCACATATAATTTGATTGAAGCCGAACAACCAGAGAAGGCAGTGACAGAAGCTACTGCAGATCCCACTCGCAAGTCTGATTCCACTCTTAAAGACTTAGCCGACTCTTTCCTTCACAGGATAGCAGCCAGAGAACAGATTCTCCCCTACACAGACGTCGTGCGATGGGCAATTGAGGAAATTCCAATCCTCGACAGAACTCTTTGCAATAGAGATGGGAGGATTTTTGGATCGTTCAAGCCAGAACATCTAAGGCAAATGTATCATTTGCCTGAGCCAGAGAAAGCCTATAACAAGACGTTCCTGGAGAAATTTGCAGCTGATAATGAAGTAGAATCCGAACCCATCCGGGATTGGAGGCAGAATCCAGCCAAACACAAGCATGAGTCTTCCGGTAAGTACTCCGTCGATTCTTTGGCTTCTCCCTATTGTTATGCAGGGATAATGATGTGTAGGCTATGGGGATTACATGACTCTGCTAATTTTACCATAGAGATGGTTCCTCTAATGGAAGCAGCAGTAAACAACATAATTATGGATTGGGCTGCTATTCTCTCTGATAAGTTAGCCGTAGCTGTTCGTGATTTTAGAAAAGGTTTTGTTGTTACTGAAAGGAAAATTCCCCCGTTTTATTACAGTGCATATATTTTAGATACGTTATGTTTTAATTCTAAGTTTCCCATCCTTGGTTGGAGGTGGACTGCCCAAGACCCCTCACCCATTCATATATACCACCAGAAATTGTGGAAATCCTCTTACAAGGACCATTTGTATCAAATCTGCAATGGCTTTATGGTTCCCATTCATTATTCTATTTTTGATAAGCCCATTCCCAGGATCTCCTACCTAGCTTCCTTTGATTTGCCTACGGTAGCAAGTTGGTTTGGAGAAGAAAGGTTTACCTACATTAGAGTTTTTGGCAGCCAAGCCAATCCGCATGTTCTCCCTTTGTATATTCCAGATAAACTGCTAGCAAGAGAAGTCTCCTATCAAATTATGGCAGAGAGTACTACACAGACTCTCAAGAAAGAAAAGAAGAGGGGCTGGCCCTCTTTTCCCTTGAGAATTGGTGTATATACTCTGCATGATCTCAAACACGCAGAAAAGGAAGGCACAAAGATGCAGTCTTTAACCCTGGCCACTATCCCGAATAGGCTATATGATCCAACCAAACACGCCTATGCTACATTAGAACAGGCCAAATTAACAAAATTTGATCATCAAGAAGATTGGTTTGACGACCTATTTGTTTCGAACGAAACAATAGGTCAAGCTAGAGAACTTGCTCGATTAAAATATAATGATCAAGGGGTAACTGAGTTCGATAAACTTAGGGAGCAGAGGTTGCAAACTCTGCCTCTAGATTTACTGGCAACAACCCCAGCGACGTCTTCAAGCGAGTCTGGTCGGCAACAGTCAAACCAGCCTCCTGTTATAACAAAAGATCAAAAGAAACAACAGGAGGAAAATCAGAAGAAGCAACAGGCAGAAATGCAGAGAAAAGAACAAGTGGAAAGGCAAAAGAAAGAGGTAGAGGAACAACAGAAGAGGGAACAAGAAGAGAAACAGAAAAAAGAACTGGCAGATAGGCAGAAAAGGGAACAAGAAGAACAGCAGAAGAGAGAACAAGAAGAACAGCAGAGGAAAGAGCAGGAAAAAGAGCAGCAGAAGCAAACCACCGACGTCAATGTAGACACTACCATAGACCCCAAACTATTTCAAGAATGGCAGCAATTTCATTCCATCATCAGTGGATTGGAATGTTCAAAAGATGGGGACACTTCCAAGACAAATGATACGCAGGACATCACTTCTCCTCAGGTTCTAAGCGGAACCAGCGGCCCACCCATTTCCCAGGATGTTGAGGTAATTCCTAAAGACCCTTCCGATCAAATTGTTCTCCAAGTGGAAGATATTCCTCCCTTGGATGTTTTCTACAGCCCAAGGCATAGGGCAGTTGTGAAGCGATCAAGGAAAAGACGAAGGATTGATCAACCTTCTGTCTTTCCAGAGCAAACAATCACGGGCAATGTAGTATGGAAGGAGGAATTGGACCCCTCCGATGACCTAACAAAGTTGTCACAGTATGCAGGTGCCTATTCTGCAGCAACTATCGACAAGGCATCGGAGGTAAGTCTTCTGCCGAAGACTAAGGACCAAGATATTTTTGCATTACAGGCAGAGGTGACCGAGGCAAAACAAAGGGCAGCGCAAGCAGAGGAGCAGTTGCTGGTACAACAACAAATTAATAATCAATTAACCCAGCAATTGCAGGAAGAAAAGCAGAGGATCGACCAAAG
Source organism: Pinus tabuliformis (assembly GCA_031772625.1). Lineage (NCBI taxonomy): Eukaryota > Viridiplantae > Streptophyta > Pinopsida > Pinales > Pinaceae > Pinus > Pinus tabuliformis. The sequence continues at coordinate 295,618,092 of CM062814.1, forward strand.
CGTGATCCAGAAACAAAAAGAGTTATCGGAGGCATTGGCACAGTTGAGAACAGCAAATGAGCTGTTGATGAAAACGAAGGACGAGCAAATAGCTCAATTATCATCACGGCTCGAAATCATAAAAGGCACCCAAAAGGTGGAGGATTTCAGAGCAGAGGCATCACAAATAAACAGTGCTTTAATATCACAGATCAGACTCCTGTGTAATCAACTCACTGAGGCAGAACCATTATGCGAGCTAACCACATCCATTAATCAGCAGGTAGATAAGGCCAGGAATGAGTTGGACCAGGCCGATGAACTCATAAGTGGATATTTTGACTGGCAAGATTCTGATGTGGGAAAAGCAACGAAGTTGCCTAGAATCCAAGAAACTTATAAGGACATACTCTTTACAGAATGGAAAACTCAAATGATGAAAGCAGAAAGGGCGGCTTCAAGATGCAAATCCACTGCAAGCAATATGATTGATCTAGTCAACAACACCCTCTACCTGGCAAATATGATCTCCCAGTGTACACCTGGAAGAATAACAACAACAAATGTGATTGAGCAGACAAGTTATCCTGACTTAGAGGAGAAGGGGAGATTAATCGCTGGGGTTAATACTTTGACTTTCGATGCATATTGGCTCTTTCTGATCAAGCCACACACACAAAGGTCTGCTCTCAAGTGTTTAACTGATGCACTCGGGTGTATAATTCCCGATATTCAAGATGCCACATACGCTGCTCAGCTCAGTTCGCGCCTTAACAAACCGCCTGAAGTAGAGCCAATGCTGGCGATAAGTCAGCTCAGGTTTAAAGGCAAAGAGCCTACCTGATGAATCATTGCCGCCGATTGCCAGATCGCTCCAAGAAATAGGATCAATATTCATTGATACCAATTATGTAGGATTTCTGTTTATTAGATATTTAGATTAGCTTAGTATTTATAGACCCTTTCATTGTTTTGGAAAGGGTCGTAAAATTTTGTAATAGACTTAAAAACTGAAGTTTGCACTATTATGCTTCAGCCTATATTCTTTTATGAAACTCGACCAATCGTTCTCAATTTGACAAGGAAGTTTCTTTATGCAATTGCGCACTACTATCTTTTGTTGGGGATGTTTTCTGAGTTGAAGGAAGAACTGTGACATAGCGATTGATATACGGGAGTGTTAATCAGCATATATGGTACTATTATCTGTATCTGTATTCATTCCTTTTGTATGAATTGTTGTGTAATTATTCTTGCTATTGTTGAATACATGTATGTGCTGTAACAACAAATCTCTATCTCATTCCACTATTGGATGTATTGCGAGATGCCTTTTTCTTTAATCATGCATGTAACAATGATATAAATAATGAAGTGTAGTAATTTCGCTGTTATCGCTTTGCGTAACTATTTATGCACAGTAGTCTTGAATGATTTAATATCTATGTTTTAGAGATGGAGTCATCTATATGCCTGTCTTAAAAGCATAGACCATCAAACGCTACGCTTTAGAAAATCGATAAGTTCCCGGGATAGATCATAGTTATTATATTTTATTGATAGTTTTAGTTATTCGTTTATCGCCAGCATATTCTATAAGCCATTCATCCATCCCGTCTACCTATAATTTTTGGGAAACTGGTCCCATTATCCCTAGTCGGAGCCACTATTCCAAACGGAAAAGGAGCTGTATCAAGGTCCGGACCGGGTGGTTTCCCCTATGTTGTTGCAGCGATTTTCGAGGCATCAACAGGAGGTCACAGGGTCAATTCTCCTAGATACTCTTAGGGTTAGGCTTTGATTAGTTTGGCCAACATGATGCGATCCCTTATATTTCTCTCTTGACTAGCGTTAAGAAGAAAATGAACATTTTCAAGGTTAGAACATATTTTGATGAGTTTTATAGTGAAAATCAACATTGATCAATGGATGAAATAGTTTGTCACCTGTGAAATCCTAGGAGAGTTGAATATGAAAATCACTCTTTTAGATTGTCCATCTTATACTCATATTCAATCTAATCTTCTAAATATTTATCACATTACCAACCTTCTTGACCTTTTAACTCAACAAAAATGATACTCATATTTGATCTAGTTTTCCAAATATGTATCACACTACCAACCTTCTTAACCTTTTAACTCAACAAAACTATGGTGATGTGGGAGCACTTCTCTCACATCTTTTTTAGCATAGAAATAAAATGTTAAAGAAGTATTTTTAATCTTTTACCTTCTCAAAATTTGGTATACCATATAGGTCTTAGTGAACATTCATCATCATCATCATCATCATAAAGCAGACTTATTTATGATTATTTTTTCAATTAATTTACATATATTTGAAATTAAAATGTATCTTACAATATTCTTTTTATAGATAATTAATAATAATTTTAAATATTTAAAATTATATCAATAATGCAATTGATATCCAACATATATTCCATACTAAAAATAAAATACAATTATTTATATAAACACATAATATATAGCGTAGAGAGTAAGCTCAATTGGTTGAGGTCCCATTTCTAAAGCATGTTGCTATTGGGAGGTCATGGAGTCATTTCTCCTTGACTCTATCGAGGTTAGGCTCTGATTATTTTGGCCAGTGGGATGTGATCCCCAATCTCTTTGTCTTGAATAGTGTTAAGAAGAAAATGAACATTTCCAAGATTAGAACATATTCTCATGATTGGTTAATTCCAAAAACACCATGTGATGAAAGAGATTGTCACCTGTGCAATCCTAAGAGAGTTGAAGATAAAAACCACTCTTTTAGATTATCCATTTTATACTCATATTCAGTCTAATTTTCTAAATATGTAACACATTGCCAACCTTATTGACCTTTTAACTCAACAAAACTGTGGTGATGTGGGAGCCCTTCTCTCACTTCTTTTTGAGAATAGTAATAAAATGTTAAATAAGTGTATTTAATCTTTTATCTTCTTTTGATCTAGTAGACCATATGGGTATTAGTGAATATTAATCTTCATCATCAACATAAATCACACTTATTTATGATTTTTTTTCAATTAATTCACATATATTTTAACTTAAAATGTATCTTATAATATATTGTTTAAAACTAATTAATAATAATTTTAAATATTACTCTAAAGGTATATCAATAATGCAATTAATATCTAACATAAATTTCATAGTAAAAATAAAATACAATTACTTATATAAACACAAAATAAATAGCCACGAGGGTTAGCTCAATTGGTTGAGGTCTCGTTGCTAAGGCACATTTCCATTGGGAGGTCACGAGGTCATTTCTCCTCGATGCCCTTAGGGTTAGGCTTTGATTAGTCTGATTGATAGGATGTGATCCCTTATCTCTCTGTCATCAGTGGTGTTAAGAAGAAAATGAACATTTCCAAGATTAGAACATATTCTCATGAGTTTTATAGTGAGGTTCGGCATTGGTCAATTCCCAAAGCACCATGGGATGAAAGAGTTTTTGGCCTGTGCAATCATAGGAGAGTTGAACATGAAAATCATTATTTTAGATTGTCCATCTTATACTCATTTGATCTAATTTTCCAAATATGTATCACATTACTAACCTTCTTGAACTTTTAACTCAACAAAGCTGATACTCATATTGGATCTAATTTTCCAAATATGTATCACACTACCAACCTTCTTAACCTTTTAACTCAACGTTGAACATAACTCTTAAGTGGGAGCCCTTCTTTCACTTCTTTTTGAGCATAGAAATAAAATATTAATGAAATATTTTTAATCCTTACCTTCTTATCTGTAGACCATATAGGTCTTAGTGAACATTCTACATCATCATCATCATAAAGCACACTTATTTATGATTTTTTTCAATTACTATACATATATTTGAACTTAAAATGTATCTTACAATATTCTATTTATAGCTAATTAATAATAAGTTTAAATCTTACTCTAAAAGTATATGAATAATGCAATTTATATCTAACATATATTTCATACTAAAAATAAAATAAAACTATTTATTACACTTTAAGGTGTTCCCTCTGGGAAGAACTCCCCCGGCTACCACTTTGTAATCTTGTGCACTGTCAGATCCAATGTTAGACGATTGAAAGTTCTTCCACCATTAGATCATACAGCTTTAACTATCAACTAAATCTTAATTTGTGCAACTGTTTACCTTTTTGATCTTTATTATAACTTCCCTCATTTTGTTCTTCTCAGCCATGGTGCTGATGACTCTTTCTTGTTGCTCTCGCCTATAGTTGAAATTTTTTCTTTTGTTGAAGGTTATTTCACCAAAGGTTCTTTAACTGATTTAAAATATGTGAATAATATCTTTATCGAGTGTGTTGGAAACACTGCATGTTGAAGGTTCTTTCACTAAGGGTTCTTTAACTGATTTAAAAGTTGTGAATAATATCTTTATCAAGTGTGTTGGAAGAAATGCATTCCGAAGGTTTTTTAGATGATCTTCATCAGTATGTCAGGGAGAAGACTAGTTATTATTCTGAAAAACACGTGATTGTAGAAAATCTTTTAGATTCATAAGCTCATGCAATGTACTAAAGCACAGGACAAGAATATACTTTTCTTTCAACCAGCAGAAGCCAATAGACCGATGAAAACAATATGAAAAAGAATAATATAAATCAATGGCACATAACACAATAAGTATTCAGGGAAATCCTCAGCTGAAAACCCCACTATTTGGATTGCATTAAATTAGAAATATGAGTGAAGATACAAAGCTTGTTCTTACTAGAACAATTCCGCACAAGTATGCTCAACTCTCTTAGCTCACATGCAAGCTCTTGGCCAACACTTAACCAATTCTACTGCTCTCCAAGACCCTATTTCCTTGCACCCTTGGTCAAATAATTTGGATGAATACAATATTTTTTGCTCAACCTTGAGCTTAACCTGCACAATTATTTCCTATGCTCTGCCTAATGAATTCCTTTGTCCAATACTTAACCAAATTTCCAAGCCTCCAAGATTCTAATTATTTTCCCCATTCCTGAGAGAATTAGCCTGTATTTAAAGAGAAATTCCTCATCCATAACTATGAAATCCAAAATTAGGTCCTTCTCTGATTGCATGTATGATATTTATAACTCAGTAAATCATGCAACTGATAGTACACTGTCCCTGCACTCTAGTCTCAACTGGGTCTTTCTCTGAACTCACATGCATGAGTTTCTGATGAGGGAACCTTTAGTTAACTAGAGTGACACTTGTGGATGCACTAGTGCACCAAATGAATGTTTACTCTCTATTAGTTCCACAAACAATTAGAACTAATTTAACTAACCATAACTCAATAACCCGAATTGTCTAATTACAACTCATAAATAAACTCATTCTGGACCCATAAAACTTAAGGAGAACATATACATGACTTCAAAAAGACTTCCAACTCGAAATTCCTAAGTTAAATAAGTCAACTTAACTTAGTTAACTGTTACAAGTTTTTATGAGAAAAGAATTACAATTTTAATTCACAATTTAGTTCAAGGACAAATTAAATTGGAATTTTTGGATTCTATTTTTAAGATTTCTTGTTGCTATTTTCAGCACTGCCTCTTAATAAGAAAGGAATTCAAATTGATCCTATTCCTGAACCTTTGGAATGTTCTGCATGCAACACTTCTCTCTAGTGTTGTTGCTACATTAACTCTAGAAATTAAAAAAAACATCCAACCTGAATCAATATGATGCATATGTCATCAAAGTCTTTGACTTCTACTGCCTTTGTCGACTGAAAAAACTGCACTTTTGTTGACTCTTTCTTTCTTCACTGTTGTCAACCTTTCGCTGCACTCTTCAATATCTGACTTCTCTAGCCTCTGTCACTCTGATCTCTCACTGCATCAATCCCACTGATTCCTCCCGCTACTATGTAGTTTGGGCTCACGTAGGAAGGTACGATCCATGAGATAAAACCTCTCAATGGACCATGCCCAATTTTAACCCACTTGGGACTATCACTTCACATCGCCCCACCTCACACCTAGATGTATGAGTACATGCGATCCTTCATCCCACTTGGCTCAAAATTTCCCCCTACTGGAGGTCTCTGCATGAGTGGATGCCTCCACTCAGTTTCCTCTCAGCTTCTCTAGTTGTGGCTGCTCCATAACTTCCTAAAGATTCTTCTGGGGCTACATGTTGAGAGGTGATTTACTCTTCCTCTCAACCAAAAAGTCTCTAACCTTTTCCTTGCTCCTCAAGGATTTTCATGCATCTTGTACCTCAAGTGCTAGGTTATTGACTCACGCATCCAGCGTCACGAATTTTTCTGAAAGAAGAGTTGATTTTAAATTAGCAATATCTCCCTCATCTGAACTCTGATTCAACCAATTTTTTTTTGAATTGGAGTATTTTTTTGCAAGGAACCCAGATCTGCTATTTGTTTCTAAAATTTTTTCACAAAAAACTTCATATCTTCTCTGCAAAATCGTGGTCCCCAAAAAAATCCAGCTCCTCAATCTGCCCACTAGTAGCCTTCTAGATCCATTAATAAGTCTACACATAGGGTCTGATGGATCTACCCTGAACTAGAGATCCATCAATCTGCAAGGAAAAATTTGAATTATTCTCTTCTATACTGTCTTGAGCTCCGATACGATGTAGAGATTTCTACATATCTAGCTCTGATACCATGTAGAAAATCCTATAGATTCACAAGCTCATGCAATGTACTAAAGCAGAGGACAAGAATCTACTTCTACTTTTAACCAACGGAAGCCAATATCTTGTTGAAAACAGTATGAAAAAGAAGAAGATAATCAATGGAACATAACAAAATAAGTATCGAGGGAAAGCCTCAGCTGAAAACCACCATTATCTGTATTGCATTAAATCAGAAATATGAGTGAAGATACAAAGCTTGTCCTCACTAGAACGATTCCACACAAGTATTCTCAACTCTCTCAACTCACAAGAAGGCTCCTGGCCAACACTTAGCCAATTCTGCTACTCTCCAAGCTCTTATTTCCTTGTGCCCTTGGTCAAAGAATTTAGATGAATACAATATGCTCTGCTCAAACTTGTGCTTAACCTGCACAAGTATTTCCTATCCTCCACCTGATGACTTCCTTTGGCCAATACTTAGCAAAATTTCCAAGCCTCCAAGCTTCTAATTATTTTCCTCATTCCTGAGAGAATTAGCCCGTATTTAAAGGGAAATTCCTCATCCATAACTGCGCAACCCAAAATTAGGTCCTTCTTTGATTGCATGCACGATATTTACAACTCAGTAAATTGTACAACTGATAGTACATTGTACCTACACTCTAGTCTTAACCAGGTCTTTCTCTGAACTGACATTCATGAGTTTCTGATGAGGGAATCTTTAGTTAACTAGAGTGACACTTGTGGATGCACTAGTGCACAAATTGACCATTAACTCTCTATTAGTTCCACAAACAGTTAGAATTTAACTGACCATAACTCAGTAACCTGAGTTATCTAATTACAACTCATAAATAAACTCATTCCGGACCCCTAAAACTTAGGGAGAACATATACATGACTTCAAAAAGACACCCAACTCGAAATTCCTAAGTTAACTAAGTCAACTTAACTTAGTTAACTATTACAAGTTGCTATGAGAAAAGAATTACAATTTTAATTCACAATTTAATTCAAGGACAAATTAAATTGGAATTTCCGAATTCTATTTTTAACATTTCTTGTTGTTATTTTCAACAATGGTAACTCTGCGTTGCAAGATTTAACATAATGCAACGGAAAATTTTGTAACTAGAACTCTTTAAGAAAGCTTTAACATAATGCAATGGAAAATTTTGTAATTAGAACTCTTTAAGCTTCCTCTTTGTACAACTAATTTCATGCATTTAGAACATTTTCATTGCCTAATTCCAAATCTAACCTTTATTTCTTCATGGTCATAAAATAAGTAAGCTTAGCAGTGAATGAGTAATCATAAAATAATACATAGAAAAATTTATTTTCTAGATCCTTTGCATTTTAAATAAAAACGAAGCTAGAATTAAGAAATCATTCTTCGTGGGATTGTTGATGCCTAATTCCAAATCTGACCTCTATTTCTTCATGATCATAAAATAACTAATCTGAGCAATGAATGAGTAATCATAAAATAATACATACCGAAATTTATTTTCTAAATCCTTTGCATTTTAAATAAAAACTAAGCTAAAGTTAAGAAATCATTCTTCGTGGGATTGTTGAAGGGATTTTTTTACGCCTTCTTGATAAAACATCTACAAACAATCTTCAAATCCATTTTAGACAATGGTGTTTGTCAGATATTATCATTATCTACTTTGTAATACATGGAATAAGAGTTTTAACAATTTGATGTTTTCTTTAAACAAGGGTTGTTAACAATTTTTTTAAGTTTGTTGTATTTAAAAATGAATGCGTCCCCTAATTTAAATTAACTTGATTCATCAATTTAATTTAAGTAATATTTAAAAAAATTGTTTCCTACGATTTCATCTTTTTTTCACTTTTGTCTCAACTATGTATAGTTTTGATTTTACCCTATTTTGTAAAATTATTCTTAATTATTTACATAGTTGTTCTCTTGTAATGATGGATGTAATATTCACTAGACAAAAAAAAAACGATGCTCAACTTTATGAAAATAAATACCTACAATATGTCATCTTTGAAAATCCTTGAAATGAAACAAAACTTTTTAAGACTCAAAGCATGAGAATATATGCATCAGGGGCAAGTAGTAACATATGCTCCTCTGGTTTTTCCCTCTTAAATGTTACTCGAGCATTTTTTAGTTTATTGTCATGAATTCCTTTAGAAATGGTGTGGAATTTGGGAGCCCATTTTACTTTTCATATCGAGATTTTTGTGAAGTTTTTTTATATAACTTGTGTATTTTTCACATTTCCATTTTTTTCGAGTTGACACTAATATCTTTTATCTGATTGTTTTTTTTTTCTGTAAACTGAGGTAGAAATTCTATTACTTCAACAACGTAAAACTTACAAACAAGCTATATACAAAAATAAACAGGTCATTGCCCGCCCTTAAGGGAAACCGGGAACCATCGATAGTTTTTGACTGCCATCCACAAGAAATACATATCCAAACTATCTATCCATACAAAATTTTCTACTATAAGTTTCACAAGCAAACTGTATCTTGTTTGAAACAATTCCATTGAGGATTACAAAAATTGACAAACAAAAAAAGTTTCCGAAAACCTGTTGACAGCATAGTCCATTCCTTAGTAAGTTGGGATATCCAGCTGTGGTCCACCTTCTGCCTTGATCTCGAAACCATTTTCCTTGAGCAACTGTAGAATTTTGTCCAGCTTATGGTTCTGGACATTCAGAGTCATCTGTATATTCCTTAATTCCCTTTTAAAAGTAGGGAATCCATGGAGTAATTCCACCATTTCAACTGCAATTTGCTCCATGGCCTTAGCCAGGAGCCGTTTCATGCCCCAGTAAGCATGCAAAGATTGTTTGTATAAAGACAACCTTCCTCTAGTATGTCCAGGATCGGGTATGTAAATCTGCCAGTCCTCCATCTCTGGGTCTGAAGCTGCCTGCATAGCTTCCTCTTCCAAATGATCAATAACTGTCCTCATATGTTGGCTAGTTCCATGATTATAAGCTTCCTCTGCTTCAGTGAGTTTCCTGTTCATGTCCCGCCTGGCCCTGCCTCTAACCCTGCGCTGAGGTTGCCTACTCCCTCTACCACCTTCTTCACTGCTCGTTCCCCGGCCCCGTTGAGTCCCCCGAACTTTCGGTGGCCGCCCTCTTCCACGTCGGCCACCCCTAGCCTCCTCGGAGTCTTCTGGTTCCTCGAGGTCTTCACTCCGTCGTATCCGCTTCCCAATCTTCCCTCCTGTCACCCGTCGCTGATCCTCGTCCACTAAATACTCATGTATGTCAAAATCCTCCTCAGATTCGTCAGGGATATCCAAATAGACGCGAGGTAAGAACTCCGCTGCAACACCTTTGCCCTTTGCGTCCTCAGACAGACCTTTTCCTGTCTGTTCTTCAGGCTTACCCTTACTCCGTGTCCAACGGCCGTCTTCCTGCACCCTTCGCCCATCCATACTCGGCACTGTCGTGGGTTGCATTCTACACTCACGATCTCTCTTGATACAGGGAATTGCTATAAGTTGCAGACGATACGCTTCGCATTTACAGACAGAGCGTCTGATGGCCCTCATCCACCACCCTTCCAATTTAATAAAGAAAACTCGTCTGACGCCTGCGTTAACACTTGCCCCATTAATTTTACGATGATGTGAATCGTACCCAATGTTCTCATCACATCGCGCTGGTGTCCTCGACAATGTACCCAAAGCCTGCATTGGGAAAATCATCCCGCTCGTTTGGTGATCACGATCGCCGCCCCTATTTTTATCGCTATCCACGCGGTGCATAAACCCCTGTCGATCATTAACTACCATGTCAGGACGCCTCCCTTTCTGAATAGGGAAACAATTAATGATTTTCTTGTAATGCGATGGCCGCATCATAATCCATTTGTAATATATTGCGTAGTGCGCTCCATCGTGGATCCTCACGATATGCATCCCAGCTCTCATCCATTATTCTTCCCCACGCCTCGCTACTCCAATTAGCTAAGAAATCTGCAGCTTGATTACCATTTCGTAGGACGTGAGTAACCATCATATACTCAATCCGATTGAGCAATTCTGCGATGTCTTGTATGATCGCAGCTGTTCGCCAGCTCGTCGCCACTTGGTCCCACCGTTTGCCATTCCGCAGTTTGCATAGCATGTCAACTGTAATTTTGGAATCCCCTTCCACCTCAAGATTCCGGTAGCCATTTCGAACTGCAATTCGAAGTCCATTATAGAGGCCCCATAGTTCTGCTTCATTGTTGGTCATATCTCCGCCCCATTCCGCATACACCCACCGTGTTCGCCCTGAATTATCTCTAAATAGGCCACCCCATCCAGCGTTTCCCGGATTACCCTTTGACGCCCCATCAAATGTCAGTTTGATTCACGTATCCCCTGGCAATCTGAAGTGATTTGGACTATGTAACTGATATCTATTTCCCCGATCCGGGTTAGGGAAAATCATTGTGTAATCTAGAGACAACCTTACGAGGATTCGTTGCTCCTCCTGGGGCACTTTCCAATCATTCTCATCCCATGCTTCAGATAAAACTGTCTCCTTGATTGATCTACAGATTGTTTCCCAAACTGTTACTTGTGGAGAAGCTTGTCCTCTAAAAATTCGCCGATTGCGCTCCTTCCAGACTTCCCATATTGCAAAGCCAATCACCAGAGTCCACAATCTCCGAACAACTTTACTCTGAAAATTCCCTTTACCCCAATGGAACAAGGTAACCCTGAGATTAGTTGGATCCCTATTTGTGTGACCAAATAATACTCTGATTTCCTCCCATATACTCTGAGCATAGAAACATCGATTTAGTAAATGCTCCAGATTTTCTTCCTCATGAAAGCACAGATAGCATCGGGATGGTCCATGCATACCACGTTTTTGAATGTTTTCCCATGTTAAGATCCGGCCATTACAAACCAGCCACACAAAGAACGTTATTTTGGGCCACCATTTAGCCTCCCAGATCTTGTTCCATTCCAGTTGATCGCCAACCCTTACCCCCCTCGACTTCCAGTGATATGCTTCTTTGACAGTGAACATACCTCTCGTTGTTTTACCCCACCTTAGAATGTCATTACCACCTCTAATCTTAATTTTACGTGAATCCATTTCCCGGGTATACCGATGTTCTGTCTCCATACTGATACCATTTGCCCATTCCCTAGGCGGCTTCCATATTCGCCAAATACCATGTACATCTCCTTGACGCCAGTAATCTTTGATATGTATCATACCTGCCCTCTGTCCTAGCACTTGAACATCCTGAAGAGTATGGTCTCCATTTAATTTATGCCGCTGCTGCCACCCTTCATCCCAAAAATTTGCTGTACCACCCTCACGGATTTCCCAGAAAGCTAAATCCCTGACGATATCTTTATTATTGCTTGCAAAGTTCCATATTTGTGACCCTCGGGGAGTTTCTACTAAACGTAAGCGATCTTCAACTGTGCCTGGCATATTATATTTTAAATTCCAAATTCTTTTCCATAGATCAATACCCCCCTGTACCCATCTCCACCACAACTTTGCTCCGAAGACCTGGTTAATAATTTCAGGATCGCGAATTCCTAAACCGCCCTCCGCTTTGCTTTGGATAACCTTCATCCATGAAACAAGGACCCATTTCCGTTGCTGTTGCGTACCACTCCACAAAAATTTTCCAAATATTTCCCGCATTTTAGATAAAACGCCTTTGGGCGCTGCCATGATAGATAAGGAATATATGGGAATAGACAATAAAACAGATTTTAAAAGAACAATGCGACTAGCCAAATTCAATGTTCGAAATGACCAATTAGCCAGGCGTTTTCTAACCCTTTCCAACAAATTCTGCCAATTTTTTAGACGGTGGGAGTAGATATCAAGTTGGACACCCAGATATTTAGTTGGTAATTCACCCAGTCTGAAGCCTAAGACTCTAGTTAAATGCGCTTTGACAATTGCAGGAGTATTAAAAATGAAGGTGCAAGACTTGTCATTATTAATCGTCATACCTGAAGCCCTCATAAAAACTGCTAAAACAGATTTGAAATTTCTAACCTCTCTGATCGACACTTCTCCGAATAGCATCAAGTCGTCAACAAATTGTTGGTGTGTGATAGCTAAATTAGGTCCCCACAATCTGAGACCTTTGATTCTATGTTCGCTTACCTCCCTCTTGATCAGACGACTTAACCCTTCCATAGCTAATATGAATAAAAAAGGGGAGATCGGATCCCCCTGCCGAATACCCCTGGTTACATTAAAAGAGGCTGATGGGATACCATTGACCAATATTGAGAAATGAGGAGTAGAAATCATACTGGTAATCCAATGTATCCATCTGTTGTCAAACCCAAAAGCACCCAATACGTCTTGAAGATACCTCCAATTTAATCGGTCATAAGCCTTAGATAAATCCAACTTCATAAGCATTCCCTGCTTTTTCCGCACCTTTAAAGAATGTATCACCTCCTGCGAAACCACTATACCGTCTAGTATTTGGCATCCCTCCACAAAACCAGTTTGCTCCGGCGATATTAGATTTGGTAAAATATGCTTCAGTCTTTTGACAATCAGAGTAGAGATAATCTTGTAAATGACATTGCATAACGCAATGGGTCTGAATCCCTTAGGTTCATCCGAGGTGTTACTTTTAGGAATGAGAGTCAAGAAGGTTGAATTAATACCTGGCCATATATACTGTCTCATTCGTGATTCTTCCATCGCCTCCAATACTTCGTTTCCTATAAAGTGCCAGCTAGCCTGAAAAAATTCTGCCGTATACCCATCCGGACCTGGGGCCTTATTCTTACTCATATTCATAACCACTTCTTCTAATTCTTCCATAGTTACTATCCGCATGAGTGCCTTATTTTGATCCTGGGTAACTAATCTCGGTATCTCCCGACAGATTTGATGAATAGCCTGCGTTCGGTCCTGTTGAACCTCCGTTAAAATTCCTTTAAAATAATCAAGTAAGAGGTTTTCAATATCTTTCTGCTCCAACACTCGTTCTCCTTCCTCATTCTTTAGTGAAAAAATCTGATTCCTCTGCCGATGTTGGATCGTGGCTTGGTGAAAAAATTTAGTATTGCGCTCCCCTTCCCGTAGCCAGCGGATTCTTGATTTCTGTCTCCACAAAATCTCCTCTTGTTTTCTGCGTTCCTCTAGCAAACTTAGAATTCGGCCTTCCTCCCGACTCTTTTCTTCATCTCGGCCCTCCAAGATTATCCTCTGTTGGATGTTCTCCATTTCACCTTCTAGTTTATGCTTTGCCTCAAAAATGTTACCAAATTCTTTACGATTCCAGTCCTTAATTTGCTGTTTGATTGCCTTGAGCTTCAGCTGAATGGTATGCATTTTACCTCTGCCAATAATGTTACTTCGTTTCCACCATTCTTCCAAATTTGTGATAAACTTTGGATCCCGCAACCAGAAAGATTCAAAACGGAAAGGTCTTCTCCCTTTGACCTGTTTCATATCAATCTCTAAACGGATGGGCCAGTGATCGGACCCCAAGGTAGGTAGAATCTACGCTTCAATAAAGACATCACTGTTGAGAATTTGTTCTGATAGCAAAAATCGATCCAATCTGGATGCAATTTGGTTCTGACCCCCCCGTCGATTATTCCAGGTATAGGTCCCATTACTTGTGGGAATATTGACTAACCGTAGATCTCTGATCATATCATTAAATTCCTCCATTGACCCATCCTCTCTCCGTAGCCCCCCTCTCTTTTCATCTAAAGTCCTTATCATATTAAAATCCCCACCTATTATCCACGGGGAGTGGGGACTGAAACTTCTCATCATGTGGAGGTTCCTCAGAAAGTCTTTGCGATCCCTACAAATATTAGGCCCATACACCCCAGTAAACAAAATCCGTTCCCTCATCCCTACCATTCGAAACAAACCAGAGAGTATCCTAGGCATAGTATACCAATGTTCAAAAATTACCTGCTCAGGGTTCCACAAAATAGCCAGGCCTCCAGCGGTTGCAGTAGCATCTAAGGCCATAACCTCATAACCTATTTTCAATTTCCGAATAATGTCTATCAACGTCTGACTTTCCATTTTCGTTTCCTGTAGTACCATAATACTCGGCTTACCTGTCTGGATTCGTTCCTTCAAATATCTCTGTTTACCACGACTATTTAAACCCCTTATATTCCAGCTAAGAACAATCATTTATAACTTTTGGAGGTTGGTAAAAAAACCTCTGATAGAGGTATCACCCGTCCTGAATTAACAAGAGTCTCTCCAACGGCTTGAATTGATTCATTCAAAGTTCTTCTACCTTTTTTCCTACCACTCTTACCTGGACTTTCTCCTTCCAGATTCGGTAAATCCGGATTATCGACAGCAGCTATCCTCTTCTCTTTATAGCGCTGAAAAGTCTCCTTGTATAATTGCTTCTCTTGTTCTGGGATAAACCGTTCATCGAGTTTTTTCCAGTCAGCAAGTAATTTCTTCAATATTTGTTCTTCCTCGGTTCCGATTTCCTTTACCACCTCTTTTCCTTTTTTCAAGTTATCTATAGCAACGTCATTTCTTACTTCTACCTCCCCATCTGGTTCGCGGCTTGGACTCCTGCTTTTCCTCTTACCATCCTTTATAATTTCCATCGGAGCAGCCACATTAACCGAGTGTTCTGGTTGTATTGGGTTGGATTCATGAACTTCCGTATCCTGGTTGTCCTGGGGTTCCTCAGCGGTCTGCTCCTTAGATTCGTGGAGGATATTGAAGCGGTTCATACTCTCAATTGGGGAATTCGCAACCTTAGTATTCTTGGCTGGAACCCCCGTGGTTTGTTTCCGTTTCCTCTGAACCTCCTGGAATTCTTGTTCGACCCCTTCCTCACCTGCACGTGTTTGACTAACCTTCTTCAATTCCGGTTCAACTGTATCCGCATTTACTAGTGGACAATCTCTTACAAGATGACCGTACACATGACAACGCCTACAACGAAATGGTATATGCTCGTAATCAATGGGCTGTTGCCAGACTTCATCCTGATATTCAAGCTCGATAGACTCTGGAAGGGGGGCCGAAATGTTCATATATACACAAATTCGGGCATAAGAATTATATTTGCCCCGTTTCGTAGATTCCGCAACCTTCACAAAAGTGCCTATAGAATTTCCAATTCCTTCCAGAATTCCAGGGTTCCAGAATTCATCAGGGAGCCCAAATAGCCGCACCCATAACGGGGCTGCCATGATTTTTTCCTCATTAGGGTTATAGCGATCCTCCCAGTATCGTATGAACAAACCTGCATTGTTCAGAAAGTAGGGACCATTTTCAAAGACCCGTTCTTTATCCTGTAAGTTTGTGAAGATGACAGTGAAAAATCCCTTAGCTCCCAATTTCAGATCAATATGTCCCATTGGCTTCCACTTCTGATGGATCCATCTCGTTAAGTCCCTTTCAGAGGGCCAGTAACCGATAAATTTACAGATTAATGCGTGGTCTCTCATATAACACCGATAATCTTCTAACGTGTTATTTGGGATGACATACCTGGGTTTTTTCTGAGCTCTGGGGAGACACTTGTTCACCAGCCTAGCCTGCCATTGAGATCCCATAACTGGAATACCGTGAGGCCGCTCCATCGCTCCCCCAGATCCACTATTGGTTCCAGACGTTCCAGCTGTAATATTACTGAAGGAGGGGATCTCTCCCCTCCCCTGCCGCGCTGCCATGAGGTAGTCCCGAGCCACCAAAGGTAACTGCTACACTACTTTGAAGCTGTTATCGAAAACCCTCGTGCTGATTCTCACGAAAACCCTCGTGTGTATATTCGAACGTACGTGTTTCTTGTTAACATCGATTAAAGCCTTCCTTAAATGTATCTTTTATCTGATTGTTGAAGGCGTACAAGTGATGATAGTTTCTACATTGTTTAATCATATTTATGTAGCATGTGACAATGGACTGCAGGGAATTAAGCGGTGCGAACGAGGAGATGAGGAGACCGACAATGTTCCTCAACAGAATATCTCTTCGAGTACAAAATATCTGTTCGAGCCCGACAATGTTTTAAGTTGATATTTTTTGTAATTTTACCAAAAGATAATGATATTTGTGGATGGTTTTCAATTCTATTTTAAAATGAAGATGCATGGTCAAAATAATAGAAAGTGATTTTCCCTCTTATTCTTAAAATGTATAAATTAAAATTATTTAAATTGGAGATGTTTTAATAAAATAAATTAAATTGAGATAATGTTAATATCAATATTTTTGTAATATAAGTTAATAAGATTTTTCTCCAATTAATTTTAAAATATATAAATTAAATTTATTTAAATTAAAGATGTTCTAATAAAACAAATTAAATTAACATATGTTTTTAAAATGTTAACATTTATATAGTATATTTAAAAGAAAAAGAATATTTATTAGTTAGGATTGAAGTTAATGTGATGGTTGCAAATAATTATATTAAATTAGAATATTTCAATTAGAATGATATAACATTTGATACATACCAAAATTGGCAATCTTACGATATGCTTGACGTCTCACTTGAACTTCTTAATATACTTATTGCCATCTTCACAAGAAAAACACTATATCCATGGTTGTGACCATCCCTTATAGTAATTTCCTCTTTTTAATATCTTGGCACTTTAACCATATTTCCTATCCAACTAATCTCCTTCATACCTCCTACAAATATTGGCAATTAAAAGAGAATATAAAATTTGAAGAAAGTTTTGCACCTCTAGAGATTTGATTCCTTTCTGAGCTTGATATATCTGAAATTAAGATGGATTTAGGCTCATTTAATTATTAATTTTCCTTTTTAGTTATTTTTCATTTTTATATAATTTCAAAGTCAAAATGTTTTAATTAATAATTATACATTTTATTTTAATTTTTATGTAATTTAACATGGTCAAAATGTTTAAATAACATAATATAACAGGACATTACAACATCTCTTCCATATTGGAATGGAGAGTGTCTCTCAACACAAAAATTTAACAAAATTAAGTTAAAAAAAAAGATATTTTGATTTTGAAACGAGATATGGTTTTTGAGCATGTGGTATTGATGAGCCATGGTAATGACCCATGGTATGGTATGGTTAGGTTAATAATATCCATAAATTGGGGTGAGTATTCATGGTTAGAAATCTTGTTATATTATAAGTATTATTTTGATAGTGAAATGAAAGATGGTTTTTGGGTTGTGGTATTGATGAGTCATCGTATTGACCATGGTATGGTATAGTTAATAATATGCATGGTAAAGTGGGGGTGAATATCTGTGGCTAAAAATATTGTTATATTGTAACTATTAAGTTTTATGTGCTTATTAATGAAATTTAAATATCCTTACAAAATTATTATTGCACTCAGAGTCAATATGGGGTAGAGTAGATGTAAGTGTAAATGTTTAACATTTAACATTGATATGTCCACTCAATTAAAAAATAATGAAAGGTTAAAAGTGATTATATAAAACTCATTATGGTGGAGATGTTGTAATGTAAACATTTAATTCTTGGCACAATTAATAATAAAAAGTTAAAAATAGAAAATAAATAATAAAATTCAATTTTTAGTATTATAATTTTGTTTTACAGGGCCCCTTTTTCCGTTAATTTAACATCTTTATGGAACAATTTCAAACCATGACGTTTAATTCTTGGCATCTCAAACCCAAATTCTGGTTCTGGTTGGCTGACGATACTTTTTTCATTTGGAAATATGGTGGACCTTCCTTTCATTCCCATTTTAATAACATCTCCCCTTATGTCCTGTTCACTATGGAAATTGAATCTAATAATTCCCTTCCATTCTTAGATGTCCTCATTTCCTGCCTCCCCAATGGCTCCCTCTCCCATCAAGTCTATAGAAAAGAGAATCACACTGATCGTTATCTCCATGCCCTTTCTGATCACCACCCATCCCAAAAGTCAACTGTTCTCAAAACCCTCATCTCCATAGCTCGAAAATTATTTTCTCCCCAGTTTCTTTTAGCTAAAAAATCCCATCTGGTTAAGGTATTTAAAGGCAATGGTTATTCCTCCCATTCTATTGCTCACCCTAGATCCTCCAATTCTAATCCCTCTCCCTCTTGCGTCCAAGTTAGCCTCCCATTAAAGGAACCACTGATCTTATTGCAAATATCTTGGCCAAGAATAACATAAAAATTGTATTTAAGCCCCATAAAACCCTTAAACAATTGCTCTGATCGGTCAAAGACAACATATCCCATGCTAGGATCATGGGTTTATCAAATTCCTCGTTCTTACGGTAAATATTATATTGGACAAACTAGTCACGCATTCAAATCCCGCCTCAAGGAACACATGGATGATACTAACCATAATTGTCTTTCAAATTTTACCATCACTTAACACTCTTATAAGTCCAAGCACTTAATTTGTTTTGATAAATAAAAATCCTAGCCTCTATATTATTCTATAATTCTCACATTATTCAAGAAGCCTTTGAAATAGAGAAGAACAGTAATGTTGGAAATAATACTGAGAGGGGGGAATGGGGGGGGGGGGGGGGTGAATAAGTATTAGCAAATCAAAAACTTTTTCATTTCCATACTTAGATTCATATACGCTACTTCAGTTAAGGGAACCCGCGTATACACACAACTGTGTTAAATGCAACTAGCGTATATCCAGTAAACTTATAATTCAGTTAATCCATTATATGTTGATCTTTAATCAATGCATCAGAACTTCATTAACCATACGAACAGTAAACAGGTGCAATAAAATAAAACAGATCATCACACATAAGAAGCACACATGAACACCATGATGTAAGGTGGAAACCCAATGTGGGTGAAAACCACCTGTTGCAATTCGTCTCTATCTTCTTTTAATAAGAAACTTCTTTTTACAATATTTTTGTACTGGAGCAGTCTTATACTAGTACGCAGGCTTCTACCTGCAGAAGGTCACAACCTCCTCTCATTCTCCAACTTCTCCTGGAAGGGAGCTACAACCCCCTTTGGCTTTTGTACTAGCCGATCCGTTTACTAGCACATAGGCGCCGACCTACTTAAAGCTCCAACCTTTACTCATTTTCAAGCTGCTACTGGAAGGGAGCTACAACCCCCTGGCTCTTGTACTAGCCAATATGTTTACCAGTACGTAGGTGCTGGCCTACAGAAGACTACGATCTTCTCTCTTCCTCCAGGGACCACGTTTCATAAATTTTCAGACAGGATACTCCTAAAGCACAACCCCATACTCTGAAGGCCACGTTTCATCCAATTTTCATATTGGACCCATCAATATCATTGAAGCACAAAATCAATCATCACTAAATCACCGAACACTGAATCACTAAAACCCTGTCAAAAAAATGCAGTCACCAGAACATAGAGTAGAACACAGAACCCTGCAACAATATTCAGACCCAAATGTATCATCAGAAATCATGCATCAGGGTGCATACTCTACTTGGAAGAACCGAACCAGCGTGTATACACAACTTCACCAAAGCGAACAGACATATATGTTATCAAATACTTACTTATAACTTCGCTGCACTTCCTGATTTCAGACATACCTAGATCATTACATATACAAGGATAATACGTGTGTTAGCAACCAGATCTAGTTCATCAAATAATATAAAGATAAGTTATTATGATCCTGACCCATTGTTAGATCTCATCCATCAACACTGAAGCTAAACACAATCAACCAATCTGAATATGTAGAATACTAACACCAGTAAACAGTCACCAGAACTCAGACTTTGCATCAACAACCAAAACTTCTTGTAACTTCAAACATCATAGTTCATATGGTATACGCTACTTAGATGTATCTAACCTGCGTATATACACTCTTTTATCAAAGTCAACTAGTGTATACCTCTGTAAATATTCATTCATAATTTGCAGCTACGCCAGACTTGAGTTATACCCAGATCATAATATTTACAGAACATTACATGTGTCAGTATACAGATGAAGAATAAGCATGATCAAACCATATAGAGATGATTCATTCCAAGCCATGAGATCCCGATCCATCATAGACGTTGTCCTCCATCAACAACTGAGATTCCTTCTTGGCTCAAATCAAGTAAAGCATCATAAACCCATAACCTGCATACTGGTCTCACACTTCATCAGATATTCAAGACTTTCTCAATACTTTTGCCTAATGATCTTTTCCTCCTTTTATAGTCTTAGGTCTTACTCAATACCATGGTCCAAAACCACTTAGAACCAATACCTTGGACCCACTACCTGGGGTCAATACTTCGGACCAAATACCATGGACCAATACCAAAATACCATGGACCAAATACCACAGACCAAAACCAAGTTTTCCAAATTGCACGCACTTTTCTGTGCATGAAAGTGCGTGTATATGCATACACGCCTTTTGTTATGTGAAATTTCGTGTATATGCACCTTCGTAAACGGGAACCTACGTATGCCTCCTTTTCTTTTATTCTGTGAGGCTAAACTGTGATCTGTCATCTTAGTAAGTTGCCATCAAGGACAACACCTGTATCATAATGCCAACAATCTCCCCCTTTGGACTTGATGGCAAAGCTAACTTGCCATACTGAGAACTTTCATCTTAATGAGTTGTCATTTTACATTACATCTGAATTGATTCCTTTGAGCTGCCCTGCATCACATGTATTCTATCACATCTGATATCTCTTTTGTCGATTCATCTAGTTATATATAAGTGAGTTGTTCTACTACAAGTGGGTTTCCATCAAGTACAACACATGCATCATAATGCCAACAATCTCCCCCTTTGGACTTGATGAAAACAACCATACCAAGTCACTCTCCTCCTTTGACATCAATGGCAAAGGGTAGACCAAGATATTCTCTTCCTTGATATACATTCTGCTATCCATACTCCCCCTGAGTACCTTCTGAAATCTCTGATTGAACTCCCCATTTGTATATGCCAAGATGTACCAATCCGTCCATGCTCCCTCTGAGTACATGCTAAAATCTCTGCTTTGTTGAAGTGTGATGTTCATGCTCCCCCTGATTGTAAGCAAGGTCTGCAAAAAGATGTTCTACAAGAAGAACATGACTCTATACATCATAAATGACCTTCCTATCACCAAAGACTCATACATACATCCATCTCCCAACCAAGTTGGGATATACCAATATTGACTCATCCACCCAACCAAGTGGGGATACACCAAAAGTTTACACATGATAAAAAAGAACATTACATCATCCATCCCAGGTATAGTGGGGAAACAAGATAGGTCGATACATGACCTTGATAATAAAAGAAATACATGACATAGAGACTAAATATCTAAGACAATACTATGATAGTCATTGGCAAGTATCACCAACACTGTATGATCTGCTCCATAGGCATCTATCAACAGCATCTAGACCAACAACCTGTATATGTCGATTAGTGTAGAAGTCATCAACCTGTAACAAGGTATGTCTGCATATAGATATCAACTCATCCTTTTGAACATTATCACAACCTTCCATGAATGAATTATGCATATGACATACAAAATCATTCACATTATATCATATGTGAAAAACACCATATTCATCTCATCATCATCAAGATCTGCATGATCTTTTATACCATCCATGTATCGTCACTCGGAAAATCCCTCATCTGCATCAATCAACATATGTAAGTATCAACCTATCATCATATAGGTAAGAACTCATCATCATCATCATGTCTCCAACAATGTAACTTTGAGTAATCATCCATGTATCTAGCATACTATATATAGCACTATGTATCTTGAGCTCAAGATCTTTTGTCAAGACTTCTTGATATCATTAACATCAACAATCCTCATCCATGTGAGCGCCAAGAACTATAGGAATCCTACATCATAACTGTATTATATGTCGACAGCAGCATATGAGTGACTATCATCTAGTGAAGTTGTGTATTCAAGCTTTATACTTCTCCTTATCCTTATGAAGATCACCATGTAAGCACCATATATGCATCATCAAAGAATCAACCACAAATTTGATCTGAACACCAACTATGTAACCCCAAGAATCATATGAGATTTTGTCATGGACAACTCATAACCATATCATAGCAAGATGTATCTTCTAGCCATATAAGCATCATCACCAAGGACTTCTAACCATAATTCCAACAATGCATTATTAAAGCATATGCTCCCCTTGAACTTGTGCCATCTGTTCACTGTCAGATCTGATCATCAAGAAGTATCAAGGCATCATCATCATCAAGTTATGATCAAAACCATCTTATGAGTACCAAGACATTTCCACACATTATCAATAGATTGTAATCATCATTAAATAGAGAAATAATTGACTGAACCATATCAGATCCTTTTTCCTAGGTCTGTCCCACTGCTTTTCTCAAACTGACATATACGCGACTGTGTAGTGTCTAACTCACGTATATACGCGACTTCTCTTCATGAAACTTGCGTATGAGATTTAGAACACTGAAGTTTCACACTTTTAGCTCCCTCTGAGTCTGTTATGTCTGTACATTGTGCTGTGCCACATATTTCTGACTGTACTTCCTTCTTCTTCCATATCTTCAAGTGTGATGAGGTTTTCTCCTTTTGGTATGGTGCCTGTACTTTGTTCCTGCATTACTTTGCTATATGTCCAAGATTGTTACATGCATAACATCTTACATGTTTCATATTCCTTCTGTAGCAATCAACAAATTTGTGACCAAACATATTGCAAGAAAAACAACATCCCTTAAAGTACCTGGAACGTGATGATCCTTCTGTGTGATGGTATTGAACCATTCTACTTCTGCATCTTGCTGCAACATGTCCAAGATTATAACATTCAACATTATTCATCGGAGGAAATAATCGTCTATCACTTCCACAATTAGTAGAAAAAGTTTGTCTTTGAGGAATTTCTTTCCTTGGCTGTTGATGGGGTTGTCCTCTCATCTCTTTGTTGAGCATTTTAGATTTCTCATTAGAGTTCCTTGCCTCACCTTGTGAGATAGATTCAACAAATTCATAAAAACCAAGACCCGTTTTGACAGCAGGATACCTTTGACTACTAAGAATATAATCCAAGATCTTAGTACTATCTTGAAATCGTAAGATCTTATCCTTTTCTTCTAATTTATCATTTAGAATATTTACCTCAACCTGATGTTGCTCTTCCTTTTCAAGATACTTCTTCTTCATGATTCCTTCAGCTTTTCTTCCTTTTTCCAACTAATGTCTCAATTCAAGAAGTTCATTTTCTTGTTTTTCAAGAGCTTGGAGTAGTTCTTTATTCTGCTTATTTGATTCTTCAAGATCTTCTTGTAGCGAGATGATCTTAGCTTCAAGAATTTCATAGTAACTGGATCTTTCTCTGAGTTTCTTGATTGTTGTGCTCCTTTCATCCAGATTTTTGTGAAGTTTTTTTATATAACTTGTGTATTTTTCACATTTCCATTTTTTTCGAGTCGACACTAATATTTGTTATTTGATTCTTGAAGGCGTACAAGTGATGATAGTTTCTACATTGTTTAATCATATTTATGTAGCATGTGACAATGGACTGCAGGGAATTAAGCGGTGCGAACGAGGAGATGAGGAGACTGACAATGTTCCTCAACAGAATATCTCTTCGAGTACAAAATATCTGTTCGAGCCTGACAATGTTTTAAATTGATCATTTTTTGTAATTTTATCAAAAGATAATGATATTTGTGGACGGTTTTCAATTCTATTTTAAAATGAAGATGCAGGGTCAAAATAATAGAAAGTGATTTTCCCTCTTAGTCTTAAAATGTATAAATTAAATTTATTTAAATTGAAGATGTTTTAATAAAATAAATTAAATTAACATAATGTGAATATCTATATTATATATTTTTAAATTATTAATATTTTTATAATATATGATAATAAGATGTTTCTCCAATTAATTTTAAAATATATAAATTAAATTTATTTAAATTAAAGATGTTCTAATAAAACAAATTAAATTAACACGTGTTTTTAAAATGTTAACATATATATAGTATATTTAAAAGAATATTTGTTAGTTAGGATTGAAGTTAATGTGATGGTTGCAAATAATTATATTAAATTAGAATATTTCAATTAGAATGATATAACATTTGATACATACCAAAATTGGCAATCTTACGATATACTTGACGTCTCACTTGGACTTCTTAATATACCTATTGCCATCTTCACAAGAAAAACACTATATCCATGGTTGTGACCATCCCTTATAGTAATTTCCTATTTTAATATCTTGGCACTTTAACCATATTTCCTATCCAACTAATCTCCTTCATACCTCCTACAAATATTGGCAATTAAAAGAGAATATAAAATTTGAAGAAAGTTTTGCACCTCTAGAGATTTGATTCCTTTCTGAGCTTGATATATCTGAAATTAAGATGGATCTAGGCTCATTTAATTATTAGTTTTCCTTTTTAGTTATTTTTCATTTTTATATAATTTCAAAGTCAAAATGCTTTAATTAATAATTATACATTTTATTTTAATTTTTATGTAATTTAACATGGTCAAAATGTTTAAATAACATAATATAACAGGACATTACAACATCTCTTCCATATTGGTATGGAGAGTGTCTCTCAACACAAAAATTTAACAAAATTAAGTAAAAAAAAAAAAGATATTTTGATTTTGAAATGAGATATGGTTTTTGAGCATGTGGTATTGATGAGCCATGGTAATGACCCATGGTATGGTATGGTTAGGTTAATAATATCCATAAATTGGGGTGAGTATTCATGGTTAGAAATCTTGTTATATTATAAGTATTATTTTGATAGTGAAATGAAAGATGGTTTTTGGGTTGTGGTATTGATGAGCCATCGTATTGACCATGGTATGGTATAGTTAATAATATGCATGGTAAAGTGGGGTGAATATCTGTGGCTAAAAATATTGTTATATTGTAACTATTAAGTTTTATGTGCTTATTAATGAAATTTAAATATCCTTACAAAATTATTATTGCACCCAGAGTCAATATGGGGTAGAGTAGATGTAAGTGTAAATGTTTAAAATTTAACATTGATATGTCCACTCAATTAAAAAATAATGAAAGGTAAAAAGTGATTATATAAAACTCATTATGGTGGAGATGTTGTAATGCAAACATTTAATTCTTGGCACAATTAATAATAAAAAGTTAAAAGTAAAAAATAAATAATAAAATTCAATTTTTAGTATTATAATTTTGTTTTACAGGGCCCCTTTCTCCGTTAATTTAACATCTTTATGGAACAATTTCAAACCATGGCATTTAATTCTTGGCATCTCAAACCCAAATTCTGGTTTTGGTTGGTTGACGACACTTTTTTCATTTGGAAATATGGTGGACCTACCTTTCATTCCCATTTTAATAACATCACCCCTTATATCCTGTTCACTATGGAAATTGAATCTAATAATTCCCTTCCATTCTTAGATGTCCTCATTTCCTGCCTCCCCAATGGCTCCCTCTCCCATCAAGTCTATAGAAAAGGGAATCACACTGATCGTTATCTCCATGCCCTTTCTCATCACCACCCATCCCAAAAGTCAACTGTTCTCAAAACCCTCATCTCCATAGCTCTAAAATTATTTTCTCCCCAGTTTCTTTTAGCTAAAAAATTCCCATCTGGTTAAGATATTTAAAGCCAATGGTTATTCCTCCCATTCTATTGCTCACCCTAGATCCTACAATTCTAATCCCTCTCCCTCTTGCGGCCAAGTTAGCCTCCCATACATTAAAGGAACCACTGATCTTATTGCAAATATCTTGGCGAAGAATAACATAAAAATTGTATTTAAGCCCCATAAAACCCTTAAACAATTGCTCTGATTAGTCAAAGACAACATATCCCATACTAGGGTCATGGGCTTATCGAATTCCTCATTCTTACGGTACATATTATATTGGCCAAACTGGTCACCCATTCAAATCCCGCCTCAAGGAACACATGGATGATACTAACCATATTTGTCTTTCAAAGTTTACCATCACTTAACACTCTTATAAGTCCAAGCACTTAATTTGTTTTGATAAATAAAAAATCCTAGCCTCTATATTTTTCTATAATTCTCACATTATTCAAGAAGCCTTTGAAATAGAGAAGAACAGTAATGTTGGAAATAATACTGAGAGGGGAAGGGGGGGGGGGGGTGAATCAGTATTAGCAAATCAAACACTTTTTCATTTCCATACTTAGATTCATATACGCTACTTCAGTTAAGGGAACCTGCGTATACATGCAATTGTGTTAAATGCAACTAGTGTATATCCAGTAAACTTATAATTTAGTTAATCCATTATATGTTGATCTTTAATCAATGCATCAGAACTTCATTAACCATATGAACAGTAAACAGGTGCAATAAAATGGAACAGATCATCACACATAAGAAGCACACATGAACACCATGATGTAAGGTGGAAAGCCAATGTGGGTGAAAACCACCTGTTGCAATTCGTCTCTATCTTATTTTAATAAGAAACTTCTTTTTACAATATTTTTGTACTGGAGCAGTCTTATACTAGTACGCAGGCTTCTACTTGCAGAAGGATACAACCTCCTCTTGTTCTCCAGCTTCTCCTGGAAGGGAGCTACAACCCCCTTTGGCTCTTGTACTAGCCGATCCGTTTACTAACACGTAGGCGCCGGCCTACTGAAGGCTCCAACCTTTACTTGTTTTCAAGCTGCTACTGGAAGGGAGCTACAACCCCCTGGCTCTCCTACTGGCCAATATGTTTACCAGTACGTAGGTGCTGGCCTACAGAAGACTATGATCTTCTCTCTTCCTCCAGGGACCACGTTTCATAAATTTTCAGACTGGATACTCTTGAAGCACAACCCCATACTCCGAAGGCCATGTTTCATCTAATTTTCATACTGGACCCATCAATATCATTGAAGCACAAAATCAATCATCACTAAATCACCGAACACTGAATCACTGAAACCCTTTCAAAAGAATGCAGTCACCAGAACACAGAGCAGAACACAGAACCCTGCAACAATATTCAGACCCAACTGTATCATCAGAAATCATGCATCAGGGTGCATACGCTACTTGGAAGAACTGAACCAGCGTGTATACGCAACTTCACCAAAGTGAACCCGCATATATGTTATCAAATACTTACTCATAACTTCGCTGCACTTCCTAACTTCAGACATACCTAGATCATTACATATACAAGGATAATACGTGTGTTAGCAACCAGATCTAGTCCATCAAATAATATAAAGATAAGTTATTATGATCCTGATCCATTGTTAGATCTCATCCATCAACACTGAAGCTAAACACAATCAACCAATCTGAATATGTAGAATACTAACACGAGTAAACAGTCACCAGAACTCAGACTTTGCATTAACGACCACAACCACCTGTAACTTCAAACATCATAGTTCATATGGTATACGCTACTTAGATGTATCTAACCTGTGTATATACGCTCTTTTATCAAAGTCAACCAGCATATACCTCTATAAATATTCATTCATAATTTGCAGCTATGCCAGACTTGAGTTATACCCAAATCATAATATTTACAGAACATTACATGCGTCAGTATACAGATGAAGAATAAGCATGATCAAACCATATATAGATGATTCATTCCAAGCCATAAGATCCCTATCCATCATAGACCTTGTCCTCCATCAACAACTGAGATTCCTTCTTGGCTCAGATCAAGTAAAGCATCATAAACCCATAACCTGCATATTGGATCTCACACTTCATCAGATATTCAAGACTTTCTCAATACTTTTGCCTAATGATCTTCTCCTCCTTCTATAGTCTTAGGCCTTACTCAATACCATGGTCCAAAAC
This sequence comes from Pinus tabuliformis, assembly GCA_031772625.1. Taxonomy (NCBI): domain Eukaryota; kingdom Viridiplantae; phylum Streptophyta; class Pinopsida; order Pinales; family Pinaceae; genus Pinus; species Pinus tabuliformis. Next base: position 295,646,478 of record CM062814.1, read on the forward strand.
CACTTAGAACCAATACCTTGGACCCACTACTGGGGGTCAATACTTTGGACCAAATACCATGGACCAATACCAAAATACCATGGACCAAATACCACAGACCAAAACCAAGTTTTCCAAACTGTACGCGCTTTTCTGTGCATGAAAGTGCATGTATACGCATACATGCCTTTTGTTCTGTGAAATTGCGTGTATATGCACCTTCGTCAACGGGAACCTACGTATACCTCCTTTTCTTTTATTCTGTGAGACTGAACTGTGATCTGTCATCTTAGTAAGTTGCCATCAAGGATAACACCTGTATCATAATGCCAACAATCTGCCCCTTTGGACTTGATGGCAAAGCTAACTTGCCATACTGAGAACTCTTTGGACTTGATGGCAAAGCTAACTTGCCATACTGAGAACTGTCATCTTAATGAGTTGTCATTGTACATTACATCTGAACTGATTCCTTTGAGCTGCCCTGCATCCCATGTATCCTATCACATCTGATATCTCTTTTGTAGATTCATCTAGTTATATATAAGTGAGTTGTTCTGCTACAAGTGGGTTGCCATCAAGTACAACACATGCATCATAATGCCAGCAATCTCCCCCTTTGGACTTGATGAAAACAACCATACCAAGTCATTCTCCTCTTATGACATCAATGGCAAAGGGTATACCAAGATATTCTCTTCCTTGATATACATTCCGATGTCCGTACTCCCCCTGAGTACCTGCTGAAATCTCTGATTGAGCTCCCCCTTTGTATATGTCAAGATGTACCAATCTGTCCATGCTCCCTTTGAGTACATGCTGAAATCTCTGCTCTGCTAAAGTGTGTTGTTCATGCTCCCCCTGACTGTAAGCAAGGTCTGCAAAAATATGTTTTACAAGAAGAACAGACTCTATACATCATAAATGACCTTCCTATCACCAAATACTCATACATACATCCATCTCCCAACCAAGTGGGGATATACCAATATTGACTCATCCACCCAACCAAGTGGGGATACACCAAAAGTTTACACATGATAAATAAGAACATTACATCATCCATCCTAGGTATAGTGGGGAAACAAGATAGGTCGATACATGACCTTGATAATAAAAGAAATACATGACATAGAGACTAAATATCTAAGACAAGACTATGATATTCATCAGCAAGTATCATCAACACTGTATGATCTGCTCCATAGGCATCTATCAACAACATCCAGACCAACAACCTCTATATGTCCATTAGTGTAGAAGTCATCAACCTATAACAAGGTATGTCTGCATATAGATATCAACTCATCCTTTTGAACATTATCACAACCTTCCATCAATGAATTATGCATATGACATACAAAATCATTCACATTATATCATATGTGAAAAACACCATAGTCATCTCATCATCATCAAGATCTGCATGATCTTATATACCATCCAAGTATTGTCACTCGGAAAATCCCTCATCTGCATCAATCAACATATGTAAGTATCAACCTATCATCATATAGGTAAGAACTCATCATCATCATGTCTCCAACAATGTAACTTTGAGTAATCATCCATGTATCTGTTATGAAACCAGCTCACAAAAAGATAGAAAAGAGAGATCCATGCCTTAGAATTCAGCCTCTTCGAGGGGGCAACCTCCTTTATATTACATAAATGAACAATTCTTGGATGATACAAATGACAAAACCTCCTTTCTATATATAGGAGTCTAAGGAGTCACAATATAATCCAGCCGACCTAACAATAATAATATAAAGCCACAAAAATAACAATAGAGGGATTCTATGGGGCACAGAAATAACAATATGGGGGTAATAGGGGCACAACAATATAAATAGGGGGTATAACTACAATAGTAATGGGGTAATCACTAGTATTATAGGGACCCAACATGCCCCTCTCCTTCAAAAAAGTGTTGTCCTCAACGCTTGAGCAGTTCTGGATACTTCTGCATAAAATTCTCATCCTCCCATGTGGAATCTTCAGCGGATAAGTTCTTCCACTTGATAAGATACTCTGAAATTGATCGATTTCGTAGCTGTCGAGTTCTTGTTTCTGTGTTTGCTTCCGGTTCCAATATAATTTTTCCTTCCTCGTCAAGTTCTGGCAATATTGTTTGAATTGGGAGCTTGTCACCTATAACCTTCTTTAAACATGAAACATGGAAAACTGGGTGCAATCGAGAAGCTGCAGGAAGCTCCAATTTGTATGCCATAGTACCAATCTTTTCCAACACCTTGTATGGACCATAATACTTCGGTGATAATTTATTATCCTTCTTAGCTTGCTTTAGGGACATTTGCTTATATGGTTGTAGCCGTAGGAATACCCAATCACCTACATCAAAACTTCTTTCACTGCGATGTTGATCTGCCTGTTGTTTCATTCTATTTTGTGCCAACACGAGGTTATCCTTTAAGAGTTGGAGGACTTGTTGCTGATGTTCGATGTGATGTTCCACTGCCTGAACCTTAGAATTTTCTCTTAAATATGATATGATGGATGGTGGTTGATACCCATAAAGTGCCATAAATGGGGTCATTTTTGTTGCTGTATGGAAGGAAGTGTTATACCACCATTCAGCCAGAGGCAACCATTTGACCCATTGTGTCTGTTTATCAGATACAAAGCAACGAAGATATCCTTCCAAACATTTGTTTACTATCTCAGTTTTCCCATCAGATTGAGGATGATAAGATGAGCTATGAGCTAACTGAGTACCAAGACAAGAAAATAATTCTGTCCAAAAATTTCCAGTGAAAATGGGATCTCTGTCACTTACAATAATCTTTGGGTTTCCATGTAGCTTTTGAACTGTTTCCATAAATGCAGTAGAAACTGTACTAGCTTTAAATGGATGTGATAATGCACAAAAGTGTGCATACTTGGTAATTCTGTCAACTACCACCATGATGACACTCTTTCCCTCAGACTTGGGTAAACCTGTGATAAAATCCAATGAAACCTCCTCCCAACGTTGGCTTGGAATGGATAAAGGTTGTAATAGACCTGGTGTCTTAATTGTTTCAACTTTATTTTGCTGGCAAACCAAACATTCCGCCACAAACTTTTGAATATCTGATTTAAGGCCATCCCAAAAAAATTCCTTCTTAACCCTGTGGTAAGTTTTTAAAAATCCTGAGTGCCCTCCTAAGGGAGAAGTGTGCAATTCCATAAGAATCTTTTGTTTTAGCTGGGAATTCTTACAAAGGTATAAGCGATCTTTGTACCATAACGAATCATTTTGCCAGCTAAATGTATCAGAAGTACTGGAATCTTGTTGTAGCTTTTGAATAAGTGCCCACACTTCTTCGTCATTCTTCCATTCCTCCCTTGCTTTGTTTATCCAATCTGGTTGGATAATAGAAATGGCACACAACAATGCTTCCACATCCTCATCCTTTCTTGAGAGTGCATCTGCCACCACATTTTGCTTCCCTTTTTTGTAGATGATTTCAAAGTCATAACCCAACATCTTTGTGACCCACTTTTGTTGCTCTTCAGAGGATAATCTTTGTTCTAAAAAGTATTTAAGGCTATCATGATCCGTTTTTACCTTGAAGTGTCTTCCCATTAGGTAGGGTCGCCATTTCTTAAGTGCATGGAGTATTGCCAACATTTCCTTCTCATAAATAGCTTTGCTTAAAAACTTTCCCTTGATTGGACGACTTTCAAAAGCAATGGGTCTTTCATCTTGCATTAGAACAACACCAATTCCATTCCCTGAAGCATCACATTCCACAATAAAGGTTTTTGTGAAGTCCGGTGTAGCTAAGACTGGTGCTTGGCACATTGCCTCTTTAAGATGTTCAAAGGCCTTTGTTGCTTCCGAAGTCCATGAAAATGAATCTTTCTTCAATAATGTTGTTAGAGGTGCTGCTATTCTCCCATAATTCTTAACAAACTTGCGATAATACCATGTCAACCCAAGAAATCCTCGCAGATGCTTTATGGATGTGGGGATTTTCCATTCCTTAATGGCTTTAATTTTGCTAGGGTCTACCTTAACTCCTTCATGAGATACAATATGACCCAAATATTCCACCTCCTGGACTCCAAAGAAACATTTGGATCTTTTTGCATATAATTGTTTCTCCTCCAATAGTTGTAACACCCTGTCAACATGTTCAACATGATCCTTCCAAGACTTGCTGTAGATTAGTATATCATCAAAAAATACTAACACAAATTTTCTAAGGAATGGTTTGAAAATTGAATTCATCAAACCTTGAAATGTTGAAGGTGCATTGGTAAGGCCAAAAGGCATGACCAAAAATTCATAATGACCCTCATGAGTTCTAAATGCCGTTTTCGGAATGTTTTCAATCTTCATTCTAATTTGATGATATCTCGAACGAAGATCCAACTTGGTGAAGTAAATTGATCCATGCAATTCATCCAGTAATTCATCAATAACAGGAATGGGGAACTTATCTTTAATAGTGAGCTTGTTGAGCTCCCTATAATCTGGACACATGCGCCATGATCCATCCTTCTTGTGCACCAATACTACTGGAGCTGAGAAAGAACTTTGACTCGGTTGAATTATACCAGCCTCTAGCATTTCTGCAACCATACGTTCAATTTCACTTTTTTGGACATATGGATATCTGTACGGCCTGATGTTTGGAGGAACACTTCCTGGAATCAGATGAATAGCATGATCATGATCACGCATAGGTGGGAGACCTTTGGGAGTCTCAAATACCTTGGAATGATTGTCCAGGACTTTTTGGAGATCTGGAGAAATAGATGATTCCAATGTGGAAACATCTAGCGAACATAATTGTGCAATTACACCTCTTTGCTCCTTTTTTAGAAGCTTTGTCATGCCATTAGAGCTGATTATCTTTCCTGGTTTCCCTGCAATACCCCTTAATTCAACTTCCTTTCCTTCCACAGAAAATTTCATGAAAAGTTCTTGAAAATTAAAAGCTATTGTACCCAAGGATTGTAGCCATTGGACTCCTAGTACAACATCAGCACCTCCCATTGGAATGGAAAGCATTGGGCTAGTCAATACATATTCTCCCATGGATAGCTTGATATTATGGCACTTTCCAGAACAATTTATTGTTCCTCCATTTGCAATCATCACTTGACACTCTGGTGCTGGATATAGGAAGCAATTCAATTCTTTTGCTACCCTACAATGAATAAAATTGTGGGTGCTTCCTGAATCAATCAACACTATTACCTTTTTCTTCTTGATTTGTCCTTCTATCTTGATGGTTTGAGGAGTGGTAATTCCCGCCAATGCATTACAAGATATGGTCGGATTTATTTGTTCTTCATCTAGGCTTTGTTCCTGGAATATATCCTCTTCTTTTGACCTTTCTTGCTCCTTTTCTTCTTCCTCTTCACAATCTATGTAGAATAATTTCTTCTCAGCACACTTATGACCTTTTGTGTATTTGCTATCACAATTGTAACAAAGCCCTTTTGCTCTTTTTTCTTCCAATTGTTGTGGTGTCAACCTTGTAGGTTGTGGAAGACTATGGGCAACAACACTTCCGTCTTTATAGTTGTGAATGGTATGCTTCCTAGTTGCCATAATTTTGCTTTCCATTTTTCTTGCTAACCTGAATGCCTTCTCTAATGAATCAGGTTCCCAAAGGCGCACATCATGTTGGATATTATCCTTTAAAGACCCTATGAACACATCAATCCTATGCTCCTCTGGAATATCTTTTACCCTTATGTTCAATTTTTGGAACTCCTCAATGTGCTCCATTATTGAACCCTTTTGTTTGAGACTTATCAATTGGCTAAAAAAAGTGTTGCTTTTTGTATCCTCATAATGTGCTATCAATTCTTCCGTAAAAATTGCCCAAGTGATAAATTTTTTACGAGAACAAAGCCATTGATACCATACAAACTGATTTGGTTCCAAATATAAAGTTTCCATACGTACCTTTTGTGTGTTTTGCACATTATTGAGATCGAAGAATTGCTCCATCTGTAATATCCATGTGGCGGGATCCTTGCCATCAAACTTCCTCATATCGATTTTTGGAACATGGTGAGTCTTCGATCCAACATTAGAGTCTATGGAATCATGATTAACATTTCTTTTGTTCTCATCATGAGTTTCCTTTACTACCTTTTCACCATTAGTGACCCTTTCTTGTAGCAACTTCTTCAATTCTTCCATGTCTGTCTTCAAATCTATCTTCAAATTTGCCATCGAATCCTCCATCTTAGCTTCCATGCCCTTTATCTTAGATTCCACGCCATTTACCTTAGCTTCTGTTAGCTTTTGTGAGCGTGACATTTGTTGCACTTGTTCTTGTAATTTTGATATATCATGTAGCATTTCTTCCTCTTCTTCATGAGTCATGCTAGAGCTTTCAGGTTCCTTACTAGGTGTTTGCATTTTCTTTCCTTGGGGCATCAGTTACCGATAATAATGCTTTACTATGCCCTTTGAATTCCGTTAAACCAAGCTTACAAAAAAATTAAAAAAAAACTACACACCTTTTTTCACTTTATAGAAGCCTGATATTGAATCTGATGTATCTCTGTAATTTCGGATCATCCAGTTCTGAAATTGCTACCTGTAGTAGCCTTCTGTGTCCTCTTTCCAATGCCACAAGTTTGAGCCAAATTGGATTCTCCAAGGAAGAGTTATGTGAAATCTCCCACAGTGACTTGCTTTTAGACTGGTTCAGTAGAGTGAACTTGTACGACGTGCCACGAGTCACTGTTACAACCTTTGAATCTGAAACACACATAAACGAAACTACAATCCGTCCTCTTTCTGTACCTTCTTACGAAATTTCAATCCGATCCCCAGAGATAAAGTTATGACGATTTTCCCCAGGTCACCTGTTTTGAATGTAATTCAGGAGTCTGCAAAAAGACCAACTTCCTCAGATCATATCTCCGCCAATATCGTGCGAAAAGCTCTGAAATTTGGACCCAAGGTTCAGCGTGATTTCTTCTCAAATGGTTTTTTTTTGTAACTTCTGAAACGTCACAGAAAAAAAAGTTATAGCGAAAATGCCACGATGACCTGTTTGGAGCAGCGAAACCCTAGAATCCAAAGCTCTGATACCAAATGTTATGAAACCAGCTCACAAAAAGATAGAAAAGAGAGATCCACGCCTTAGAATTCAGCCTCTTCGAGGGGGAAACCTCCTTTACATTACATAAATGAACAATTCTTGGATGATACAAATGACAAAACCTCCTTTCTATATATAGGAGTCTAAGGAGTCACAATATAATCCAGCCGACCTAACAATAATAATATAAAGCCACAAAAATAACAATAGAGGGATTCTATGGGGCACAAAAATAACAATATGGGGGTAATAGGGGCACAACAATATAAATAGGGGGTATAACTACAATAGTAATGGGGTAATCACTAGTATTATAGGGACCCAACAGTATCTAGCATACTGTATATAGCACTATGTATCTTGAGCTCAAGATATTTTGTCAAGACTTCTTGATATCATTAACACCAACAATCCTCATCCATGTGAGCACCAAGAACTATAGGAATCCTACATCATAACTATATTATATGTTGACAACAGCATATGAGTGACTCATCATCTAGTGAAATTGTGTATTCAAGCTTTATACTTCTCCTTATCCTTATGAAGATCACCATGTAAGCACCATATATGCATCATCAGAGAATCAACCACAAATCTGAGCTGAACACCAACTATGTAACCCCATGAATCATATGAGATTTTGTCATGGACAACTCATAACCATATCATACCAAGATATATCTTCTAGCCATATAAGCATCATCACCAAGGACTTCTAACCATAATGCCAACAATGCATTATTAAAGCATATGCCCCCCCTGAACTTGTGCCATCTGTTCACTGTCAGATCTGATCATCAAGAAGTATCAAGGCATAATCATCATCAAGTTAGGATCAAAACCATCTTATGAGTACCAAGACATTTCCACACATTATCAACAGATTGTAATCATCATTAAATAGAGAAATAATTGACTGAACCATATCAGATCCTTTTTCCTAGGTCTGTCCCACTACTTTTATCAAACTGACATATACGCCACTGTGTAGTGTCTAACTCATGTATATACGTGACTTCTATTCATGAAACTTGCGTATGAGATTTATAACACTGAAGTTTCACACTTTTAGCTCCCTCTGAGTCTGTTATGTCTGTACATTGTGCTGTGACACATATTTCTGACTGTACTTCCTTCTTCTTCCATATCTTTAAGTGTGATGAGGTTTTCTCCTTTTGGTATGGTGCCTGTACTTTGTTCCTACATTACTTTGCTATATGTCCAAGATTGTTACATGCATAACATCTTACATGTTTCATATTCCTTCTGTAGCAATCAACAGCTTTGTGACCAAACATATTGCAAGAAAAAAAACGTCCCTTAAAGTACCTGGAACGTGATCATCTTTCTGTGTGATGGTCTTGAACCATTCTACTTCTGCATCTTGCTGCAACATGTCCAAGATTATAACATTCAACATTATTCATTGGAGGAAATAATCATCTATCACTTCCACAGTTAGTAGCAAAAGTTTGTCTTTGAGGAATTTCTTTCCTTGGCTGTTGATGGGGTTGTCCTCTCATCTCTTTGTTGAGCATTTCAAATTTCTCATTAGAGTTCCTTGCCTCACCTTGTGAGATAGATTCAAAAGATTCATAAAAACCAAGACCCGTTTTGATAGCAGGATACCTTTGACTACTAAGAATATCATCCAAGATCTTAGTACTATCTTGAAATCGTAAGATCTTATCCTTTTCTTCTAATTTATCATTTAGAATATTTACCTCAACCTGATGTTGCTCTTCCTTTTCAAGATACTGCTTCTTCATGATTCCTTCAGCTTTTCTTCCTTTTTCCAACTGATGTCTTAATTCAAGAAGTTCATTTTCTTGTTTTTCAAGAGCTTGGAGTAGTTCTTTATTTTTCTTATTTGATTCTTCAAGATCTTCTTTTAACGAGAGGATCTTAGCTTCAAGAATTTCATAGTAACTGGATCTTTCTCTGAGTTTCTTGATTGTTGTGCTCCTTTCATTTACTTCATTTCTTAATGATGTTACTTCATCCTGCAACTTTTGACATTGATCTTCCTTTTCCTTGAATAGCTTCCTTACCTTGTTTCCTTCCTCTAGTTGAGCTTTTAGTTTGGTAGCTTCTTCTTTGAAGGCACATTCGCTTTTGTTCAAGAGATCTTGTTGATCTCTAATTTTGTCCGTAAGCCTTTTAAATTCTGCCTCTATTTGATATCTTTCTTTCTCACCCATAAGAGAAAATTCAGTTGTTTCGCTATCACTTTCATCATCTTCAAATGGATGGAGAAATGTTTCACCAGAGGATAACAAATTCATACTTGATAGTTCTTTTGTTGGTTCATCTTCATTCTGAAGTGATTCTGAATCTGAAGTGTTTCTTCCAAATATTCCCCAATCGATTCTCCCACTGTCATAGTTCCTTTGAGATGTCTTCTTCTTCTAAGGCGCTTTCTTCTTTAGCTTCCTTCTCATTGTTCTACGGATCTCCTTCAAGCGATCAAGCTTCTACCAAAGGACCTGCTCTGATACCAATTGTTGGAAATAATACTGAGAGGGGGGGGTGAATTAGTATTAGCAACTCAAATAATTTTTCATTTCCATAATTAGATTCATATATGCTACTTCAGTTAAGGGAACTCGCATATACACGCAACTGTGTTAAATACAACTATCATATATCCAGTAAACTTATAATTCAGTTAATCCATTATATGTTGATCTTTAATTAGTGCATTAGAACTTCATTAACCATATGAACAGTAAATAGGTGCAGTAAAACAAAACAGATCATCACACATAAGAAGCACACATGAACACCATGATGTAAGGTGGAAACCCAATGTGGGTGAAAACCACCTGCTGCAATTCGTCTCTATCTTCTTTTAATAAGAAACTTCTTCTTACAATATTTCTGTACTGGAGCAGTCTTATACCAGTACACATGCTTCTACCTGCAGAAGGCTACAACCTCCTCTCGTTCTCCAACTTCTCCTGGAGGGGAGCTACAACCCTCTTTGGCTCTTGTACTAGCTGATCTGTTTACTAGCAGGTAGGCGCCTGCCTACTGAAGGCTCCAACCTTTACTCATTTTCAAGCTGCTACTGGAAGGGAGCTACAACCCCCTGGCTCTTGTACTGGCCAATATGTTTACCAGTACGTAGGTGCTGGCCTATAGAAGACTACGATCTTCTCTCTTCCTCCAAGGATCACGTTTCATAAATTTTCAGACTAGATACTCCTGAAGCACAACCCCATACTCTGAAGGCCACATTTCATCCAATTTTCATACTGGACCCATCAATATCATTGAAGCACAAAATCAATCATCATTGAATCACCGAACACTGAATCACTGAAACCCTGTCAACAAAATGCAGTCACCAGAACACAGAGCAGAACACAGAACTCTGCAACAATATTTAGACCCAACTGTATCATTAGAAATCATGCATCAGGGTGCATACGCTACTTGGAAGAACTGAACCAACGTGTATAGGAAACTTCACCAAAGCAAACCAACGTATATGTTATCAAATACTTACTTATAACTTCGCTAAACTTCCTGACTTTAGACATACGCAGATTACATATACAAGGATAATACGTGTGTTAGCAACTAGATCTAGTCCATCAGATCATATAAAGATAAGTTATTATGATCCTGATCCATTGTTAGATCTCATCCATCAATACTAAAGCTAAACACAATCAACCAATCTGAATATACAGAATACTAACACCAGTAAACAGTCACCAGAACTCAAACTTTGCATCAACAACTAGAACCACCTGTAACTTCAAACATCATAGTTCATATGGTATACACTACTTAGATGTATCTAACCTGCGTATATACGCTCTTTTATCAAAGTCAACCAGCATATACCTCTGTAAATATTCATTCATAATTTGCAGCTATGACAGACTTGAGTTATACCGAGATCATAATATTTACATAACATTACATGCATCAGTATATATATGAAGAATAAGCATGATCGAACCATATAGAGATGATTCATTCCAAGCCATAAGATCCCGATCCATCATAGACCTTGTCCTCCATCAACCGCTGAGATTCCTTCTTGGCTTAGATCAAGTAAAACATCATAAATCCATAACCTGCATACTGGATCTCACACTTCATCAGATATTCAAGACTTTCTCAATACTTTTGCCTAATGATATTCTCCTCGTTTTATAGTCTTAGGCCTTACTCAATACCATGGTCCAAAACCACTTAGAACCAATACCTTGGACCCAATACCTGGGGTCAATACTTCAGACCAAATACCATGGACCAATACCAAAATACCATGGACCAAATACCACAGAGCAAAACCAAGTTTTCCAAACTGTACGCGGTTTTTTGTGCATGAAAGTGTGTGTATACGCATACGCACGTTTTGGTTTGTGAAATCGCGTGTATACGCACCTTCGTCAATGGGAACCTGTTGTGGGGAAAAATGCCTATGCAGGACGATCCTATCCACCTAAGGTGTGACAGTGCCTTAGCAACAAACAGAGACAGCTATTCTAGTATTCTTCCTTTATGAATTAAGAATGAAGAGAGATAGATGGACTAACCGGTGTCTTCCGTTTGTCCCTCGATCCGGTCTCTCTTCTCTTTGGGAGTTCACAGCTACTTGCCTTCTCGCTCGCCCAACTTCAACAGGTCTCTGCAAGATTACAAGAGAAGAACACTACACAAAGACATAGATTCATAAACATAACTAGTTCAGGATTAGAAGTAAACTAAACATACTAATGTAATCATACATCAAATATACATCAGTATATAGGAGAAACCAAGATAGCTTTATTGATGAATAACAAGGTTCAGGAAGAGATACAACCCAGAGGGCTCCAATCCAGCATCTCCTTCCCAGCAAAATGGAATTCCTAACTTCACCTCCCTTCAAAGCATTAAGCACCCAATGATTCCAGTCTCAAACCAACAACAATTCTTTGCAATAACAAAATTCCAGCCCCCAGATCTCATGGAGGAGAGATCCATATATAGATGTTTGGAGAGAGGATGAGTCAGCTTGAGATCTGACTAGTCTCCTCTCCCTCTGTCAGTTCTTGATTCCACTTGGAGGTTCTTGCTTCCACTTGAAGATTTGGAACCTCTTACTCATCACCAGTCGAATTCCCTGAGGCAAGTGTCATTTTGGAAGCTTCCTGGGTTTTGACACCTTGAGAAATGAGCTTGCCACATGTCCACTCTCGCTCAGCGCAGGTAGCCAGTGTTGGCTTTGACATTCAGCGCAGGTAGCCAGTGGAGCCATTGACATTCAGCGCAGACAGCCAGTGGAGCCATTGACATGATCCTGAATTGACTTGTTTTTGAGCAGTTTCTGGTGGAGAACTTCTGTGAATTGTTGTGGTTTGTTAGCCTTGTTCCTCTAGGGGTAGGAACAACATGTTTAGGGACTTTGGATCCCTTAGATTATGGACATTTCATGCTCAATGCTGTAAGGCACAAAAATGTCTATAACAGTTGCCCCCTAAAGTATGAGGCCGTTTATTGGGTGAAATGCTTTATCCAGGAGGGTCTGAAGTTCATCCAATGTTGGGAGGAGACCTGTAATAAGATACAATACAATACATTATTTTTCATACTGCTTTCATGATTTAGCTGAGGCGGGCATTCCCATGCTCAGCTTTATAAATTCATTTTCTGTACATAGAACAGACAACCGTCTGATGGTAGACTGATAATTTTGATGAAATTATCATCCTTTGAGTAGGATGATCATCTGCTGCAATGATGTACATGTCAAATGTCTTTATCTTTCCTGAATATATATCGCAGCCCGGATGGATGAAACTAGATCCGGGGTCTTCAAACTCGTTCGATCTTCACTCTAAGTACAAGTCGATCCATGTGAGAATTGTTCTGAAGTCGAACATGGAAAGACATCGCTTGATTACCGGTCAATGAGGTAAACCGTTAACAAGCGCGAGAGGAATCACCGATAATGATAATGACCCTCAAGGTACTGCAGTACAATTCACGTGGTGTGAATAAAGGACTTGGCGTCGAACACCACGCAAAATCTTCTGGTCGAAGGTCATTGATGTATACCTGTCGCCGGAAGTGAGAAACTTGCCATTGAGGCATGCAAGCTTCAAAGTACTGAAGGGGTTGTTCCTAGATCGACTTCTTGGATAATGAGCTGATGTCGACAAGAAGCGATTCGTCAAAGGAGGGCCTTAATGAATCCCACATCAGTGACACGGAACGGAGCTAATGATTTTGATGGAGGTGAAAACGATCTGTGACATATGATTCAGGGTGGCGGTCATGAACGGATGAAGGATAATGTATGGCAGTGGATGGGACACAGTTGACTCTTTCTGAACGACTTCTCTTGAACATATGGCGACACTGATGCGATGGATTGGTAGCATTACCCCAATTATGGATGGTATGGCGAGACCATGGTGATGTGACCGGTGAATGAAACAACCCAACCCGATTGTGGTATGAAAGAAAAGTGTCATGTTCAAGAGCGACTTGCTACCATCAAAGTTTTCTTGAGTTTCTCCCAATTTTTCCCCAGTCATTGCTGACCAGTACCTCTTTATTTTTGTCAAGCTTGAGGAGGATAACATATGCTTGTTCTATAACCTGCCCTTCGGGCAAGCCCATCGCTATGTTTTAATGATCCTAGCGATAGTGAAACTCGTCCTCGTCTAAAGACAAGTTTGTCGCTATTTAGTGATTTTAACGAGTCTAACGACAAAGATAACTCGATCCTTTTCATTTTTAGAGAGTCTGAAAAGGTACATAAAGTTAACTCCAAAAGTCCTTTTTCGTCATCTAATCCCTTAAGTTCGAAAAAGTATAAAACAATACAGAAGGGATGAGTTTTCGATAGTTTTAACGAGCCGAACAAAACAAGCGCTCGATCTTTTTGTGCAATAATCCCTCAGGTCCAAAAAGATTAAAATCTAGAGGAGGGATAGCACTTCCGATCGCTTTAACGAGCTAGAAGGCCAAAACTCGGCAATCTTTTCATATTTTACGAGTCAGTTGAAAAGAGCTTAAAGAAGACTCGTCTTTCGAGGAACGAGTGATAAACAGGGTTAGCAGCTGATTCCAGGTACAGGTTGGAATTTTCCAATCACGGCAGTGTCACAAGGATGGCTAGGTGAAATCACTCTTCGCAGGTGTTCCTCAAAATGGGTAAACAATCATATGGAGGTGAACGATCGGCCAAATGAAAAGTGGAGGTGATGGTGCAAACACGACCAAGGCTTTAATGGCAGATAAGGTTACATTCACAGTGGTTATTTACCGGAAGATAGTTCATTTTTTAACGAGCTTGAACGCGGAAAAACACTGCTCAATCTTATGTTTATTTTTTAACGAGCATGAACTATGCGCTAAAACTGCTCGGATCTTGCGTTTATTTTTTAAAGAGCATGAACTGTGTGCTAAAACTGCTCGTTTATCCAGTCATATGATAAGAGTGTCTCATTGAAGATGCTATTTTTTAGGGAGCTTAGATCTTACAAAGCTTTGCTCCGGATCCTTTCGTTATGCAAGTTCGGAAACGACTAATCCTACGAGTTTAAAGGGTTAGACCTACAGGTTTAAAGGGCGGACCTAAAAATTTTAAAAATAAATAGCCGCCCCTTACTTGCACTCAAAAAGGTTTGCATGCCCCCAGGCATAAAGTACGATTTCAAGGTTACCCCTCAATTTGCAGATAAAACAATTGTTCTACCAGGAAAATCCTACCTCTTTCAGGTTACCCAAAGATTGTTCTATTAATCTTTCAAACAAAACACTTCTTCGACAATGTCTACCGAAATAAACAAAGGTGAGAGACTCCGTCTGTCAACTCACATAACTTTGACAAAAGAATCTTATTCTAGAATAACCCTCTTCCAGCATGGGCGGGGTACAGACTAGTCATATTCTCCCGTGGAAACCTACCTTATACCCAAAGTTCTCCTGCCGAAGCAGACCAGGACGCATGCCCCCTGGGTTCCAGTCATATCCTCCCAGATTACTCGCGCTCATCAGGAGGACGGACCGTGGGTTGAGACACTTCTTGCGTGAAGAGACCATTTAGGGATGGTACATGACTATTTGCGATGCGTGATCCGGGAAATGAAAGTTGGTCCACGAGCTTGACCACTCTTCCTTCATGCGGAAAACACATTACTCTAAAGAGTGAGGAGACGATGGCTCCCATGCAATATATATAGTCTCGTCCAAGGAGTAGGTTATAATCCAAGGGTCCTTGAACGACCATCACGTTCATTTGAACGGTCTTCCCTTTCAATGTTATGGGCACATTGGGGAGGATCCCTAAAGGTCGACTAGTTCCTTTATCAAAGCCTGATAGATTTCTCATCTCAGGCAAAAGCGTTGGCGAACCAAGCGCTTTCCAAGCAATAGAGGAAAGGATACTCACAGATGCCCCTTCATCAATAACTGTGCCAGCCATTACCATTCTGTATATTTGGATGATAATTCTGAATGGTATGCTAGCTGGCAAGCGGGGTCTGCCTAGTTGGTTCCAGTCGAACGAGACAACTAGGTTGCTTGGTGGTGGGACCGAATAGATGGCCGGATATCGCTCTGATGAACTTCCTTCATGCGATAAAGGAATGGGGGCATTGCCCCCTTGTTCATCGGAGTCAATGCTGATGAAGAGAATTTGGACGGTGTCGTCCTTATTCTCCTCTGTGATAGTGTCATTCGAAGATAGAGCCTCTGAAGGCAAAACCGGGTCAACTGCCGCCTCAACCTTTTGACTTTCGTCAGGTATGGATTCAGACGGTTCATCTTCAATGATAGGTGCTTCGGCTGACCACCTGAGCGGGCCAGCCGGGTTCTCGACTAGTGAAGGACTTGGCAGGAGTTTTTGATATCCAGGAGGAAGTTGCGCTCGTAAGATCGGGCGATCTTCCAAAACTCTTTTTGTCTCGTTTAAGAAGGGAAAACGGTGGATGGCATGATCGCCTTCACACAGTCTGCAGGGAAATTTAGCTTTCCCTCTCTGTCTTGTGGCTTCACTTCCACTAGTCGACGGTGAGCAGTCAACATGGCTATCAGAGGTCGATGCTACCGAATTGTGCAAACGGGGAGACCAGTCCCTTAGTATCCGAGGGATGCAGGGACAATCTCTGTGGAAGTGGTCTCCCTTGCATATGACGCATGGTGATTTAGGCCTGGTCAGTGCTGTGTGTGGATTTTTGTCAGATGACACTTGTTTGCCCCTAGTCGCTTTTGGCTCCTTCTTCTTCTTCTCTTTCTTCTTCTTCTCCTTCTTCTCCTTAGGAACTCGGTTTTTTGTTCTACCAGTTCCGTCAAGCGAAGAGGAAGGAGGGGAGGAAGATGAAGTAGAAGGTTGGTGGGAAACTCTGGTCTGATCTAACTGTTGACTCGACTGTTCAGGAATAGTGGTGTTCTGAATGACATTGGTTGAAAAGAGCCAGACAGGCAGGCCAATTGTCAGTCCTGGAAGCGACAATGTGGCCATGTGGGGCGCACCAACATCTCCCCAAGAGGAGAAGGGACTAGGATTTCCACCAAGGGGAATTCCTTGGTTGGTGGGCTCCATCTTTTCAACCTAAAGATCAACATGGGAATAAAGGGTGATTGTTCCGTTTAAAATAAATTTTTTAACGACGCTTTAGACACAACTTGCTTTTTCACTTTTAAAGAGTCGAGAAAAAGCTAAAGATGACTCTAGTCTCCTTCGATGTTTTAACGAGCCCGAAGTGACAAATGCTCGGATGGACTTTTTCTGTTATAGAGTCTGAAAAAGGCCAAAAGAAACTGCTCTGGAGTTCTAGGCAGAGGGTGTGCCAAACTTTTCGCAAAACCGCAGAATACTTTTTAAGGTACGGGCGCTCGATCTTCCTGAATGATGTGTTCAGTGCATTGCGATCAGTAGGGCGGCCGACACGGCTTCCTAAGGATAAAGGTTAAATTCCTATAGGGGTCTCCCAATATATACGCGACGGTACGAGGGAGCACAATCCGTACTGGCGCTATCGTCCCTCAGGAGGAATCACCCACCTTCCACGAGATCGACAGTCACCAGGCTTAACGACGCCAGAACACGTCTCTAGCCTAGACCTCTATGTTGTGCGTTATGTTGCAAAGCGTTGTTAAGTTCATTCAGTTTATTTTAAGTTGATCTTTTTAGAAGTTTTCCTTTTTGGATCACCACGAGATGTATGGTACAATTCCTAAATGCAGTCTAAGATGATAAGCAAGCTTTATATCTTTTCAACTTTGAAAATCCTAGCTACTAAGGGAAAAGAAAGACACCATCTTTTCTCAAAGAGCAATCAGCACACTCTAATGCACTTTTCCTAAATCAAGCATGCAAACTATCAAAATGCAAAATGCACAATGCAGGTGTTTGTTTTCCGCTTTCTTAGTATTGATGCCTACAAAGAAAGCTTTTTGTACAACTTTGAATTTGCTTTTAAATGACAAATACAAACAAGTTTAGTTTTTCGAAATCAGCAAGGGTAGAAGAGATTACAACACTTTACGACTTTCGAAATGAACACTTGTTTCGACACTTAAAAGAGACAAACTCAAACCAGTAAGCAAAAGCAAATGTATAATCAACTGTAAACAGCCAATGAACTCTCTCCTAAGATCACAATCAACAGATCTGAATCAAGGGCTACAGGATGATTATTTCACTCATGCAAAGGAAAACTGTAAATGATGCCACAAACACATAAAAACACTCACAGTCTTTTTGTACAAAAGGAGGTGGAATTTAAGCAGAGAAAAGGAGTTATCAGACTGGTACCTATGCTGGTTACAGGCTGCAAAAAACAGAGATCAAAACAGGGCAACAGAGAGCAGAGAACCCCAGCTGCACAAGGAAAAACTGGATCAGCGCAACCTCAACACTGGGGTTTTGACATTCAGTGCAGGTGGCCTTCACGAGACCTGCGTTGAAATGCAGAATGACTTCACAGTGGTCACGCTGAAGGAGAAATGAGAGTTTCTCACTGGGTTCTGGGTCACAGATTGCTAATTAATCAACGGTTTCAGGCCAAATAAAAGCAACAAGAAAGGTACAATCAAAGGGATGCTTTGAGGGGGTACTAAGATCTATCACAAAGGATCATCAAATCATTTGTGAGTCCATTGTTCAGATCATAGACAAATCCAGTGATTGGATCAAGGCAACAACTGTCTACTTTGCAACTGAGAATAGCCGAAGCAGTTCGATTGTTGCTGTTGAGTCTATGAAACAAACAATGATAGAGACACAAATAAAATGACTAAACAGATCTCCCCAGTGGATTCGCCAATTTGTTGTGGGGAAAAATGCCTATGCAGGACGATCCTATCCACCTAAGGTGTGACAGTGCCTTAGCAACAAACAGAGACAGCTATTCTAGTATTCTTCCTTTATGAATTAAGAATGAAGAGAGATAGATGGACTAACCGGTGTCTTCCGTTTGTCCCTCGATCCGGTCTCTCTTCTCTTTGGGAGTTCACAGCTACTTGCCTTCTCGCTCGCCCAGCTTCAACATGTCTCTGCAAGATTACAAGAGAAGAACACTACACAAAGACATAGATTCATAAACATAACTAGTTCAGGATTAGAAGTAAACTAAACATACTAATGTAATCATACATCAAAGATACATCAGTATATAGGAGAAACCAAGATAGCTTTATTGATGAATAACAAGGTTCAGGAAGAGATACAACCCAGAGGGCTCCAATCCAGCATCTCCTTCCCAGCAAAATGGAATTCCTATCTTCACCTCCCTTCAAAGCATTAAGCACCCAATGATTCCAGTCTCAAACCAACAACAATTCTTTGCAATAACAAAATTCCAGCCCCCAGATCTCATGGAGGGGAGATCCATATATAGATGTTTGGAGAGAGGATGAGTCAGCTTGAGATCTGACTAGTGTCCTCTCCCTCTGTCAATTCTTGATTCCACTTGGAGGTTCTTGCTTCCACTTGGAGATTTGGAACCTCTTACTCATCACCAGTCGAATTCCCTGAGGCAAGTGTCATTTTGGAAGCTTCCTGGGTTTTGACACCTTGAGAAATGAGCTTGCCACATGTCCACTCTCGCTCAACGTAGGTAGCCAGTGTTGGCTTTGACATTCAGCGCAGGTAGCCAGTGGAGCCATTGACATTCAACGGAGACAGCCAGTGGAGCCATTGACATGATCCTGAATTGACTTGTTTTTGAGTAGTTTCTGGTGGAGAACTTTTGTGAATTGTTGTGGTTTGTTAGCCTTGTTCCTCTAGGGGTAGGAACAACATGTTTAGGGAATTTGGATCCCTTAGATTATGGACATTTCATGCTCAATGCTGTAAGGCACAAAAATGTCTATAACAGAACCTACGTATACCTCCTTTTCTTTTATTCTGTGAGACTGAACTGTGATCTGTCATCTTAGTAAGTTGCCATCAAGGCCAACACTTGTATCATAATGCCAACAATCTCCCCCTTTGGACTTGATGGCAAAGCTAACTTGCCATACTGAGAACTATCATCTTAATGAGTTGTCATTGTACATTACATCTGAACTGATTCCTTTGAGCTGCCCTGCATCCCATGTATTCTGTCACATCTGATATCTCTTCTGTAGATTCATCTAGTTATATATAAGTGAGTTGTTCTGCTACAAGTGGGTTGCTATCAAGTACAACACATGCATCATAATGCCAACACGTAATCTAAAAATCATCGATGAATATTGCAACTATATCCATAAATCATGGCATAAAATATGTAAGGAATTTATCCATATGGCATTATATTGTGCAAAAGATGACCTTCTGTTACTAATAAGGATTACATAACCATATCTAAATTAACCATGGATATCCACACCCACTTTACCATAGATATTATTAAATTGTAAATAGGTTTTGTTACAATACCATGGACCAATACCATGTCTTATCAATACCACATGCTGAAAAACCATAACTCATTTCACAATAAAAAAACTGAAACATAAAATATTTTAGTCATTGCTTATAAGATTGACTACATAGAGTGACGAGGAGGAGAGAGAAAGGAAGGTGTAAGAGAGAGGTAGATAGGAATGAAGAGAGAGAGATGAGGAGAGGGAGGGGAGAGAGGGAGGGAGAGAGAGGAGGATTTGGAGGGGGAGAAAGAGGGAGGAAAGAATAAAGACATAGAGAGATAGAGGTAGAGAGAGAGGGAGAGACAAGGGAGAGATGCAAAGAGAGGGAGAGAGGATAGGAGGGAAGACACAGAGAAGGAGAGGAGAGAGATAAGGAGAGAAAGCTAAGAGAGAGGGGGAGGCTGTTGGGTTGTGTTATATTCTTTCCACGTAGTTAATAGGGGGTTTGAAGGGCACCCGTAACCCCACTTTATGGGGTCCAGGGCAGCGCCCCGGAAAATTTTGGTTTTGGACCATATGTTAGGTTGGGCAGACCCACCTATGGTTTTGTGCATGATTTTCGCACATGTTTTTTGGACGCAATGGTTTTCGGTCCATGGTATTGGACGCGATGGTTTTTTGGTCCATGGTATTGGATGCTTCGGCATGTATAAATATGTATTGTAACATTGAAAGGAACATAATGAAAAATCAAGCTGGTAGTCCCGGTTTTGGGATCCAGGGAAGAATCTCTGTGCATATATGTTTTATGGGTTATGCTCTCGCATTGTTTATTTTCTTTGTTTAAGAATTCGTATGCAGGTAATTTCTGTACAAGGTTAAAACCTACATTTGGTATCAGAGCTGTTTTGGCTTCAAGGGGACGCCTTTGTTGCTGAGGGATTTCGCTCGGGCCTGTGGTAGACCCTGTTCAGTGGGAGATCTGCGAGATCGATTCTGGTGGTGAAAGAAGATGGTGAGCAGTGGAAATATAGAGTTTGAGAAGTTCAATGGTCAGAATTTTGAGTTGTGGAAACTCAAGATGGAGGATCTGTTGGTGGATAAAGATCAGTGGATCGCGGTAGATCCGGGTACTAAACCATCGGGAGTGACCGATGAAGAATGGAAGAAGTTGGATCGGAAGGCAAAGAGCACAATACGATTGTGTGTCTCAGATTCAGTATTGCTGAATGTATCAGGGGAAGCTACGGCAAAGGCTTTGTGGGTCAAGTTAGGGACTTTGTACCAATCTAAGTCTCTGGTGAATAAACTATTCCTGCGAAAAAAGCTGTATAACCTGAGGATGAAAGATGGAGACTCGGTGACAGAGCATCTGAATGCGTTTAATACTGTGGTAAGTCAGTTATTATCTGTTGATATTAAAATTTCAGATGAAGATAAGTGCATCATTCTGTTGTGTTCTCTACCAGATTCGTGGGATAGTCTGGTTATTGTAATAGGTAGCAATGCAAATGCTTTGCAGTTTGATGAAATAGTCTCAGCCTTGTTGACGGAGGAGATGAGACGGAAAAATATGGACAACCAGAATGGTGATGCCTTGTCTGTATGAGGACGGTCCCAGAACAGAAACAAAAATAAGTCATCGAGTGGGAGATCTAAATCTAGAGGGAGATCTAAATCTCCAGGAAAACCTACAAAGGTGATGTGCTGGAAATGCGGAAAGGAAGGGCACTTCAGAAGGGATTGTAAATCTAAAGCTCCTGATAAAGGAAAGGGATCTGATGATTCTCCTTCTGCAGAGGCGAAAACCACCTCAGATGAAGGTGGGGATGTGTACTTGGCTTCTTCAAGTACACATGTAGATCATGAGGCATGGTTGATTGACTCAGGTGCATCCTTTCACTTCACTCCCCATAGAGAGTGGTTCTGCGAGTATGAGAAATACGATGGTAGTGATGTCTTCTTAGGAGATGATAGGAAGGCTAGAATCATTGGTCGGGGAAAAGTAAAGTTGAAGTTGCAAGGTGGAAGGGTTAGAACACTTCCGGGTGTTCTACATATTCCTGCATTGGCTAGAAATCTGATTTCTGTAAGCAAGTTGGATGATGCAGGTGTAAAGACGGTGTTCGAGAAAGATACCTGCAAGATGGTTCGAGGAGCACTGATATTAATGCGGAGAGTTCGGATTGGAACTCTGTACAAGCTTCAAGGTAGCACTGTTGTTGATGGGTGCAATAGTTCTATGGTTCCTGAAAATGGAGTAGAGAATCTAGTGGTCTCTGGAGAGAAGACCATGTTGTGGCATCAAAGGCTTGGACATATTAGAGAGAAGGGCCTTCGAATACTTCATGGTAAAGGTATGGTAGAAGGTATGAATAATAGCTCTCTGGATTTTGATTTCTGTGAAAATTGTGTATATGGGGAGCAGAATTGGGTGAGTTTCCCCTCTGGTGGTAAGAGGACGAAACAAATATTAGAGCTTGTGCACAGTGATGTGTTTTGGACCTATGAAGGTTCCATCACTGGGTAAGTCTGTGTACTATGTATCATTCATAGATGACTTCTCAAGGAATACATAGATATATTTTCTTGAGAAGAAATCTGAAGTCTTTGACAGGTTTAAAGAATTTAAGGCTTTGGTGGAAAATCAGACAGAGAAGAAGATAAAGGTGCTGAGGACAGATAATGGTGGAGAATTTTGCAGCAAGGAATTTGAAGAATTTTGTAAGAAGTGTGGTATAGCACGGCAGAAGACTACTCCATATACACCTCAACAAAATGGAGTCGCAGAAAGAATGAACAAGACGTTGATGGAAAGGGCAAGAAGCATGCTCAGTGGTGCCGGGTTAGGACAGGAATTCTGGGCAGAGGCGGTGGATACTGCGTGTTACCTGATCAACAGATCACCTTCATCAGAGTTGGAGGATAAGACTCCACAAGAAGTATGGACTAGTAAGAAACCCTCTCTTTCACATCTAAGGGTATTTGGATGTGATGCATATGTACATGTTCCAAAGGAGAAACGAACCAAGTTGGATAGTAAATCTGAAAAGTGCATCTTTATTGGATATAAGGATGGTTTAAAGGGTTATAAGCTTTGGAACCCAGTCACACGGAAGGTTGTGTACAACCGAGATGTGGTGTTTAGAGAGGTAAAAGATGTTATTCAACATGAAGTCCAACCAAAGGAACCTGAGAAGATAGAGTTTGAGCCAAAGGAGGAAGAATCAGACTCTACAGCAGAGGAGGAATCAGAAGATGAAGAGCCACAAACTCCGGCTGTGAGAAGATCAGTTTGAGAAAGAAGGCAACCAGAAAGGTATAGTCCATCTGCTTTTGCTTTGTTTGTTACTGATGATGATCCCAGAACTGTGAAGGAAGCAGTGGATTCAGAGGATGGAAAAGTCTGGAAAGAGGCCATGGTTGATGAAATGACATCTTTGCACAAAAATGAGGTTTGGGATCTGATGGAGTTGCCGGCTGGAAGGAAACCCATTGGCAGCAAATGGGTGTTCAAGAAGAAGACAAATGCGGAAGGAAAGGTGGAGAAATACAAAGCTCGGTTGGTAGCAAAAGGTTATTCCGAGGTGCCGGGAATTGATTTTGGTGATATTTTTCTCCTGTTGCCAAGGTAACTTCTATTAGATTACTTTTATTTGTTGCTGCTGCTTTTGATTTTGAGGTAGAACAGATGGATGTGAAGACAACATTTCTTCACAGGGATTTGGAAGAGGAAATCTACATGAAGCAACTTGAAGGCTTTGCGGTGAAGGGTAAGAAAGAACTGGTATGCAAGTTAAAGAAGTCTCTGTATGGATTAAAACAACCACCAAGGATGTGGTATCAGAAATTTGATACATTTATACGGGGACTTGGCTTCACTGAAAGCAAAGCAGATCATTGTGTGTATTTTAAATTAATTGGTGACCGTGTTATTTATCTGGTCTTGTATGTGGATGATATGTTGCTGGTTGGAAATGACAAAGAAATTATCCAGGATTTGAAGACCCAATTGTCCTCCAAATTCGACATGAAAGATCTTGGTGCTGCAAACTATATTTTGGGCATGGAAATTAAAAGAGATCGGTCAAAGAGGAAGCTCTGGTTAAACCAGAGGAAGTATGTCGAGACAATACTCCAGAGGTTTAATATGCAGGATAGTAAACCGGTGAAGGTTCCTATTCCTGTAGGTGTGAGGTTATCTGCTGAACAATGTCCCAAGACACAAGAAGAGGAAGAGGACATGTCCCGTGTTCCATATGTAAGTGCAGTGCGTAGCCTGATGTATGCAATGGTCTGTACTAGACCAGACATTGCACATGCAGTGGGAGTATTGAGCAGGTTTATGTCAAAACCTGGGAAGGAGCACTGGACAACAGTGAAGCGGGTTTTCAGGTATTTGCGTGGCACTAGTGATTATGGTTTGTGCTACCAAGGAAGACCAGGATTGGACAGAGTGTTGGATATTCATGGCTTTGTTGATGCAGACTGGGCTGGAGATCTGGATCAGAGAAGATCTACAAGTGGGTATGTGTTTAACCTATTTGGAGGTGCAGTCAGTTGGATGAGTAAGAAACAATTTGTAGTGGCACTATCAACTACAGAGGCAGAATACATGGCAACCACTCATGCAAGCAAGGAAGCAGTTTGGTTGCAGAGATTGTGTTCAAGTATGGGGTTAGTACAGGGAGCTATAAGAATAGACTGTGACAGCCAAAGTGCAATTTTCTTGGCAAAGAACCCTGCTTATCATTCAAAGACAAAGCACATTGATGTTCAATATCACTTTGTGAGGGATATGATAGAAGACAGAAAGGTGTTGCTGGTAAAGGTGGACACTTTGAAGAATACTGCAAATGCATCGACAAAATCTGTGAGCTCTGAGAAGTTCTCTTGGTGTAGAGAAGCAATGGGAATCTCAGGGCTGAAAAAATGACTAAGCTCTCCTGTGGCCCCCTGTGGAAAGAAAACAACAAGTGGGAGATTGTTGGGTTGTGTTATATTCTTTCCACGTAGTTAATAGGGGGTTTGAAGGGCACCCGTAACCCCACTTTATGGGGTCCGGGGCGGCGCCCCGGAAAATTTTGGTTTTGGACCATATGTTAGGTTGGGCGGACCCACCTATGGTTTTGTGCATGATTTTCGCACATGTTTTTTGGACGCGATGGTTTTCGGTCCATGGTATTGGACACGATGGTTTTCGGTCCATGGTATTTGACGCGATGGTTTTTCGGTCCATGGTATTGGATACTTCGGCATGTATAAATATGTATTGTAACATTGAAAGGAACATAATGAAAAATCAAGTTGGTAGTCCCGGTTTTGGGATCTAGGGAAAAATCTCTGTGCATATGTGTTTTATGGGTTATGATCTCGCATTGTTTATTTTCTTTGTTTAAGAATTCGTATGCAGGTAATTTCTGTACAGGGTTAAAACCTACAGAGACATACAGATGGAAGTGGGAGAGAGGGGGATAGAGGGGGAGATAGAAGGAGAGAAAGGGAAGAGATAGAGGGAGATATATGGATGAAAGTGGGAGAGAGGGGGAGAGAGGGGGAGATAGAAGGAGAGAGGGATGAAGAATGTAACAAAGTCGGAAGGTAGAGATAGAGATGGGTGAGACAAGGGAGAAGAGGAAGAGAGGGAGGAATCAAGAGAGAGAGAGAGAAGGAGAGAGGGCGGGAGAGATGGAGAGATGGAGTTCGAAGGGGGAGGTGGGAGAGAGTGAATAACAAAGACATAGAGAGATAAAGGTGGAGATAGAGAGGGAGTGACAAAGGAGAGATGGAGAGAGAGTGAGTTAGAGAGGAGAGAAGGGAAGAGATATAGGATATGGGGGAGAGAGAGAGAGAGATAAGGAGATAGGTAGGGAGATAGTGACAGAGTTGGACGAGAGAGAGCAAGAGAGAGAGATAAGAAGGAAAAGAGAGAGGAATTTAGAGAGATAAGGAGATATGGAGGAAGAGATAAAGAGTTGGAGGGGGAGAGAGACGAAGGGAAGAACAAATACGTTAATAGAGAAAGGTGGAGAGACAGTGAGGAAGAGAACAAAGAAGGAAGGAAGAGAGAGAGAGGGAGAAATAGATCCAGCCTAGTTATGGCATTTGTGTATTTAAAAACCTTTGGACGATTTGGCAGAGCAGGTGGCTAAAGTGCTGGATCACTTTGGGTATTTACAAAAACATTATTAATTGTTGTATTATATCTATAGGTCAATTGATTTTTTCTCAGAGTTATCACATTTTGGGTTTACCTTTGATGCACTTTCTTTCAAGTTAGATTGACTTGTGATATTCCATTAAAATTTTGCTGGCATGATTCATGAGGAATCTACGTATCACTACCACGTTAAAGAAAAAAAAAATTATATACTGTTTTGACTGAGGTCTTAATTTTTTTTTTTTTTATTAGATTAATTTCCATCTCACATGTTTCACTATCATATTTTCACAAGCATAAATTAAGCAGGCATTTAGAAAGTTGTAAAAGCTTAGAAAACATGACTTCAATGTCATCCTTATATTTTTATCTTATAGATTGTCAAATTTTGGGTGAGGAGAGAAACTTGGCAAAAGAGATCTCCCAAAAGATCTGAGAGAAAGATATAATGCAAAAATATTCACCTTTGGGACTTATCAGTTGGGGGTAAGAAATTTGTTTGTTTGTCATTTTTATTTGAAATGTAAAATTGCCTCATTGATAAAATGGAGTTCCACCTATTGTAAGTTTTCATTAGGCCTTGAAACACATGTTATCATCGAGATCATAGTTACAACTTTCTACTTGAGTAGTGTAGTCTGTGAGTGGTACTTTGAATTCAAAGAATATATGTTAAAGCAACCCTTCTTGTCTACAAATTACGAGGTTGTAGTTACCAGTTGAAGGTATGTGGTTATAGGCTTGCAATTTTTTTCTATGTCTTCGTTAGTTGTCGTCACTTGATGTTTTTGACACTTGTTTTACATGTTGTTGGTGCTTGGGATTTATATAGCACTAAATATTTGGGGTTACATTTAATTTGGATCGATTTACTTGCGGGCATTTGGTTGGGCATATGTCAATAATTGACTCAACAGATGGGAGAAATTGTATGTCTATTAGATTAATCCCTTCATTGGATCCATTTTAGTAGATTGGATTTTAAGATTCATTTCTCCACCCAGTTCATAAAAAAAGGAGAAGAAATGATAAGCCTGTCTTCCCATAAATTATCTACCTTTTCTCTCTTTAGATTTAAAGTAGAATTAGAATATATCTCAAGCGAATTCAAATAAAAATTGTCACATTTGTTTTTTGATAGACTAAATTTGGATTTCCATAACACCGTGGTTGCGAAGGTGAGAATTTATTTGTAATCAAAATTTTAATTTATGTTCCCAACAATATTTTTCTGAATGGAAAAGGGAAAAGTGAATATGCATATCTTGCCAAATTGAAATCTCGAAAATGAGGTCATTCTTTTGAGTTTATGATGCTTGCCTAAGATGACACTCTATTTGGTATTGCAGTAAAATACTATTGTTGTATATTTTGCAAATTCTCTTTATCATTGTTAAAAATCATGTAAAATGGTACTTTCATTCCCTAGGGAATCCTTGTACCCACCATATTGGGCATCCTAATGGCCTTCTCTACCCAGGGAAATTGATGTACCCCTGTGCCCATGTTTCAAACAATTTCATCCTTTTTGCATTGACACATGCACCCACACCTACCTATGCACACATAAGTGGGAAACATTAACTTCATCTTCTTTTATCACCTTGAATGGGTCATCTATTACATTATAGGAGCGTTAATTTAGCTAGATTACATTTAGAAGTGCATCACTTTAGAACTTTAATATCATAACCAACCTTGCATTGTTTGGGGCCTCAGAGTAGGAAGGATATAGTTGCATTTATTGATCAATTTAATCATAGTAAAAATCACACTAGAAAAAGAGATGAAATAAATATATGCTTCTAGTAATGTACGAAGCACTCAGATTTGGTATATCAAAATTTACTAGCATAATATTAGTGATGACAAAATCTAAAAAATCTTGATCAAATCCCTTCAAAAATCTCAAGAAGAGGTCTTCAACACTCTGTTCACGAAGAAGCAAAGCAATAAAGAGGTAACAATGCTCTATTGTATAATTCAACTCGGGTTCAAATAATCAAGCTATAAGGTAAGTTCTTATATATACCTAATATAATAGGTTGTAGCATAATACCAATCACACAACTTAAGTAGATCCATGGAGTTAGTACTATTAGCTTCCACTGAATATGTGATTACTGATACCAAGTTAAAGCTATAATCCCCTGTAGCCAAGTTAAAGTTGCAGTTACAATGTTGTTGAATATAATCCAACAATGGAGATGGGGCCAATATTGTCCAAAGTGTGTGAATCACTTGGGCATCCACTAGGATTATGGACTAAAATTATTTATATCTTGAAAACCTTAGCTGGGGAAAAAGGATTCCTCGTCCAAAAAAAGAAAGAGGGCCAACGTTTATGTTGAATCTGCCTAGAATGATTTTCATTTTCACATTTATGTTCTTATTTATTTTTTTAAAGTCATTTTTTGGGTTCTCAGTCGCTTCATATCATGAATGGGCTATAAGCTGCAATTAGTTTCCTGATGAGTTTTTGTGGCCAATTGTTTTTGCTTTTTTCATGGGGATTTCTTCTTGTTTGATGTTATTCAATGTGCCTCTTGAATATATTGCAGGCCAGAAAGGGCACCGATGTTTTTGCTCGATAATCCTTATTCAGATGAAAATTGTCTTTTATGATATGGAGAGCTCTGTCATGATTCATCAATGCCATTGAGCTATTTATCTCCCCCTCTCTCTCTCTCACACACGCGCACACATGCATATGCATTTAAGCATTATTTTTTGTTTAAACCTAATTAAATCAACATTTTTAGTGTGATGAGATTGGTAATTGATACATTCTGGTGAAGTTTTAGAACATACATCATTTGGAGGATTTTGGATTTAATGTATTTTTCCATGTCATTTGCTCCAACTTAATAATGTTTTAGAAAATTTTGTATTTTTATGGATAAAAATGGACTTTATGTTTGAATTAGTTTGTTTATTACTCAAGAATGACATAAAATATGGAGTAGTCTGCTTCAATAGATGCCTTCACCCAATAAATATTGGTCCATTGCATCGTTCTTAGTGGTCATTGTAGCTTAATTTTAATGTAGATGTTTTCATATTAGGAACGCATAATTTTGTATCAAAACGAGGGTTGTTTGGACTCTTTGTGAATGATGACATGCAATTTTTGGTCACCAAGTGATGCTTCTTCTTCTCATAGGATATATACAAGTTACAAGTCACTCCTTACAGTAGCACATGTGGACCATAAGCTCATAAACTCGGGTTCTAGTTGTTATTGGGTTACTCAAAGAAATCCACTTACATTACTTCTTGTTTTCTAGATATTTTTCAAGAGAGACATGACCAATGAAAAGTGCAACAACCTAGTCTTTTTCCTAGTTTAGAAAACTTTTGAAATCTTCCTTACTCTGGAAAAACATTTATTGAAAACGAAACCCCATACATAATTCTAGACCTCACACGTATTTTAGTGCACATAGAACACCCTAAAAGTTCTCTACTCTTAATCACAAAAATAAAATTGTGACAACATGCTGAAATTGACATAAAAAATGACTCGAAATGCACATACATTATCTTGAATCCCTTCTAACAAAAATTATTATCAATTGCATTGTTAATCAAAGGCAATATTAGATTATTTTAGGTACGAAATATTTGATTTAAATAATTTACTTATAACAATTGGGAATGGTGCAGTTCTAGAGCACTTTCATAAATCCTTTGGAGTTAAGGTGTTGTGCATCACCTTCATTGTGAACATATTCTCGAATATTAGCTTGGTTAGAATCTCCCTAGAACATAACATATGATAAAAAAGAAATGTGAGTAAAGAAACAAAATTGCATAAAAAATTTACTTCTTTCTTCTATGCTACTCTTCATGTTTCCTTTGCAACATGTAGTGCAATTGCTAGTATATAAAAAATAAATAGCCTTGAAGGTTAACTCATTTGGTCAAAGTCTCATTCTTAAAACACTTTCCCTTTGAGAGGCCACATGGTGAATTCTCCTTGATGTCCTTGGGGTTAAGCTTTGATTAGTTTGGTTTGTGAGAAAAATAAATAGAGCGATGAATTTTTTATTAAATAATAAATTAAAAGAATTTTAAATCTGATTTCAAAAATACAATCATTATGTACATAATAGGATTCAAAATACATTATATATTAAAATTAAAACATAATCATTAATAAAAATTTTACTACATTGATACGGGTGTCTATTTTGAAATAAGACTTACATAATTTTAATTTAATTATTAATAATTATTAAGTGGTTGACAATAATTTAATATCCATGAAATGATTTATCTCAAAGATAACTATACTTTTTAGTTTCATGTCTATAAAGTACCATTCATTTCTTGTTGAATTACAATATCTTGTTACATATTAAAAAAATGTATATATTTAATTTAATTAAAAAAATTCAATTAGCTTGACTCTAGACTATGGTCAATCTATGTATTGCATGGAAGAATGATTTACTTACTAGTTATCGCTAGGATTGACTAGTGGGATGCTATCAGTAGAATTGTAAGAAGTTTGAAAGCTTGGACACTCCTTGAGATAGTTAAATTCTTCCATTCTCAACCCCTTCTCATGAAGTTTGAATTTGAAACATGATGGAAACTAAACTTCACTCAAACCAACTAATTTGCAGCTTGTAGGTTGTAATAATAGTAATAGACCAAAAGCATCCCATGGTGAGTGGATTGGTCTTCTTCCAACCAATAAGCAGGGTTTAAACACAAATAATAATAATAATAATAATAATTTGACCAGCCTAAACTCCACCTAAACACAAATAATAATAATAATAATAATAATAATAATAATAATTTGTTGACCCCATATTACCATATTTATGGGAGATACATCATTCAAAAAATAAAACACTATTAAAATAAACACAATATATACAGATGAGATGTAGATCAACTAGTATCAATTAGATAGTGTGTGTTCACTGCTTCCTAAATCTCAGGTTCACACTTTATAGAGATGGATCAATTAGTTTGTGTGGGGTTTACTCTCTCTTAGATCTTGGGTTCAAACTTTAAGGAGAGGGGTGGAAGATGGAAACCATTTTGAAAGAATCAAAACTATCACAACAAGTGTAATTATCCTTTTTCCATCCAATAAACAAGATAAACCCCACATAAACCTCATAGATCTCGGGTTCACACTTCATGGAGATGAAATAGGATTTACACTTTTGTAGATCTCGGGTTCAGACTTTATGGAGAGGAGTTGAAGACGGAAACCATTTTAAAAGAATGAAAAGTGTCCCAACGAGTATCCAAATTTACTTATCCTTTTCCCATCCAATAAACAAAATAAACCCCACATAAACTTCGTAGATATCGGGTTCACACTTTATTGAGATGGAATGTGGTTTACTCTCCCGTAAATAGCGGATTCAAACTTTATGAAAAAGGTTTAGTACGGAAACCATTTTGAAATAATCAAAACTATCCCAACAATTATCCAAATTGGCCGATCTTTCAACAATCCTCGTAATAAATATCTCATCGTGAATTAATTATTCTTCTTCCATCCCATAAACAAAATAAACCCCAAATAAAGTCAACTTTGAAAATAAAAACTAAACTCAATATATAAAACCCCTGGCCCCCACACCGACGAACAAGCATAGTGTCCCGATTGTTTGGCCTCTTGGTATAAAGGTAGAAGGCACGCCCTATATATTTGGTGCCTTGGTATAACTGTGGAAGGCAAGCCGCTCTGTGTTATTTCGATTTTCTACTAACAAGCGTGGCGTCTCTCTGTTTGGCCTCTCGGTATTTATCGTAAAAAACCCTTGGTGCCTTGGTATAACGGTGGAAGGTACGTAGTTCTTTCTGTTATTTCAATTTTCTACTAACAAGCTAGGGTCTCTCTGTTTGGCCTCTTGGTATAAAGTTCTAAGACACCTTTGTGTTATATCGATTTTTTTAGAATGGAAGGAGAAAACAGAGGACAGAGTGCACGTAGAAGCGGAAGCGGTAGTAATAGCAACAATAGCAATGAGTATAGTGGTGGAGCAGACTGGTCTCAAACATTATTGTCCGCCAATAATAACAACGAAAGTTACGGAAGACCGCCAATTCCTACCCGTACCTCTTCTCCACCTCATAATTCTACTACTGCCATACTTGTGCGAAGAGTAAGAATTCCTGCCCGTCCCTCATCTTCTGTTAATTCTGCTAATTCTGCTACAATTGGGCGTGGTTCTGGAGAGGATGATGATGATGGGCAAAGTAATAGGCAAAGGATGCGATCACCCACACCACCAAGATCAGCAGGAAGAAGTCACCATCACCAACTTCAACTCCATCGTTTCTTTGCTCATAGAGATGAAGTGCAGGAGCAGACACAAGATTCGGGTACCTGTCCAGTGACGTTGACAGGTAACGCCATTTCAGATCCAGCGGAAGATACGGCCTCGGTCCAGCAATTAGTGCATCCTGAAACTTCAGACCAGCAATTAGTGCATCCTGAAACTTCAGACGCAAATGGGGAAAATAGTATAGATGATCCGTCACCTTCACATTTTGCCGTCACTGCCTCTGTGTTAACATTGTCTCAGAGGCAAGACCGTCATCCTAGTGCCCCAATGGAAGAAGGGGTTGACGAGAACCCTACGGAAACACGAATGGCGGGCAGCATTCGGATGAATGATGACGAGTTTTCTTCAGGCACAAGCATCCATGCGAATCTAATGGCCATGCAGCGGTTGCGTAGCTTCGATATTTCGGAGCAGCATCTGAGAAATAATAATGAGTGCGTAATTTGCATGGAGCGATTTGAATTGACGGATGAAGCCCGAGAGATGGAATGCGGCCATATGTTTCAC
The DNA here is from genome assembly GCA_031772625.1 of Pinus tabuliformis. Lineage (NCBI taxonomy): Eukaryota > Viridiplantae > Streptophyta > Pinopsida > Pinales > Pinaceae > Pinus > Pinus tabuliformis. The sequence goes on from CM062814.1 coordinate 295,679,345, forward strand.
GAGCACTGCCTATTTAAATGGCTGAGGAGGAACGCTACATGTCCACTCTGCCGAGGCCCCATCCCCCCGCCTGGTTGAATGATACGATATAGTTTTAGGTTTCTTTTCTCATTATGTTTTGAAGTAGCTTGCTAGATGGATTGACTATAGGGTTTTCGAGAAGATTAATCATATAGCTCTCGCTCAGCGAGTTGAACTCTTTATGTATTTCATTGTTGTTTTCTTTTATAATGGTTTGTAACATTGCCTTAGGCTTGTACAATTTTGTTTCAGAGAGTAATATTACCATGCAGAACATGCGATAGCTTGCTTGGAAATTTAATTCGATAGCTTGCTTGTTTAGTTTGAGCCCAGCATTTTATGGTTTGCCTTAGTTATATGTTGGTTGGTGTGTACAACTTGATATTTTATGGTATGAGCATTATTTACGGTATTTAAGTTGATAGCTTGTTTTTTTAGTTTGACCAATTGTATGATTTGGTTTGCTGTGGTGTGTAGTTAAATATTGTTGGGTGTGTTTAACATATTTTATTGGTTATATTTGAGTTGAATATTGTGTTAATGATAAAAGTTATGTATTTTAAGTTGGAATGTATTCGAGATGGATTGTTTTGTCTTCTTAACTAAATATTTGGATACGTATGTTTATGTTTGGGTTTACAAGTAGAATTAATTATTAGATTTTGTTTGAGCATCAAGTAGATGATGGACACAAATATGATATACTTGAGTTTTGAGTTGAGTCTCTGAAGTGATCACTTATTGTATTAAATCTCTAAAGAGGGAGTTTATCGATTTGTATAGGGAGTTGTTAATATTTGAAGTAATGGATTTTCTATTATTGAAATGCTTTATAAGTGGATCATTAATTTGTTGGTGGTCAATTTTGGATGATGTTATGGGACAAATAGTTTAGATACAAGTTCATTGATTTAGATTATGTTGTGGGGCGAAATGAATGCATTTGTTGAATTAATTAGCTTTTGGAATGTTATTGGATTTACTTGTATACATAGGGAGATATTATCAAAACATCAAATGAATCATGTATTTGAGGGGACATCTTAGATTAAAAGTTGTAATGATTAGGAAACCATATAGGCTGTCAACTTTTTTGGAAGCATTTGTTACAAAGGACTAGATGGTGATAAAGAGTTAAATTGACAATGATTGAGACAACTACTTATCTATACTATCTACTTGTTATTGTATTGATCAATGTGAGGTATAATTTATCACTATTATCTATTTTTTATTGTATTCTATTATCTATTTGTTATTGTATTGATCAATATTAGGTATAGTTTGTCTCTATGTGAGAAGTTTGTTTCATAAAATTTATGACATTATGAGATCTAATTGGATATCAAAGTTTCTATCAAATTAAAATGTTCCTATGTTGCTTTCTACTCGGCACTCTACAACTAGTATGGGGGGTTAGATCTCACATAAAAATGTAAATGTAAATGTAAACATTTAACATGTAATATTTAAAAAATAGGTATGGCAAACAAATATAAATAAATAAATAAATGTAAATGTAAACATCTAACATGTAATGTTTAAAAAATAGGTACAATAAATAAATATAAATATCAATGATAACATATTAGCTTACCATGATGCATCAAAATTGCTCCCATAGCATATTCACTTGGATCGATTTGAATTTCAAATGGTTGCTTGAGATATGAAAGTGTTAGAACTGGTTCTGTATATTTTCTCTTTCAAAGTGTCGATTGTTTCTTTGCTCCGCATGTAATGGTGCTACGGTGAATGAGAAGTTAGAGATAAATTTTCTCCAATATTGGGTTTCTCCCAGAAAGCTCCTAACTTTTGTTGCATTGTTGGGTATTAGGCCAATTCATAATAAAATCAACTTTGGAGGGATCAATCTTCAATTTACCACCTCTTACCATATGACCCAATTAAACCGAAGAGGTTTTCCCAAATTCACATTTAGACATCTTCAAATACAACTTTTCCTTTTTCAAGACATCTAAAACTTGCTTCACATGCTTGACATGCTGTTCACGAGTCTTATTGAAAATCAGAATATCATCTAAGTAGGCTATGACAAAATCATTCAAGAATGGTTGCAATACATCATTCTTAACTCTCACGAATGTGGCAGGTTCTTTGCAAAGTCCAAATGAGAAACTAACCATTCAAACAAACATTTTTTTGTCTTGAAAGAAATTTTCCAAATATCATATTCAACAATCCATATCTGATGATAACCGCTTCTCAAATCTAACTTAGTAAAATAAAAAACTTCCTTTAATTGATCTAGAAAATCATCAATGCGAGGAAGAGGATAACGATTCTTTATCACGATTTTGTTCAAAGCTCAGAAATCCACACACATGCGCCATGTATCATCCTTCTTTGGAACCAAAACAATAGGAGACCCACAAGGAGATGTACTAGGTATGATGACCCATTTCTCAAGCAACTCTTCAATTTGCTTCTTAATTTATGCATTCTATAAAATTGACATTATATACATGCCAATATTCAAAAGTGGTGCATCCTCCTGTAATTGAATCTCATGTTGGATTCCTCTTTTTGGAGGTAACCCTTCAGGTTCTTGAAACATCTTGTCATAAGTGTTAACAACTTCAACCAATTAATACTTGAGTTTAAAATCACATCTTGGGAAAGCTTCATATTCACCAGTATTTTTAGCTTTAACATCAATAACACAAAATTCTTTCTAGCATTTATAAGCCATTTCATATGACCAACACTAACAAGATATTAGTTCATATTCTTTAGATGTGCTCTAACAATATACTCAACTCCATATTTAAAAAGATGATAATTTTCTCATGATGATAGAATATGGATTTTTGGTCATACAAGTATGGAATCCCTAAAAAAATCCCTATCATGCATGCCACATTTACCCATGGGTTCCCTACCTTCAGGTAGGCACACCCATGATGCTTGCCTCTATATTAGCATGTGATACCCCCATGGTTCGACTTATGTTCTTCACTTCGATTTTTCGCCACTTCAAGTGGGCATTGGATGTGATGGGTACCCATTTGGCCTTTGTGCCAACTCGGGGCCTTGACATCCTCCCCCACTTCAAAATGGTTATCGTTCTAGACAACAACTTCACTTGGATAACTTCATCACCAAGTCTAAACTGTTGCAAGGTACCACTAGCTCCAACATCTATCATCCCTTTTACATGAAATACTTGCCTTATTCATATGAACCTTCACCAAGGCTCAAGTATTCATGTGGGTAAGACTCCTCAATCTCACGGTTATGAACCACAACTTATCACAATCTTACACATTGCCCTGACTCACGGAAGGCTACTCCCCTCCAACTTGGCTACAATGCATCAAATAAAAGTCATGTCATTCCAACCCACTACATTTCCTTATGTGAACTGTTGCTGCCATACTCCAACTCAACTCAAACACATCTTAGCACACTGCTAGCCCCCATGAATTGAATTAGTTGGGTAGTTAATCTAACCTTCACATCTAAACCATGGGAATGCAGCTCTTCATGGCTTCACTAGTCATTTCCTTAGCACTTTTTCACATCTTCAACTTTGATTAAGAATTCTTCCCATATTCACGCATCAACCCTTCAACCAACGCTCAACCATTGTGCCATATCCAGATCCATGAAGAAACTTCATCTCATGTCATATATGTTTCTCATCAACTTTGTCAAAGGGTAAGTCTTCACTTGCCTCATTGTCTCGTCCATGTGTTTCCTTTGGTCATAGACCAATAACCTCCATGTCCATAAAAATGGTTAAGTCTCATCAGACTCAACCCTTTCCTATGTGCTCCTAACAAGGCACTTTCGTTGTTGCAACTCCATCCAACTCCAAGGTGTCTTGCTCCTATCACATTTGTTAAGTCATTTTGCATGAACACATCCCATACTGTGCCCAAAGTATGTGGCCCATATCGACTCAAAGCCAAGTCCAATATTGACCTCAACTCCTCAACAAATTAGATACTCCAAGACCACCATCACACAAAGTATTCATCAATTGCAACTTTCTTCAAATTTTTCAAGTCATCTTAGGCTCTTTCGAACCACATTCAACTAATCACTTCAGGCAAGCATACTTGTCTAGTTTATAAGTCCCATCACAATTTTCTCTAATTGGTATGTCATCCTTCAAAATAACCATGACCTTGCTATTCGAATGCACCCAACATCCCCATCAATTCTTTTGCATAACTCCACCATATGGCACCGACATGTCTATTCTACATGACATCCTTGCTTGGAAATTCTTCTTGATGCCCACATGTGACATCCTTTGCAAGCTCCCTTTCCTAATGTCTCTGCATGAAGTATGCCATGCCCATTTTCTTCAACTTGATGTGCACAACTTCAGTTGCCTAGATCGTCCACTTTAGTAGGACCAATACAAATTTGGTCATAATATCTTTTCCTTTGGTTAGGCTAGTGCCCTTGGTTACTCTACCCTTATGTCATCAACACAAGTCCCTTCCATCATTGATGTCTCCCCCACTAAAGGTACTTCAAATATGTCTTGGCCCAAACGAGACTCAAATGATGAATTCCACCTAAATATATGTAATATCACCTTCCTCTTTGGTGTGCCCTTTCTTCCTTCTATCCATGAGTCATGTTAGACACTTAACCAAATCTTCATTTGTCCAAGCATGACTCATCTATCACATAATTTCATCATGTTCCACCCTTGTCTTAGGAATTCACACCATAATACTTTAGGTAGAATACCACTTGAACAAGTCCTACAAATATCTAAGTCATCTATTACATAAATAAACACAAACTCTCCTCAACCCTCCAAGTGAAAGTAATCCATTGCACATTCCTCTATATCAATACAAGGGGAATGACCATATGAATTCCCTCAATAGTTTCCAAAGGCCTCCCCAAGGGAGAAACTTCATCTTCCTTCCATGGTTGCGATATGCACAAATCTGGTCCAACATCAACAAGATTGATCTCACCAATTCCTTCCTCTTTCGTCGACAAACTCACAACACTTGTTTCTTCATATTTTTCCCTAGAGTAAACTTCTTCCTTGAATGGATGTGACATTCGACCAAACTCTTCCTATTTTGGCACCATGTTTACAACACTTACTTCACACTTGACCATCGGGCCAACTTCCTCTTTATACATCACAACTTATTCTTAAGCATGTCTAATAGCTTCAACCTACCTAACCGAACATCTTCCCCTGTGATCAAGAGTTTCCTTCCTGATCTTCATAAACATCTCGATTATCTCAAACCATTATTGAGCATTCTACAAATATGCCTTCAACATGAGTGATTTAACCATTTCCATAGTGATCTCCATACCACTATTTCCTTCAACTTCTTCTAAACACGACTTTGTTCTTCAATAAGGATCTAATACCATCTAGCACGACCCCACATTGTGGTCGCCTTAAGACAATTGTGGGTGTTGTTTGACACTGATGAGATTTAGTATCAAGGAACTCAACTATTCTCTCCCAAACTATGCCTCTAGCCTATGTTCCTTAACCAATTCATTTCTTAGACTTTTCCTAATTAACTTTACAAAACAAATCAACAAAATAGCCCAATCACTTCAACACTTAGTCAATTATTCACATTCAATCTTACTTCAGTTCATTTACTTTATTAAAAATTGGTGATATCATAAATTCAACAATGTGCGATGAACATAAATAAGACAAAGCACATATAATGGGATGGGGGAACTCCCAAACAACTTATCCCCTTTACTTATTTTAATAAAAATCATAATATGTTACAATAGTTTACAAAGGGATAGCCATGGATAAACCTATGCGCTGCCCAAGTTTCTTCAAAGTAAAAAATGTGGCAGTCGTTGGCCCAACCTAATGTGCTTGCTGAGATGCCCAAGTCCACAACCTAAGGCATGCCAACCTAAGGTTGGAACCTTTCCCAGTAGAAACCCCAAAAACCAACACCTAAACCAATTTAGAAAACCAACCCTCAGACTCTACCAGAAATCAGGCTCACTTGGACGAGCCCCACCTCTTTTTTGTGACATGCCTTAGTTGTGTTTCCTCTTTTGCGATGTGTGCCCTTACCTGTTGTTCTGCATTCTTGCTGCACGAACTCGCATCTATGCAATTCGTTCGATGGTGCCTTAGTTCATGCTACCACTCTTCTATATACATGCATTCATTCCCATATATTTAGTTTGGATTGATGCCCCTTCAATTCGGGTCGACCTGTCTCCCATCATGCAGATGCCCTTTTTTAGGTGGGTGTGCCCCTAGGGTCGACCTCCATTTCTTTGTGTGGGTACCCTTTACCTGGTGAGTTCCCTGCCTTGCCCGACAATGGGCACGCAGACACGTTGCCTTCATGCAGGTACGAGTGTTCGACCTAACGCGCACATCACATATTTCCCCTTCAGTTCATACTTTGACCTTTATTTCCTTTCTTTATCCACACATCATTCCAACTAGCTTGCCCCTGTCACTTGTGTCACCCAGTCATGTGTCCCACCCTTCTCATTCGATTCACTTGTCATGCACTTTCTTGCTTTTCATGCCACCAAAGTTCACCCATGTTGACCTGACGTGCACGCCACATTTTCACATGGGCACCTGGGTGCATTTTCTTCGTGTGTGCATGCCCAGGGTGCTTACCTCCATGTTATGAACGTGATGCCCCCATGGATCCACTTTAGTTCTTCACTTTGGTTTTTCACCACTTCAAGTGGGCATGGGTCATCATGGGCGTCCATTTGGCCTTGGTGCTAAATCGGGGCCCTGACACCCCCCAACCTAAATATTATATTTTCCTCAATATTCCCCCTCACCCCTGCTCTTTTTATTTAAACTTCAAATATAAAGAAAAAATACAATAAAAAGTGGACCAACTGAGGGGAAATATTGGATAGAACATAATATTACAATATTACATTTTACCTAATATTTCTAGCAATGTAGTAAAAAGTGGATGAAGGTAGGAATAAATATTAGATAAAATGTAATTATTACATTTTGCCTAATATTTTTCCCACCTCCTCCCCTCACACCCGCTCACTTTCTTAGTTAAGTTTATTCATTTTTAAACTTACCATCCTAGATCCTCAAAGGTCTATTTCTATAACACATTTATTACACATAAATTGAGATAATATATTACATATATTTTATTAAATTTATTATCAAAGAAGGAGTTAGAATGAAGAAACATGTGTTTCACAATATAGGTTAACCCTACTCTTCTTAAAAACACCTTCCTGAATCACTAAATAGCCTCCAGGAAGCTCTCAAGATTTTACTCCTATGTACACATTATGTATTCATCCATTCATCAAAAAAAAACAAAACATACAAAAAGACTAATTGCCACCAAATAGATCCATACAAATGTGAGTGAACATATCCATAAAAATATTTTACCTTTATAGGCTACATGGATTCAACACCATCATTTTCTACAACTAATTATGTATCTAAATATAACATCAAACTAAAATAGATCTAGGGTAGTTTAATTTGGGCCCTTAAATATGTTATATTCCACATAAATACCATGGGTCAATACCATGTATCAATACCATGGGTCGTTTTTCTTTCAATTTAATTTTTATAGGATCATTTTATTTTTTTCGCCGTGTTAAAATGTTTATATTATATTACGTTATATTAAGTTACACATTTCTACCATATTTTAATTTACTTTTTACGGAATCAAAATGTTAAACATGACAAAAAGACATTACAACGTCTCTACCATAATAGTAGAGACAGAATAATTAACTTCAAAAAAAGAAAATAACTATATACAAACTTTAACATTTTGAAATTAAATACAAACCTTAACATTTTAAATACAAACTTTATCATCTTCAAATTTTTGTATGTTAGTGCGAAAATTTTCACACATTTTTCAATCATAAGCAATTTAATTTCATTAGTTAGTGTACAACTATATATATATATATACTATTTAAAAATTTATATCATTTAAATTAATGTTAGTGTACAACTATATATATATATACTATTTAAAAATTTATATCATTTAAATTAATATAAATTGGTAATGCACGTTTTTAATGTTATAAAATATTTCTATGTTGTAATTAATTTAAATTTATCATACTTTTATATTTATTATGTATTTAGGGGATCAAGTTTTTCAAAGTGCAAATCTTTATTGGTATTAAAAATTTGAGAAAATGATTACACATCAAGAGACTTAATCATGATAAATTTGTAGTTCAAATGGTTAAATTTAGATTTCTTATACATCGAGATGGATCAAAGACTTCAAGGTGTGAACCTTTTTTGAAGTGTAAAACATGAAAAAAGATCATATCCCAGGAAATTTAATCATGCTAACTTTAGAGGATGGATTTGCATTAGTTATATACATTTTTTTTGTTGTAAATTGCAACTTTATATTACTCAAAATTCAGATATCAGAAGTACATTTCTCTTCATTTTCTCCCTGAGGATTTGAATTTCCTCATTATGTGAACTAAAACAAAACCAGGACTGAGCCTCCCCTATGAAGCAAGACTCATGAGCTCTAGAGAACTAATAACTGCTACACTTGGGTTGCATAGCATAACGGGAACATAGACATGACGAGCTAAAGACCCATACAACAAAGAGAAAACAATGTGACCAAGTCAATACACGTAGGAATATCAAATGTCCAACTATGCAACTAAACATGCACATAGGCCTGGATTGAAAAAGACATCGTACATCACAACCAAAAAAAAGTTGATTGAGACCATAGAACCATACATATCAAACAACCCACCACGCAACATAACATAGAGATAGGCCTAGTGAGTGAAAGGTACGATACTACATATCCAAATCAAAGGCAATTGAGACAATACATCAAATAGCCAACCGAGCATTTAAAAACATATTCAAACATACATGAATCCTATTGAACAAGTTTGAGGCTAGCTACATTGACAACAAACAAAGTCATTTACCTTATGCAACTTTAATCATTCTCAGAGGAGGAAATTATGATCGACACCCTCACGCTTGAACTTGAAAGGTCCATAAGATCTCTGATGTCAGACTCACATGCAATGTGGCCCTCCATGTGCACCAGGAAGGAGTTATTCCCATCTAAACAAAACCTTTGGTTTCTAAGCATTCTTTTGATGTCTTCTATGATGGAGAACACATTGTATTTCTCCACTTTCTTATATTTAAGAACCAAACCCAACAAATCTTTCATTTGCTAGTGTAGAGTGATTGAATTCAAGTGTTTTGTCTTCTTTCCCCTAGTATGACCAGGGTCAAGAACCCAATTTGAAATATCCTTAAGGAGTTTTGAATCAGATTGGGATTATTTTTCATTCTTAGCTTGAGTCTCTAGCTTCCAGATTTCCTTTCTCGTTTCTGGTGGAACAATATTGAAGTAGATGGCTACCGAATAATGGGAAAACATTCTTCCTCTTCGCTTCCCCTGAGGGTCACAACCACATCCCCCACTTTTGTAATGCATTCTTTGTCCAGGAGTCATCGATAAGGGGGTACACCTAGAGCATCTGCTAAAAATACCACGACCTACAAACTAACACGAGAAGAGACCATATGAACTAACTTGAACACTTGACCTTAGTCCAATTATATCATCCCCATATCTCCATACAAATGTATCAAACTCTATTATTATAGTATAAGTGGAAACGAAGGGATCACTACCCTCGAAAGATGTCCCATAACCCATAACTAGATGACACCAAAATATACTAAGATAAAACATAAGGCCCAGGGCACTAAATGCAGATAGGGTGACACAACCTACCACTAAGAAACTTAACACAATTCTAATATAGATATCATAGAAATACCCTCAAATTTTCATTACAATTAACATTTCATGCCACAAAGCACCAAAAAAGCAAAAAACCTAGAGACGATTACACCAATGGATAAGGGAGGTCCTTCTACCTCTACCATCTACTGAGAATTGAGTGAGCCCAAAAGGACACACTAACCCTACAAAATCATACTTACGCCATGAAATATTGAATTACCAACTAAAAAAAATACATAAGACAAAGAACTTCTAATTCACGCAAACGAGAGAACTTAGCAACCTTACTAGCCCAATACTAAGTCTAGAGCCTCACAAACAAAAGAAATTCACACCGCTAGATGAAATCCACTATAACACACCTCCACGTTGGAGTTTCAGTCCTTCTCCAACATAGCATTAACAATAACCAACAAAGGGAGGCCGAGGTCCAACCCTCTCCTCCTCTCCATCTTGCTCCCATGATCTCTAGAACCTTCATATTTCCTTCCATAAATAAAATCCACCATCTGTTAGAATGCATGCATTGCATGCAGGGGCATGTCGTGCCCCTCCAAGATTTAAATGCACCTTACAAGTAGGAGGTGGGGGGTACTACCCCAAACACCTCCATCTCTTCATCATTAACACCTCCATTAGGGAACTAGTCACATATATCTTCATCATAAGCACAACGATAAAATATTTTAACCACACAGACACGTAGACACACACATATAAATTTTTGTTAGATTATAGCATGATATTGATATATATATATATATATATATATATTCACCAAAACATTTATTTACTAGTCTTTCAAACACAACCATGCATTATTATGACAGGTGGTCTCAACTTTGCCCAATGAGAAACCAAGTATTTTTGACAAAATGTTTATGGAACAACAAGTCCAAAATGCAAAGAGATACAACTATCATAGCATCACTAAATATTCAATGGACCTATCATGACAAAGATTACTAACAAGAACCATCAGACACAATAGAAAAAGAACTATCATGGGTCAAGGACCATATATTAACACCCAACTCAGAAACTCCTTTAGAATTCCAGCTCACAATACACTTGCCACCACAAGCCTGAGTTTTCCACCTGGAACCTAGGGACCGAAACTTCCAACCAGAAAAATAAGCAAACCAATATTCCACAATACAATTGTTGAAAGTTATCCACAAGTAGAATAATAAAGAGGAAAAACATCTCCAGAACCCACATGAAAATACACAACTTTTGTGAAGATTCCTGGTGTGAGTAGAGCCCCAAGGTAGAAGCCAATCTGTGTTTACATTGTAAACATTGACAAGAAAACAAACCATAAAAATGTTAGGTTAGAACCTCTTAGTGAAGTAGTACCAATTAATTTGGGCCAAGATAGTGATAGGGCGAGCCATATTTGAGACACCCCATAAAAATCCCCAAACCAAGAGTTGAATAATAGATATAACGCTAGCCTTTAAACACCAGAAAATAAACCTATACTTTGGCATTTTGACACAACCTACCAACTTGATGGGAGTGCCAACTTTTTCCTAGCATAACCTCACAATCAAGCACCAGAGAAACACGAAAATGGTACACAATGAAAGAAAATCCCCTATGCTTCGACCAACTCGCATACAATCCAGTTGTTTCTCTTACAACAAAATAACCAGTCATGGGACAATTTTCCTAAACCAAATGAAAGATACAAGGTTATATGAGTATAAACCTTACCAACCCACATCGAAACTGACAACCATGAAAGAATTGGAGTTACCCTAAGAAGATGTAGATGACTCTTCCAATTGTGCACTATTACACTTTTCCTCCAGGTAATTTCTACAAGAACCAACTATAGTCTGCTTATGAGTGGAAGGGTGTTGATGAATGATGAGTGTCGGTATTGCAACAAGAATGCTGCAACTCCCAAGGCTACCGAATTTAATTATCAACCCGAGGATCGTACAAACTTAAGAGGTATCAGAACTATATGTCCAACATACAATGTGTCCTTTCTTTGCTGGAATGATGTAATGGAGTGCATGTAGTGAATTCAAATCCTAAACAAATTGCAGAAAATGAAATGTTCGAAATGGAACCTTAACCTATTGAGAGAAAGAAAGTACAACGAAAGAGACTGAAATCAAATGCTAAAACAAACCATTTTCTAACTAAATGCTAAGAGGCTTTGCTTCAAAAGAATGCTAAGTTAACATGTATGAAATCCTATTGTCCTAAGCATGCAGATTCAAACCATCAAAACTTCTACTACTGTGCATGTAAATGAATAAAGTAAATATGTTTTATTTTTGTCTTTTTTCATGTGAGACTGTGAAAACTAATCCCTTTTGGTGATGTGGTAGGTGGCTTGGATATGATGGTGTATGGTTGGAAGGATTGGGAGATCCTTAGGTGACCTTGTGTGGCTTCCTGGAGGTTTTCCCTCAATTCGGCCTCAAAACAGGGCACTACAGGAAAACCTATAGGATGTACTAAGAACCTACAGGATTCCCTGTATTTCTACAGGATACAACCGAGAGAAAAATGATGGGTACAGGAGGTGATGGAAGGCTTAGGGAATGTGGTTAGTGGATGGAATTGAGTGATAAAATTCCTAGTATCACTCAAAACTCAAAACCAAAGTTGGGAGATGGATGGATTTGCTCAAAAAGCTTGGAGAAGTTTCCTTGTGAAATGATGAAATTGGTGAGGGTTTAATGACCAAGAAAATAAAATCCAAATTGGATGGGAAAAATTTTGTTATTAAATAGGATGTATTAGGTCCCTACTACAAGTGTAATCACTCAAAAATACCTCCATTAACCCATGCAAAAAAAAAAAACATTACTAGTAAAAAATCTAGAAATTCGAGAACTAGTGAGCTAGTAAATTTAAAAAATGCCTAACCAAATCAAGTGAAAATGCAATGGGGCACTTTTTGTTATGAACTATAATTTTTTTTTTGATTTAATTAAAGTGGAACCAACTCGATTGAATCTTATTAGCATGCTCTAAAAAATAGCATGAATTTATTGTTCTTTGCAAAAAAGGAGGTCCAACAATCTAGATTTGGGAATAAGAAGACTAATCCAAGCAGCTAAATGATTACTATGAACTTCAAAATATTTTACAAGGATGAAATAATGCTTGTTATCCTATAAAATAACTTACATCAATCATTTAACTCAATCCTACAACAAGAAATAATTAATACTAAATGCAGAAATAGAAAGAAATAAAAACTAGAGATGCATGTGAATAAGGAATGAAAAGAAGGAAATAAAATTATACAAAAGGGATCTGAGGTTCCTGGGATGGCCATACCCAACGAAACTTAGAGACCCATGGAGGAGAAAAGGATTTAGAAGCTGAACATGACACCAATATTCATTATTCCATCAATACGATTACATCCCTGCAAAAAAATACAATGGAGCTACAGAAATATGAGTTCTCTCCACAATAACACTAATGAAAATCTATCACTAGAGGAAAATTCGACTTGGTAATTATATAAAATTATTAGGAATCATTCCCCATGAATGAAGGAAGCTTCCCCACCAAAATCCCTTGATTAGTGGATCTGGTCCCTTTATTAGTGTAACACATTCCTAGATTTTCTAAATCATTGGAGTTCCACAATTTGTGCCATAATTCCATAATATCTTTTTGATTTCTTATTTATTATTGATCCTCTTGTAGTAGGGAACAAGTCCCTAAATTATCTCCTCCTCTAAATCTTCATAATCCGCCCAATATTCTCATAATATTCCACAAAAATAAATAATATTAGGCACAAATATCCAATTATTCATAAACCTTCCTAATGAATATATTAAAGTTAAAAATAAATTACCTAATTTAGAAAGAGAGGTTTAATGTGCTGAAGGATGGTCATAAGCCTTAATTTATGTTTTAATTTATGTTTTAATTTAGAGGCATGGGCCTTAATTTATGTCTAATTTAGAGGCCCATCAATGAACCAAGGGTGCTTCCCTGTATGAAGGCCCAATTTTGATGAAAAACCTCCACCATGATAAACACATTAACTATACTCCAGGGCACATGCTCTCCCTCACCATTCATGCCTAAATGGTAGAATAAATCCATTGATATCCTTAATGGGCAGAGGAATTTGTGTGCCCCCAATTTAGTTGGACACAAAATTCCCCCCCTCGAGCATATGCTATGAGCACAAAACTTGCGTGGATGTTTCCCAAACCAATCCACATGCATGCAGATACATACATGGAGTTGACCATGCCAACCATGCTTTTAATGTAGACCATTATATCAGTACCAAAGGTGGTGGGCATGAAGGCCCAAGCCTCAATTCTTCCATTCACATCTCCATCGGGGATATATATATATATATATATATATATATATATATATATATATATATATATATATATATATATATATATATATATATATATATATATATATATATGTTTTTAATCTCATGTATCAATTATGTATTAAAACTCTATATTAAATTATTAAATATGAAAAGGAATTCACATCACTCTTCTATAAACAAAGCTATGGAATAGGGTATAAGAAATGATGGTTCCTGTTGACTTGATGGTTGTTGTGACAAGGATATACAATAATGTTGATGTGAATCTTAAGACTACTAAGGGTTGGTTCACAGGGGCTTCACTCAATGAACCTATAATCTAGCACGTGCGTTCATGGCATATTAAACAATACCCTTAATTTGACTACATATTGGAAAATCCCTCTAAAAATCACTTTATTTAACCCCCTCCCAATACGAACCCAATACACTTTCCCAATTTAAAAATTCCCTAGTTTCATTAGATATTGTAAGTATCCATTTTTTCATTAACATTTTTTATACCCATTTATATTTATATCCCCTTATTTTCGTTAAAAATGGTAAGCAATTTCTGCACCTAGAAAGAATAACTTAAATACTAGGTAGTTGAAAACTTGAAAGTTTCAATAAATAAGAGGCAGATACAAGTTGGTCAATTTACAGATACATGCTGTGGAAAATTTGAATGGAAAATATATAGATTTTAACTCTCAATTACATATATCTTCTATTGAATACTAAAAACGATACACTACAACAGTTCAAAACAAAACCTCGATAACCAACACAATGGCACACCTTTCCTCTCACTTATAGAATAGGAAGAGGGGAGAATGTAAAATGGATATGGACACATGAAAAATCCTATCCATTTGGACTTTGAAAAATCATAGCCCTAACCTGATGACCTAGTGCACCATAGTTGCATGGTAAGAATTCCAAGTAAGTGTGTCTACATCAAAAGATGAGCTTGAGCATGCATCCCTTAAGATTTTTGTTCTCTACTTAAGATGGGAATTTATTATGCATAAGCATTCTAATTGACTAAGGTTTTTCACCCTCTTAGTAAGAATATATCATGCATGATAACAATAACAAAAGAAAATCTCTAGTGATAGAAAAACTATATAAAAATTGGAAAATGCTAAATTTGAAACAACATCTAAACTGGAATTAATTGAAGGTGTGGCATGTGTGCCCTTAGCATGCATGCACCTTCTTCCAAACAATAATCTATTTCACTATCTCCTGTGGTGTGCATGTTCCCTCTACCAAGCAATAATCGGTATCACTGTCTCCTTCACTTTCATTCAACCTATTCATCACTAATGTAAGGAAAGGGTGAAGGTGCCATATTTGTTGTATTCTCTATTGCCCCATCATCATTGGGAGGATAAATAGCTTAGCAACATAGATCATATATGTATTAGTAATGTGATACATGTATGTTCTAGAGCAAGGATGCTTGGGAGCGGGAGTGGAAGTAGGAAGCGAGAGTAGACACAGGAAGTGGGAGTGGAAGCATGAGCAAGGAGTGACATGTTCAAAAGCTCCCAGGTGGGGAACAATTTTGGGAGTGAATTTTTATAGTATATATTTTTATATATTTTGATGCATATATGTCAAACAAATCTTGTAGAATGATGAATTTGTGATAAAAAACATAAATACATGGACAAAACCATATAAAATATTCATCTAGTAGTTATAAAGTTCATCAACCATAGGTATACAAATTACACGTTCTCATTTATATAGCATGTAAGGGTGCACATAACCAAAATAACATTGAGTGAAATCCATATCTTAATCTAAAATACATTAACAAATAGGCTCTAGATGGACCATAGCATACAAAAAATCATGGCACAATAGATACTTACATATCATCAAAATCTGTGCCTATATCTTTGTCATTAATATCACCCTCTAATCATTAAAATACGATAGAAAAAATATAGCATGTGAAGTCAAGATTTTGTTTGAGTGATAGGTACTTTTTTAGTAGGGTCATGATAGAGGAATTTGACAACCAATGTCACTAACATCAAGGTACATAGAGGGCTTGGTTCTCTTGATTAAATATGAGTTTCATACCCTAGTACATGAAAAAATCCAATGGAAACATTGCAATCCACTAAGCTTGAAATCCTCAAAAACTAATAAGTTTGCTGGATTTTGAGTGAGATCTAAAATTATATTTTCTCCATATGAAATATAATGAGGTCAGAACCACTCTCAAACATCCTGAGTCATTTCATGGTAATGTTAAAAATTTAAGTAAAAGGATTAAAATGAAAGATAAAGGAGAATGCCACTTTAAGAATTTAACATTACCATGAATTGTATGTCAATACTAGGGCCATAGGTTTGAATATTAGGCTGCTATGGACCTAATATTACCATATATTTTTCTTTCTCCCTCCCACTCTTGATACTCCCATAATACTCCTGAAACTCTATTTCTCCATCCCACTTCTTTTTTTCCAATGCATGACAAATGTATTGTATAAACAATACCTTATAATACACATTATTCTATACAACATATAAAACATTTACCCCCTTATTATATGCTCAATATATTATTTCATTTTTTCCTAATTTTTTATGCCCCAATATGAACACACATTATATGGTATTGCTTTGTCTGTGAAGCCCCTATGGGTTGGTTGGAGGAAATTTAAATGCAATATTAGAGTAAGGTCAAGGGAGTCCCTTATCCCCTACCACTTTTGGCATATACAATTGTAAGTTAGAAGAGTGTCTAGGTGATGCATGTTGTGTTGGTTCGATACTCACTGGTATGGTCATAATTCTTCTCCTTTATGTTGACTACATTGTTCTTTTGGAATGGATCCATTATGATCTTGGCAAGAAACTTATAATCCTCAAATATTTCTCCTCCAAGATGGATATGACTATAAATACTTAAAAAACTAAAGGAAGGATAATTAAATCCAAAAAGATCACCTATGATACTTTCATTTATGACAACAACTCCTTGGAGGAAGTTCCTTCATACAAATATCTAGTAATGAAGTCCATCATAAATTGAATTGGAGTTATATTATTGAGAAAAGGATAAATGGAATTTGGAAAATGTACTATGGGCATGAAAACAATTGTAAGTCAGTAGACCTTTGGATTTGGGATAAAATGAAGCTCCTCTTTTAGACTCATGGCACTCTTGTTATTCTATATGGATATGAGGTTTGGGGTTACATTATATCTAGAGAATCATGGAGGAAGATTGAACAAATCCAAAAAAAGTTTATAACTTATAACCTCAAGATTAAAGGAAATACTTCCTACATTATCCTCCTAATTGAAGTAACCATTTCCCACATTTAAATAATGTAGGTTTTAACCTCGTACAGAAATTACCTGCATACGAATTCTAAAACACATAAAATAAACAATGTGAGAGCATAACACATAAAACACATATACACAGAGATTTTCCCCTAGATCCCAAAACCAGGACTACCAGCTTGATTTTTCATTATGTTCCTTTCAATGTTACAATACATACATGCCGAAGCATCCAATAGCATGGACCAAAAACCATCACGTCCAAAACCATGGACCAAAAACCATCGCGTCCAAAACCATGGACCAAAAACCATCACGTTCAAAAACATGTGCGAAAATCATGTAAAAAACCATAGGTGGGTCCGCCCAACCTAACATAGGTTCCAAAACCAAAATTTTCCAGGGCGCTGCCCCGGACCTCATAGAGTGGGGTTACCTTCACCCCTCAAACCCCCTGTGATGCCCCCACTGTGTAATAGGCACAATGAAGGGGGGCTTTGCCCCCCCACCCTCTAATCCCTCGGTTAACTACGTGGGCTAGTTATGGAAAGAATATAACACAACCCAACGAAGAATGTTTATTACTAGGTATCTTTTTTATAGGAAGAAGTTATACGACATGGATGGAAAGATGTCCAATAAAATTTATTTGAAATATAGCTAAAATCCCCACCTTCAACTCAAGCGAGAGTGACATAAGGATGCCTAGTCTTTGCTAGACCATTGGGGAATAAAGGAGAAGTGTTGGCTTCGTGGGGCCTGACCTAGGTTCAACATTAGTTAGCCAAACAAATCCCTACACTACTGGCCTTTTCGGCATCAGTCCGCGGAGCGCGGACCAAAGTCTCACCCGAAGCAGTATGGGGGGATGCTAGAACCAAGTTTCCACACCCTGAGATGGTCGTGATGTCAGTTTATACCTTCTGCCCCTACTTTTGCGTAGGTCACTAAGCTTTAGGGCTCTGTCAGTCTACCCTTTATTCCGCCCTTTAGTACCTTCGCGAAGGTGTATAATTGACCTTTGCGCAGCCCTACACTGTGATCCAGGTACTTTGCGTAGCTATGACAACGTATTGTATAGGTTCCCAAGTTATATTAAGTGTTTTACTTATCTTACTAAGCAATCACAGTCAGCGCCGCATAAAATAATATCCTTAATTGCGTTTAATTAACAAACACAATCACATATATTTGCACATCACATGAACATTGTAAATTAAACCCAAAACACAATATAATCAGTTGCATTAACAAGAACTAAATACAAAGTAATTACAGAAAACTTCTCTTTATTGATATCTTTAAGTTAATACAAACTCTATCTGCCCTATGCACACAGCTGCAGGGTTTGCGCCCTCAGCTGCGGACTTCCACCATAGGCCTTCGCGCACTCAGTGCAGAGCCTCTTCCTACCCTAAGATCCGAAACACTTAGACTTCTCTACCAAGACTCCAATGCTTAACTCCTTACTTCATTATTCGCTACAGAATACTTAGAGCTTACTTACTTAGCTCCCTTTTATACAATCCCATGGTCTGTGGACGATGGGTGGATATTTACAACCAACTTTACACTTTACAAAATAAGGGAAGATAACCCTTTATTGACACCTTCGCGCTCCATGACCACAAAATGCGTTGAATTTACAACTTTATTACAAAATTGTCCCAAAACGTGGTCTTTTAGCCCAAAAACTGTCCTTGAAGGAACCTGTTCCCAACAAGCCCCAAACACAAACATGGTGACTCGCTCTCAAGTCACTTTGTGGGCGCATAGATCTTGGCACGAAGACCCCCCAACTCGACCTTTATGACAACAACCTCGGCGGTGCATTGTGCGGCCACCTGCTTCACTTATTCAACCAACTGCTCTGTCGCTGGTCTTGAACTGTCAACCTCAAGCTTCTGTTGAGTTGCTTGCAGATTAGCAGGCTTTCCTTGAATGGAGGCCGTGACTGAATAAGCCTCATCCAACCAGGGCTTCAATCGCGCCTTCAACACTGCTTCTTTGTGTTGTGCTGCATCTATCTGTTCTTTTAATGTTTTGGCCTCCTGCAGCTTCGCTAGTCTCTGTGTGAGAGCGACAGTGCGTGCTATACCTTTTAATTCATCGTAGCACTGCTACTGTTCTCATGCCTCTTTCTCCAGATGTTGTACATTGGGATCCTCCTACAGGCTCATCAGGACCTCGAACGACTGTTGAAAAAGCCATGTGCAATCTTCTACTGCATTGTCTACCGCTGTTATCGCCATTGTGAAAGTGGTTGTGCGCTACTCCTTTACGTCTAGTGGAGTTGAAGGCTGGGCCTTCAACTGTAAATCTACAATCTGTAGGTTTAGCTCCAGCTAAACCTTAGCCAACTTTGTGCGAGCATCACGCACCGGTATCATAGCCTGCTTTCCCTTCTTATCCTTCGTGCTCTCCTTGGTCAGGGTAGGCTTCGGTCTAGGCATTTGTGGTGACTTGGGGACTTCAGATAGTACCTATGCAACCTTTGTAGTAGCTCCCTCTACCTCCCTAATAACTTCCGGCACAACCCCCTCGGCTGTCACTGCTTCGGCCTCCATAGCTTCAGGTCCAGGGATAAAATCACGGATGAAATTGCGGTTGGACTTTGGAAACCGATCAAACACTTGGTAGTCAGGCAATGCTTCGAAGAATGCGTGAGTCATGCATGTCTGAGAGCTCACCAACTTGATGTTCAAAATGGCAAGTGTTTTTCATTGGGCCTCCACCTGTAATTTATAGGCCATTTTGAATTCAAATCCGACCGTTCCCACCACATTTGGTTCATTAATTCCGGATTGGCGACAAATTTCCAAGGATCTTACCCTAAAATTTGTCTTAAATGTTGGCCGCCCACTCCATTTAGCTGCATTCTTACTGTCAAATCATGAACAGTGACTTTAACGGTCATATTCCAGCTGACCTGTGCAATTTTTCCCTAGGTAGCACAACTCTCTTTGCGAACCCTGTGACATTTCCTCGTGCCACGCAATCCTCCAATCGCGTAGTTCCCCAACCCAGGAAGTGTATTTTATAGTCGCACGCCTCCTTCTAGCTGCCTGGAGCACTAAGACTATGCTGCCTTCATATAGTCACCTGGCCAGATCACCAATGTACAGCTTCAATTGGCTTCCATTCACCTTTCCTGGGAAGGGATCTCCATTCAATTTAACCAACTGAACTGCTCCACCATCGGTAATCTCGTAATGACATAGCGCCCTAGCTAGTGCATTCTGACTTTCCCTGGAAATTTATCAAACTTTTTGTCATATAACAAAACCAGATCATTTACCTTAAAGGTACACAACTTAATGTGCCGATCATGCCATGCTTTTTCGTGCTGCTTTTGGACTTGTTGCTGAAATCCAGCCAGAAATCTCTCTTCCTCAAGCTCAGCAAGCTGTGTGATCCTCTCTTCTAGGGCTTCGTGATCCATCATACCCATGAGTGTTTCTACACACAGACTAGGCACAATGTATTCCATGGGAATCATAGACAACAAAACTACTGAATAAAGCTGAAGACAATGAGGAAAAAACCAAAATCTGGAGGCAGAAACAGTCTTATTTGATCATCGCACCTATAACACAGGGAAATAGGGATGCATCTCACCTACAACACATGGGAGGTGCGATGCATCTAGTTTGCCAAGAAGAGACAGTACTATGGTCTAGGGACGAGACTGAGCTTGACTTTTGCTCACAGTTTGCAGCTAGGTTCAGGGGTTTTAGGCTGAGCTAGTGATAGGTAGTAAACACGAAGTATAGGGGATGATCTAATGAGTTTATTTGAGCTACGACCAAGGCACTTAGGATGTTTTCAAGCTAGATGTTCAGTTCATAAACCAACCCAGAGATTGACTGAAGCAGTGTTGATCTACTTTGCAGTTGCATAGCAAAAGCAGTTCGAAGGCTAGTTGGCTTGACTTTAGGCTCCGTCTGTGGTTTATAAAGCAAACAACAGTAACAAAACAAACAAACTATTCGCTCCCCAGCGGAGTCGCCATTTTTTAATCAAGAAAACTATTGTCTATGCAGAGCTGCTAGTCCCACTAAGACGAGTAGCTATCCTAGAAACAAACAGATTAAAGTTACTTATGTTTTCCTTTATGAGAGATAGATGAAAGAGAAACAGAGAGTATGAACCTCAGTCTTTTGCTAGTCTCCTTGCTTGTTTCCTCTCCCTTTTTATAGAGCTTTCACCACTCTTTTCTCACTTGTCCCACTTCAAAGAACACCTGTAGAGGCAAGGCAGCAAAATACCATCAAAGCATAGAGATCTATAACCATAAATAATGTAGGATCAAATGTACATTAACCATATAAATGCATACATAAACAAGATTAAGAGATATACAAGCATATGGAGGAAAACTCAAATAGATTTACTGATAAAGTAGTAGAACAGAGGATTACAACCAGGCTGTCTGATCCAAAATCATCCTCCCAGCATGAAAGCCCTCTTCACCTCATACAAAGCAAGATCACCCAACAATGTCTTCAAAGAGAAACGAACAACACTTCCTTGCAAATTACCAAAATTCCAGCCTCTGGATCTCTTGGATGAGGGATCCATATATAGATGTTTTCAGGAGAGCGAGTCAGCTTTTGGGATCTTGATTAGTGTCATTTCATTGATAGTTCTTCATTACACTTGGAGATTTTAGATCTCTTACTCATCCCTGGGCGAACTTAGAGAGGCAAGTGTCATATGAGTAGTTTCTAGAAGATTCTCTAGGTTTCCACCTAGCACACTACTTCTGCCATTTGTCTGCTCTCGCTCATCGCACCCTATAGAAGGGCTATCCAGCATGCATTGCACCCCCTGTGTGTAATAGGTGAGATGCATCGCACCCTATGCATGGAGCAGTCTGCATGGTCCAGTTTTGACCAATTCTGAGTAGTTTTTCATGGAGAACTTCTGGGAGATGATGTAATCAGATGACCTTGTTCCTTTAGGGTATGAAATAACACTTTTAGGGGTTTAGAAGCCCTTGGTTTATGGACATATGTGATTGGGGTTGCAGTGCGCAAATATGTCTATAACAGTTGCCCCATAAAGCATGAGGTCGTAAATCCCTTTGATGTCGGGTGAAATGCTTTATAATTAGGATCCGAGGTTTTTCGAACTGGGAGGTGACCTGTAATAAGATACAACACAATACATTATCTCCATAATATTTTCATGATCTAGCTGAGGTGGGCATTCCCATGCTCAACTTTATAAATTCATATTCATGTACATAAGATAGACAATCGTCTGTGTGGCAGACTGATGATTCTGGTAGAGCCATCATCCTTTAGTTTGGATGATTATTTGTGCAGCTGTGATGTACATTTGATGTCTTTATTTTCCTGAATATATCGCAGCCCGGATGGATGAAACTAGATCCGGGGTCTTCAAACTCGTTCAATCTTCACCCGAAGTACAAGTCGATCCATGTGAAAAGATGTTCTCATGTCGAACATGGAAAGACATCGCCTGATTACCAGCCAATGATGTAAGTTGTTAATAGGCATGAGAGGAATCACCGATAATGATGATGACCCTCAAGGTACTGCAGTATAATTCATGTGGTGTGAATACATGAGCCGATGTCAAACACCACGTAAAATCTTTCGGTTGAAGGCCATTGATGTAAACTTGTCACCGGATGTGAGAAACTTGCCATTAAGGCATGCAAGCTTCAAAGTACTGAAAGGGTTGTCCCTAAGTCAACTTCTTGGATAATGAGCTGATGTCGACAAGAAGCAAACTGTCATAGGAGGGCCTTAATGAATCCCACATCTATGACACGGAATGGAGCTAATGATTTTGTGGAGGTGAAAACGATCTGATGATACAAGTTTCAAGGTGGCGGTCATGAAAAATGGAGAATGAAGGTATTGCAGCGGATGAGACGTTAGTTAGGTTGGTGAATTCTTTGAGCGACTTCTCTTGAACATATCGGCGACACTGAAATGGATTGGTAGCATTAACCCCAAGGTGGATGGTACGGTGGACCAATGGTGATGTGACCGGTGAACGGAATAACCCAATCCGACTCAATCATGGGGACGGAGTGAAAGTGTCATGTTCAAGAGTGACCTGCTGCCAATGAAACTATTCAAGTTTTCTTCCTTTTTTCCCTAGTCATTGCTGACGAGTACCCCTTTATTTTTGTCAAGCTTGAGGAGGATAACATATGCTTGTTCTATAATTTTCCCTTCGGGCAAACCCGTCGCTATATTTTAATGAGCTTAGCGACAGTGAAACTCGCTCTTGTCTACATGGACAAGTTTGTCGCTATTGTTTTAACAAGTTTAACGACAAAGATAACTTGGTCCTTTTCAATTTTAGAGAGTCTAAAAGGGACGGAAAGGCAACTCCAGTGGTCCCTTTTCGTAATGTAACCCCTTAAGTCCGAAAAAGTGTAAAATAATATGAAAGGGATGACTTTTCGATAGTTTTAATGAGCCAAACATGACAAGCGCTCGATCTTTTTGTGTAATAATCCCTCAAGTCCAAAAAGATTAAAATCTAGAGGAGGGATAGCACTTCCGGTCGCTTTAACGAGCTGGAGAGGCCAATCGCTCGACAATCTTTTCATATTTTACGAGTCAAATGAAAAGAGCTTAAAGGAGACTCGTTTTTTGAGGAACGAGTGATGTTTTTGGATAGCAACTGGTTCCAAGTAAGGTTTGGAACTTTTCAATCATGGCAGTGGAAAGAGGGTGGCTAATAAAATCACTGGTCGCAGTTGTTCCTCAAAAGGGTAAATAATCAAATGGAGGCGTATGATTGGCTAAAAAAGAGTGGAGGTGATGGTAAGAACATGACCAAGGTTCAAAAGCTGATAGTCATGCGATCAAAATGGTTATTTACCAGAGGTGGGGTTCATTTTTTAATGAGCTTAAACTCTATGGGAACACTTGCTCATTGCTAGGTTTATTTTTTAACGAGCTTGAACTTCACGTAAAACTTCTCATTGCGAGGTTTAATTTTTAACGAGCTTGAACTTTGCGTAAAACTGCTCGTGCTAGTTGTATAATAAGGATGTCCCATCGATAGGTTCATTTTTTAGGGATCTTGCCCCATTCGAAACTTTGCTCCTAGAGCCTTTCGTTATGCAAGCTAGGAATGACCAACCTACGAGTTTAAAGCGTTAAGAGCCTACAAACTAAGAAAATAAATGGTCGCTTTTCACTTGCACGCAAAAAGGTTTACATGCCCCTAGGTGTAAAGAAATAGAGTTTCCAGGTTACCATTCGGAAGTTTCTTACATCAACAAGATTGTTTTATCCACATGTGCAGACAAAACACTTCCTTGGATCTGTTCATCGAAATGGACGAAGGTGATTCTAGCTACAATCACCTAACCTTTGATGGAGGAATCCTTTTCCATACTGATCCATTATCCTAAACGGACAGGATTGTCAGACTAGTCATATTCCTAGGCGGAAACCTGTCTTATATCTGGGGTTTTTCTGCCGAAGCAGACCAGGGCGCATGCCTCCTGGGTTTCAGTCACAATCACAAATCACTCGCGATCATCAAGTGGATGGATTGGATATTGATGAGACATTCCTTGTGCGAAAAGACTAGTTAGGGATGGAATTTGACTAATAGCTGTGTTTGAACCTGGGAATGAAAGCTGGTCAACGAGTTGGACCAATCTGCCTTCATGAGTGAAGAAACAATAGCTCCCATGATATAAATGTAGTCACGCCTAAGGAGTAGATTGTAATCTAGAGGTCCTTGGAATACCATCACGTTTAGATGAATGGTTTTCCTTCTCAAAGTTATAGGCAAATTTGGAAGGATCCCTAATGGTTGACTCGTTCCTTTGTTGAAGCCTGTCAGATTTCGAATCTCAGGCAAAAGCAATGGCGAACCAAGCACTTTCCAAGCAGTTGAGGAAAGGATACTCACAGAAGCCCCTTCATCTATAATAGTACCGACCATGATCATTCTGTAAGCTTGTACTATGATTCAGAATGGTACATTAGATGGTAGGCGGGGTCTGCCTAGAAGATTCCAATCGAAGGAAATGACTAGATTGCTTGGAGGTGGGACTGAATAAATGGCCAGATACATCTCTGACGAACTTCCTTCCTGCGGTAAAGGAATGGGTAGATTTCCCCCATGTTCATCGGAGTCTGTGTTTATGAAAAGAATTTGAACGGTGTCATTCTCATTCTCTTTGGTGACAATATCATCTAAAGGTGGGTCCTTTGAAGACAAGATTGGGTCGACTGCCGTCTCGACCTGTTGACTTTGGTCCGGTGTGGACTCAGAGGGTCTATCTTCAATGATAGGTGCTTTGATCGACAACAATGGTGTGTCAGTCGGATTTTCAACTAGCGATGGACTTGGAAAGAGTTTCTTGTATCCAGGAGGAAGTCGCTGCAGTGATGTAGGACAGTTATCCAAGACTCTTTTAGCTTCGTCTAAGAATGGACAATGGTGGAGGGCATGATTGCCTTCACATAGTCTACAAGGAAATTTGGATCTTCCTTTCAGTCCATTGACTTCGTTTTCACTAGTTGATGGTGTGCTTTCAACATGATCGTCAACGGTTGAAGACACCGAATTGTGCAAGCGGGGAGACCAGTCTGTTATGAAACCAGCTCAAGAAAAGATAGAAAAGATAGATCAACGCCTTAGAATTCAGCCTCTTCGAGGGGGAAACCTCCTTTACATTACATAAATGAACAATTATTGGATGATACAAATGAAAAGACCTCCTTTCTATATATAGGAGTCTAAGGGGTCATAACATAATCAGAGCCGACATAACAATAATAATGTAAGGGCACAATAATAACAATAGTGGGCTTCTATGGGGCACATTATTAACAATATGGGCACTACATGGGTACATCAATATAATAAGTGGGTTGTACTAATAACAATAAGGGGTTACACTAATAGTATAGGGGCCTAACATGCCCCTCTCCTTCAAAAAGCGTTGTCCTCAATGCTTGAGTAGTTCTTGATGCTTCTGTATAAAATTCTTGTCCTCCCATGGGGAATCTTCAGCGGGTAAGTTCTTCCACTTGATGAGATACTCTGAAATTGATCGATTTCGTAGCTGTCGGGTTCTTGTTTCTGTGATTGCTCCAGGTTCCAATATGATTTTTCCTTCCTTTTCAATATCTGGTAATATTGTTTGAATTGGGATGTTTTGCAACTTTTGAATAAGTGGCCATACTTCTTTGTCCTTCTTCCATTCATCCCTTGCTTCATTTATCCAATCTGGATGGATAATAAAAATAGCACAAAACAATGCTTCCACATCCTCATCCTTGAAGAGTCTTCCCATTCGGTAAGGTTGCCATTTTTTAAGTGCATGTAGTATTGCTAACATTTCCTTCTCATAAATAGCTTGCTTTAGATGTAGCAGTAAAAATACCCAATCGCCTACATCAAAACATTTTCACTATGATGTTGATCTACCTGTTGTTTCATTTGATTTTGCACCGAAGTGGCGTTATCCTTTAAAAGTTGGAGAACTTGTTGTTGATGCTCGATGTGATCTTTCACTGCTTGAACCTTTTTCTTCTTGATATGTCCTTCTATCTTTAGAGTTTGAGGAGTGGTAATTTCTTCCAATCCTTTACAAGATATGGTCGGATTCACTTCTTGACGCTCGATGTGATCTTTCACTTCTTGAACATTTTTCTTCTCGATATCTCCTTCTATCTTGATAGTTTGAGGAGTGGTAATTCCGACCAGTAAATTACAAGATATGGTTGGATTCATTTCTTCTTTCTTGATGTGATCTTTCACTTCTTGCACCTTTTTCTTCTTGATATGTCCTTCTATCTTGAGAGTTTGAGGAGTGGTCATTCTTGCTAAAAGTTTACAAGAAATGTTCTGATTCATTTCTTCTTTCTCTAGGGTCAGGTCCTGGCATATATCCTCTTCTTTTGATGTTTCTTGATCATTTTCTTCCTCCTCTTCATACTCTATGTAAAATAATTTCTTCTCAACACACTTATGACCTTTAGTGCATTTTCTAGCACAATTGTAACAAAGTCCTTTTTCTCTTTTTTCTTCCAATTGTTGTGGTGTAACCCTTGTAGGTTGTGGAAGGCTAGGAGAAACAACACGTCCATCTTTAAAGTTGTGAGGGGTAGACTTCCTTGTTGCCATAATTTTACTTTCAAATATGTCACAAAGCCCTTTTACTCTTTCCAATTGTTGTGGTGTTGCTCTAAAGAAGGTGTTTCTCTTTGTATCCTCATAATGTGCTATCATTTCCTCCGTGAGAATTGACCACGTAACAAGTTTTTTACGAGAACAAAGCCCTTTATACCATAAAAATTGATCCGGTTCTAAATATGAAGATGCAATACATACCTTTTGTAACAGTGGTACACCATGTAGATCAAAATATTGCTCCATCTGAAGTATCCAATTTACCGGATCCTTGCCATCAAACTTCCTCATCATGCTTTTTCTTGATTTTAGGACCTCGATCTTGAAACGACTGTAACTCTGTACTTGCGGATATTTAAGTTCTAAAATTGCTACCTGTAGTAGTCCTCTATGTCCTCTTTCTAATGCCACCAGTCGGATCCAAATTGGATTCTCCAAAAAAGAGTTATGCACAATCTCCCAAGATGTCCTAATTATAGACCTTTCCAGAAGAGCGAACTTGTATGAAGTGCCACGTGTCAAGTTTTCGACCTTTGGATCTGAAAAAGATATACAGGAAATCAAAGTTCGTCATCTTTTTGTACCTTCTTACGAAATTTCAATCCAATTCTCAGAGAGAAAGTTATGACTATTTCTCCCAGGTCACTTGTTTGGAATGTAATTCAGGAGTCTGCAAAAAGACCAACTTCCTCAGATCATATCTCCGCAAATATCGTGAAAAAAGCTCTGAAATTCAGTCCCAAGGTTCAGCGCGATTTCTTCTCAAATGGGTTTTGTTTGCGACTTCTGAAACATCACAGAAACAAAGTTATAGCAAAAATTCCACGATGACCTGTTCGGAGCAGCGAAACCCTAGAATCCAAGGCTCTGATACCAAATGTTATGAAACCAGCTCAAGAAAAGATAGAAAAGATAGATCAATGCCTTAGAATTCAGCCTCTTCGAGGGGGCAACCTCCTTTACATTACATAAATGAACAATTATTGGATGATACAAATGAAAAGACCTCCTTTCTATGTATAGGAGTCTAAGGGGTCATAACATAATCAGAGCCGACATAACAATAATAATGTAAGGGCACAATAATAACAATAGTGGGCTTCTATGGGGCACATTATTAACAATATGGGCACTACATGGGTACATAAATATAATAAGTGGGTTGTACTAATAACAATAAGGGGTTACACTAGTATTATAGGGGCCTAACATTTAACAATATGGGCACTACATGGGTACATCAATATAATAAGTGGGTTGTACTAATAACAATAAGGGGTTACACTAGTAGTATAGGGGCCTAACACAGTCCCTCAAGATCAGTGGGATGCAGGGAAAATCTCGATGACAGTGGTCTCCTTTCCAAATGACACATGGAGATTTAGGTTTGGAAGGTGCAGTGTGTGGATTTTTGCCAGATGATGTATGGTTGCCCCCTTTTGCTGTTGGGTTCTTCTTCTTCTTCTTCTCTTTCCCTTTCTTCTTCTTCTAAGTTACTTGGTTTTTAGCGTTACTAGCTTCGTCAAGTGAAGAGGAAGAAGGAGAGGGAGAAACAAACGAAGTAGAAGGTGGGGGAGCAACTTCATCTGGTTGCTGATTTGATTGTTGAGGAATTGTGGTGCTTTGAATGACAGAGGTCGAGAAAAGCCATACAGGTAGACCAATTGTGAGTCCTGGAAGGGACAATGTGGCCATGTGTGGAGCACCAACATCCCCCAAAAAGGAGAAGGGACTAGGATTTCCCTCAAGGGGAATCCTTGATTGGTAGAACCCATTTCTCAACCTAAAGACCAACGAGGGAACAATGACGTTATTTTGATTAAAATAAATTTTATGACGCTTTGACACAACTTGCTTTTTCAATTTTTAAGAGTCGAGAAAAAGCTGAAGATGACTCTAGTTGCCTTCGAGTTTTAATGAGCCTGAAGTGACAAGTGCTTAGATGGATGTTTTCTTTTAAGGAATTTGAAAAGGAACGAAAGTGACTGCTCTGGAAATCTAGACAGAGGGATTACCAAACCAATCACAAAACTGTAGAATACTTTTTACGGTACGACAGTCAATCTTCCCAAATGCTGTGTTCAGTTCATTGCGATCGATAGGGCGGTAGACACGGCTTCCTAAGGATAAAGGATGTAGCCTATTGTGTCTCCCAATATATACTCAACGGTACATGGGAGCACAAGTCCGTACTGGCACTTGTTGTCTCAAAGAGGAGGAATCAACCAACCTACGATGAAAGGGATAGTTACCAGGCTTTACGACACCGGAGTACGTCTCTAGCCTAGACTTCTAAATGTTGTGCATTAGGTTCCAAAGCATTTTTATGTTCATTGAAGTTTATTTTACAGTTGATCTTTCTTAAGAAGTTTTCCTTTAAGGTTCACCCCGTGATGTAGATATACAATTCCTAAATATGCAATCTAAGATGATAAACATTCGTTTATTTTCTTTTTGCAATGAAAATCCTATCTACTAAGGAAAGAGAGATGAAATTCTTTCAACATAGAGAAGAGAGCACACACTAGATGCACTTTTCCTAAATCAACTTCAGCATGCAGTCTTAATGAAAATGCACATGCATGTATTGTTTTTTAGTTTCCTTAATGTGAGAATGAAAAAAAAAACAAAGTATAGATCTGAACTATTCTTTTTCAAAGCGACAGTACTAACAATTTTCTTTTCAAAAAACAAAAGTAGGGTCAAGACAACACTTTGCGATTTTGAATTTAAACTACTTTCGACACTTGAAATACTAATGATTCAAATAAAATAAAATGGAAAAAGTGTAATAGACTATGTAAAAGAGGAATGCTTTGTAATACTCTTTTTCTTGACTGAAAACGACACTTGCGACACTTTCAAATCAAAAGACGAAAGTTCGATTAAGCTACTGTTTGCACAAGAGAACTGTAAATGACGAAAAACACATACAAAATATTCACAATTCTTTATCGATGGAGGCTGAATAATGCAAAGGAAGATGGTTTCAATAGAGATATACTGATCAAAAATAGCAAAACTACTGAATAAAGCTGAAGACAATGAGGAAAAAACCAAAATCTGGAGGCAGAAACAGTGTTATCTGATCATCGAACCTATAACACAAGGAAACAGGGATGTATCTCACCTACATCATACTGGAGGTGCGATGCATCCAGATTTCCAAGAAGAGATAGTGCTATGGTCCAGGGATGAGACTGAGCTTGATTTTTGCTCACAGTTTGCAGCTAAGTTCAGGGGTTTTAGGCTGAGCTAGTGATATGCAGTAAACACAAAGTATAGGGGCTGATCTAATGAGGTTATTTGAGCTACCACCAGGGCACTTAGGATGTTTGCAAGCTAGACGTTCAGTTCATAAACCAACCCGGAGATTGAATGAAGCAGCGTTGATCTACTTTGCAGTTGCATAGAAAAAGCAGTTTGAAGGCTAGCTAGCTTGACTTCAAGCTTCATCTGTGGTTTATAAAGCAAAAAATAGTAACAAAACAAACAAACTATTTGCTCCCCAGTGGAGTCACCATTTTATTATCGGGAAAACTAGTGTCTATTCAGAGCTGCTAGTCCCACTAAGACGGGTAGCTATCTTAGAAACAAACAGATTAAAGTTACTTATGTTTTCCTTTATGAGAGATAGATGAAAGAGAAGCAGAGAGTACCAACCTCAGTCTTTCACTAGTCTCCTTGCTTGTTTCCTCTCTCCTTTGATAGAGCTTTCGCCACTCTTTTCTCACCTGTCCCACTTCAAAGAACACCTGTAGAGCCAAGGCAACAAAATACCATCAAAGCATAGAGATCTATAACCATAAATAATGTAGGATCAGATGTACATTAACCATATAAATGCATACATAAACAAGATTCAGAGATATACAAGCATATGGAGGAAAACTCAAATAGCTTTATTGATAGAAGTAGTAGAAGAGAGGATTACAACCAGGCTGTTTGATCCAGCATCATCCTCCCAGCATGAAAGCCCTCTTCACCTCATACAAAGCAAGATCACCCAACAATGTCTTCAAAGAGAAACCAACAACACTTCCTTGAAAATTACCAAAATTCCAGCCTCTGGATCTCTTGGATGAGGGATCCATATATAGATGTTTTCAGGAGAGTGAGTCAGCTTCTGGGATCTTGATTAGTGTCATTTCACTGATAGTTCTTGGTTTCACTTGGAGATTTTAGATCTTTTACTCATCCCTGGGAGAACTTAGAGAGGCAAGTGTCATATGAGCAGTTTCTAGAAGATTCTCTGGGTTTCCACCTAGCACACTGCTTCTGCCATTTGTCTTCTCTCGCTCATCACACCCTATAGAAGGGCTTTCCAGTATGCATCGCACCCCCTGTGTGTAATAGCTGAGATGCATTGCACCCTATGCATGGAGTAGTCTGTATGGTCCAGTTTTGACCAGTTCTGAGTAGTTTTTCATGGAGAACTTCTGGGAGATGATGTAATCAACTGACCTTGTTTCTTTAGGGTATGAAACAACAATTTTAGGGGTTTAGAAGTCCTTGGTTTATGGACATGTGTTATTGGGGTTTCAGTGCCCAAATATGTCTATAACATCGTATGATAGACCCATAGTACTGGGGTATGCACAAGTCCCAATCGCTTCACTGAGCATTGCAAGCCTTGGCCAGCGCATTCTCCAGCACCTTATTGAATGCTTCCATTGTCCTATTATCCCATAGGTGATAAGGCATGCTTTTCTGGTGATATACCTAAAATTCCTCTGTCAGCGCGCTGATCGATTCATTCAGAAAGTGTGTACCACAATCACTCATCAAAATTTTTGGACACCCAAATCGCGTCAGTACATACTCAAAGAGAAACTTTGCAGCGGTCGCACCTGTGTAGTCCTTCACAGGCCCTGCCTCCACCCATCGAGTCAAATACTCAATCACAATGATAATGTACCGCACTCTCGTCTTCTTTCCTTGGGGATGAATGGGTCCCACAAAATCTATCGCCCATTTCTCAAAAGGTTGTAACATCATCTGTGGGTTCAGAGGCAACTAATCTCTCTGCGATGGCCTGCCAGTCCTTTGACACACATCACATGTCTTGCAGTAAGCTTTTGAATCCTGATGGAGGGTTGACCACCACAACCCTGCACATAGAATCTTCTGTGCAGTCGCTCTTGATGGGTCTCTAAATTAGACATAAATGAATGTCCATGCCTCTAAATTAAACATTAAATTAAGGCCTATGACCATCCTTCAGCACGTTAAACCTCTCTTTTTGCATTAGATAATTTTTTTTAACTTTAATATATTCATTAGGAAGGTTTATGAATAATTGAATATTTGTGCCTAATATTATTTATTTTTTGTGGAATATTATGAGAATATTAGGCAGATTATGAAGAGTTGGAGGAGGATATAATTTAGGGACTTGTTCCCTACTACTGGAGGATCAATAATAAATAAACAAGTCAACAAGATATTATGGAATTATGGCACAAATTGTGGAACTCCAATGATTGAGAAAATCTAGGAATGTGTTCCACTAATCAAGGGAGAAGATCCACCAATCAAGGGAGAAGATCCATTAATCAAGGTATTTAAGTGGGGAAAGCTTCCTCCATCCATGGGGAATGATTCTTAATTATTTTTTATAAGTACCAAGTCGAATTTTCGTCTAGGGAATGATTGAGAAAATCTAGGAATGCGTTCCTTGCCATTTAATGCAAATTCCTAGTATTGGGGACTAGATCCACTAATCAAGGGATTTTGGTGGGGAAAGATTCCTCCATTCATGGGGAATGATTACTAATCATTTTTTATAAGTACCAAGTCAAATTTTATTCTAGATATAGATTTTCATTAGTGTTTTTTTGGAGAGAGCTTGTATTTTTGCAGCTCCATTGTATTTTCTTGCAGGGATGTAATTATTTTGATGAAAATAATGAAGATTAGTATCACGTTCAGTTCTAAATCTTGTTATCCTCCATAGGACTCTGAGTTTCCTTGGGCTTGGCCATCCCAGAAGCCTCAGAGTCCTTTTGTATCATTTTCTTTCCTTCTTTTCATTGCTTATTCACATGCATCTCTAGTTTTTATTTCTTTCTATTTCTGCACTTAGTATTAATGATTTCTTGTTGTAGGATTGATTTAAATGGTTGATGTAAGTTATTTTGCAGGATCACAAGCATTATTTCATCCTTGGAAAAGCTTTGGAAGTTCATAATAATAATTTAGTTTCTTGGATTAGTCTTCTTATTCCCAAATATAGATTGCTCGACCTCCTTTTTAGCAAATAAAAGTAATTTTCTGCTATTTTTTAGAGCATACTAACGAGCTTCAATCGAATTGATTCCACTTGAATTAGATCTCAAAAAAATTATAGTTCATAACAAAAATTACCCCATTTCATTTTCACTTGATTTGGTTAGGCATTTTTTAGATTTACTAGCTCACTAGTTCTCAAATTTCTAGATTTTCAACTAGTAATGTTTTTTTATTTTTTTGCATGGGTTAACAGAGGTATTTTTGAGTGATTCCACTTGGAATGGGGACCTAAGACATCCTAGTTAATACCAAAATTTTTCCCATCCAATTTGGATTTGATTTTCTTGGTCATTTGATGAATTATAGTAAATATGTACATCTTGTAGGAAAATCAAGGGATCTTGTAGGAAATCACTCTAGCATCTTGTAGGAAAGCCTGTTTTGAGGCTGAATTGAGGAGAAAGCCTCTAGGAAGCTAGAAAATGGTCCCTACTTGTCTCCCAAACCTTCTGACCATTCACCATCATCTCCAAGCCACCTTCCACATCACCAAAAGGGATTAGTTTTCACACTCTCACATGGAAAAAGGACAAAAAGAAAAACAAATTTATTTTATTCATTTACATGCACAGCAGTAGAAGGTTTGAAGGTTTGAAACTACATGCTTCGGTTAGTAGGATTGCATACATGTTAACTTAGAATTATTTTGAAGCAAAGCCTCTTAGCATTTAGTTAGAAAATTGTGTGTTTTAGCATTTGCTTTCATTCTCTTTCCTTGTACTTTCTTTCTTGCAATAGGTTAAGGTTCCATTTCGAACATTTCATTTTCTGCAATTAGTTTAGGATTTGACTTCAGTACATGCACTCTATTACATCATGACAACAAAGGAAGGACACATTGTATGCTTCACATATAGTGTCGACACCTCTTCACTTTGTACGAACCCCGGGTTGATAATTAAAGTCGGTAGCCTCGGGAGTTGCAGCATTCTTGTTGCAATACCGAGGCTCATCAGCTCTTCCTGCATAATGGCCTCCCGCAGCACCCCTATGAGCATCTATAAGGATACTTCTCCTTTCAAACTCCAGTACATATCATCGTAATACTTCATCAGACCCCATTTTGTACAGATGTTTGGCAATGACAGAAAAGTCTGTCGTGCGCACCACTAACTCCTTTTTTTGCTGGACGGTGTAGCCTTTTGGGGAGGTTCCTGTCATTAGAAAGTGGATGATGTCTTCAAAGTGACCATCCATGACACACACTGAAAATAGTTACGCGTCAGGCAATCCCTCCTCCAAATTAGTGGGCTCTTCCCCTGTTTGAAAGCACGACAGATGGTCTGGTCTCGTGTTCAGTCGTCTAGGCTTCACAATAACTTCAAAATCATATTCCTGGAATAATAACAACCACCTATAGATTCTCCCCCCCCCAACACAGGCTTATTGACCAGGTATTTCAACGCAGACTGATCCGTATACATCTTAA
This sequence comes from Pinus tabuliformis, assembly GCA_031772625.1. Taxonomy (NCBI): domain Eukaryota; kingdom Viridiplantae; phylum Streptophyta; class Pinopsida; order Pinales; family Pinaceae; genus Pinus; species Pinus tabuliformis. The sequence continues at coordinate 295,714,674 of CM062814.1, forward strand.
AATGTCCACCCAACAAATAGTGTCTAAACTTCTGGAGTGCGTATACCATGGCTAATCCTTCATGTTCGGTGGTGGAATAGTTCTTCTCAAACTTGGATAACCTCCTGCTTGCAAATTCTATTGGATGGTCTAATTCTCCCCCACCAGCGTGTGTCAGTACTGCTCCTAGTGCTATACATGACGCGTCTACATGTACATGAAACTCCTTCTTCCAATCTAGGAAGACTAAAATCGGCGTGATGACAATTTTTCCTTTCAATACATCCAATATTTTCTGATAGTCCTCGTTCCAACAGAACGTGATATCCTTTTTCAACAACTTCTCCATAGGCGCGGTGATCTGGGCATAGCCCTTGATAAACTTCCTATAATACCCAGTATGTCCCAAGGTTGTGCACAAATATTTCACACTCCTCGATGCCTCCAAGTTATGTATCACTGTGAACTTCGTAGGATCTACCATCAGTTCCTATCTACAAACCACATGACCCAACAGAGTCCCAAAAGGAACACAAAATAGGAATTTCTTCAGATTGAGTGCAATCTGGTACCTTCAACAGGTATCGAGCATTAAGTGAAAACTTGCCACGTGGCGTTTTACCAACCCAAACAGAGTCCAGTCATCAAAGTACACCTCCAGAAACTTATGAATGAAGTCTTTGAATGCAACAATGACTACGCATGACAAAATTGCAGGCCATTCTTTAATATGAAAGGCATTACAGTGTACTGAAAACATACCCATTAAGTTGCGAAGGTCGTCTTGCTTCTATCTTCACGTGCGATTTTGATTTGATGGTACCCAGAAAACCCATCAGTGGAGTACGCTTCCTGACCACCTACATTATCCAATACCTCATTAGTGACCGAAGTTGGGAAAGGATCATGCACGCAAGTGTTATTCAACTTCCTGAGATCTACGCATATCCTTATTTTACCCTTCTGCTTCTTTTCCTGTACCACCATTGGGCTTAGCCCATTTGGCCAAGTGTGTGCGTGGATCATCCTTCCCATCATACTTGTCTTTCATTCATACCTTTGGCTTCCCAAAGCATGTTCCCATCATCCTCCTACACTCGCGCCAATCATAAAAACTACCCTTGTGCGTAGCCCACCATCTCGTCGGCGTAGTGCACAGTGCCTAGTCCAAAGCTTGAAAGCACTGCTTCTCTAGTCTTCCCTCTCAAATGCATCCACAAATGTATCCACATCACTCAAGCCATCATAAGTGGGTAGATTTCTTACCTCTGATGACACACAATATAGTGACTGGGTCATCACGTTATAACTTAGTGTGGTTACTTCATGTAGCCGATTCTGCTAGTGCTTTAATTCTTCATCATAGTCTTAGGTGCATGAACTCTCGCAATCCTATGTAATTCATCCATCCACTGTCGGATTCACCCAATTGTTATCTTATATATGCAGTCCAAATCATCATCACTTTTGTAATCACGGACTGGTTAAGTATACCATGATCCTTCAGCAGGATCTAGGGGTACTATTACGTAAAGCGATTTATTTCAAATATCATCTTTTGATTCTTTAGATCGATTACCACACTCCCCCGAAGCTAAAAATAGATGTAAAATTTCCTTGTAAAAGTCTAGTAATTTCTAGTAAATCTGGGCCGTTCATTAGGTGGATGATCTGACGGTAGAAGTTACGTTTAATTTAGGGTTTTTTTCCCTAGAAGGCAACCCATCACTATATATGAGGGAATTGTATTGTGTCTATATTATATCTATATTTTGAGTGAGGAAGAGAGAGGAGATTGAGAGCGAAGAGGGTGTTACAGCGGATCTGTTGTAGGTTGTATCTCTTTAGTTTGTTGGATAATATAATAAAAGAAGGACATGCTGTTTCTCCATGGATGTAGCCCAAACTCTGTGAACGACGTATATCTGTGTCTCTCTTGTTTTATGCGTTTTCTGTGTTTATATTTCTGCACTATTTTATCTGTTCCATTGCTCCGTAATATATAATTTTCTAACAACTAGTATGAGAGTCGAAGGTCTATTTGGCTGATAAACTCGCAAGAGAGAAGGGTTCCTGGTTCAAGTGGGAGCAATGGCAGAAGATGGTAGGTTTAGGGTCAAAAAATTCAACGGCCAAAACTACCAGCTGTGGAAGATGCAAATGGAAGATTATTTGTATCAGAGAGATCTATACCTACCATTGAGCAGAAATACAAAGAAGCCGATGAGGATGGCAGACACATAATGGGGTATTCTCGACAAAAAGGCACTTGGAACAATACGACTGTGCCTAGTGGCTTCGGTAACATTTAATATTTCAAAGGAAATGACAACACAGGGTTTAATGTTGGCATTAGCCAAACTATATGAAAAACCCTCGGCGTCAAATAAGGTATTTCTTATGAAGTATTTATTTAATATGAAGATGTCAGAGGGTGGATCTGTCGCTGATCATTTAAATGATTTTAATACAGTTACAAGTCAGTTAAGTTCTGTAGGGGTAAACTTTAATGATTGAGTTAGAGCTATGTTATTCTTGTGCTCATTTCCAGAAAGTTGGAATGGTTTAGTTATGGCCATTAGTAACTCTGTTTCTGGATCTAGTACTTTAAAGTTTGATGATGTTGTTGGTGCAATCCTTAGCGAGGAAATGCAACGGAAAAGCTCCGGTGAGAGATCAGGTAATGCTTTGAATGCAGAGACTAGGGGAAGAAAAATGGAAAGAGGAAAGAGCCCAGGATATCGCAGTAAGTCAAGAAAAGGCAGATCCAAGTCTAGATCAGGGATATTGTGCTGGAAATGTGGGAGGAAATGACACCTGAAGAAAGACTGCAAGTCTCGGAAGGGAAAAGAAGGAGACGCGCAACAAGAAACTAATCATGAAGAGAATGTAACAGGTGATGTGTTGCAAGATGCTTTGATTTTTTCATTAGAAATATTATTGATGCCTGGGTGGTAGATTCAGGGGCATCATTCCATGCCACACCTGATAAGAAACATTTTCATGATTATGTTCAAGGAGATTTTGGACAAGTTCGATTGGGTGATGATAAACCCTGTAAAATCGTTGCAATGGGTACAATTTTCATAAAACAGTAAAATGGAAATCACTGGCTATTGAAAAATGTAAGCATGTTCCAGATCAAAAGAAAAATCTTATTTCAATAGGGCAGTTGGGAGGTGAAGGTTGCGTAAGTACTTTCACAGATAAAACCTGGAAGGTCACTAGAGGATCCCTGGTAATAGCGAAAGGAGAAAAGGTTGGTACATTGTATTTATGCAATGGTATTTCTAATTCTGTTAATGCTTTAACCTCTACAAGAGAAGATACGACATTGTGGCATCATAGGCTTGGGCACATGAGTGAGAAGGGGATGCAGATTCTTCACTCAAGAAATTTATTGTCAGGTTTGAAGCATTTTGATTTAAAATTATGTGAAAATTGTGTTGATGGAAAACAGAAGAGAGTCAGATTCCTTAAAGTTGGGAAAGAAAAGAAGAACGAAAAATTAGAGCTTGTGCATACAGATGTATGGAGACCTGCTTAGGTCTCATCTCTTGGTGGCTCTCGTTAATATGTTACTTTTATTGATGATGCAACCAGAAAAGCTTGGATTTATTGTATTCGAAATAAATTTGATGTATTTGATACTTTCAAGAAATGGAAATCTTTGGTTGAAAATGAGCCAAGGAAAAGGTTGAAGTGTCTCAGATCAGATAATGGAGGTGAATATTGCAGCAAAGAGTTTGATAGGTACTGTTCAGAGAATGGAATTCACAGAGAGAAGACAGTTCCAGGAACACCACAAGAAAATGGTGTGTCAGAAAGGATGAACAGGACAATCATGGAGCGTGCAAGGTCCATGAGATTGCATGCAGGATTGCCTTTACAATTTTGGGCAGATGTTGTAGATACTGCTGTTTATCTAATAAACAGACGACCTTCAAGTTCCTTGGATGGTGGTATTCCAAAGGAGGCATGGACATGTAAAAAGGTAAACTACTCATTTTTAAAGACTTTTGGTTGTGAAGCCTTTGTCCACATTAATAAAGGAAATAGAACAAATCTTGAGGAAAAATCAAAGAAATGTACCTTTATTGGATATGGTGTTAAAAATTTTGGTTATTGCTTATATGATTATGAAAATCACAAAATCATTAGGAGCAGAGATGTAATATTCAATGAAAAGGTCTTGTATAAGAATCAGTTGCGGGAAAAGAAACAAGAAAAAGAAAACAGAGAATACACAGTGCTTGATGATATCACAGGAAAAGTGATGGTGCCTCAAAATCATAATGATCAACAGCTAGAACAATAACCACAACAGTAACAAGCACCTCAAACACCTGAAAGCGGTGTTAGAAGATCTACGAGGATAAGTAGACCCCTTGAACGATACTCTCCTTCATTATATTATGTATTGTTGATTGATTTTGGTGAACCAGAATGTTATGAAGAAGCAGTGTAGGTAGAAACTAGGAAGAAGTGGGAGCAAGATATGAAAGAAGAGATGGACTCCTTAGCACATAACCAGACTTGGGACTTATTCAGGTTGCCTACAGGTAAAACAACATTGCAGAATAAATGGGTTTACAGGTTGATGGAAGAAGATGGAGGAAAACAGAGGTACAAAGCTAGACTTGTAGTAAGGGGGTTTGCACAGAAGAAAGGTATTGATTTTGATGAAATATTTTCTCCTGTTGTTAAAATGACTTCAATAAGAACTATTTTAAGTCTAGTAGTAGTTGAAGATTTGCATCTTGAGCAGTTAGATGTAAAGACAACAACCTTTCTCCATGGGGATTTGGAGGAAGAGATATATATGCAGCAGCCACAAGGATATGAGATAAAAGGGAAGGAGAAACTACTGTGTAGGTTGAAGAAGAGCTTGTATGGCTTAAAATAGGCTCCAAGGCAGTGGTATCTAAATAATTTTATGTCTGAACAAGGTTATACTAGATGTCACTCTGACCATTGTGTTTATCTCAAAAGGAAAAATGATGGCAGCTATATTATATTGTTATTGTATGTAGATGACATGCTTGTTGTAGGTTCTAACATGTTGGGTCCCTATAATACTAGTGATTACCCCATTACTATTGTAGTTATACCCCTTATTTATATTGTTATGCCCCTATTACCCCCATGTTGTTATTTTTGTGCCCCATGGAATCCCTCTATTGTTATTTTTGTGGCTTTATATTATTATTGTTAGGTCGGCTGGATTATATTGTGACTCCTTAGACTCCTATATATAGAAAGGAGGTTTTGTCATTTGAATCATGCAAGAATTGTTCATTTATGTAATGTAAAGGAGGTTGCCCCCTCGAAGAGGCTGAATTATAAGGCGTTGATCTACCTATTCTATCTTTTCTTGAGCTGGTTTCATATCATTTGGTATCAGAGCTTTGGATTCTAGGGTTTCGCTGCTCCAAACAGGTCATCATGGCATTTTCACTATAACTTTTTTTCTGTGACGTTTCAGAAGTAGCAAAAAAACCCCATTTGAGAAGAAATCGTGCTGAACCTTGGGTGCAAATTTCAGAGCTTTTCGCGCAATGTTTGCGGAGATATGATCTGAGGAAGTTGGTCTTTTTGCAGACTCCTAATTACATTCAAAACAGGTGACCTGGGGAAAATCATCATAACTTTCTCTCTGGGGATCAGATTGAAATTTCGTAAGAAGGTACAGAAAGAGGACAGACTGTAGTTTCTTGTATGTATGTTATCCAAAGGTCGAAACAGTGACTCATGGCACGTCGTACAAGTTCGATCTACTGAACTAGTCTATAAGCAAGTCACTGTGGGAGATTTCACATAACTCTTCCTTGGAGAATCCAATTTGGGTCAGACTTGTGGCATTGGAAAGAGGACACAGTGGGCTACTACAGCTCACAAATTCAGAAGTAGATCATTGGAAATTACAGAGATACATCAGAGGCAATATCGAGCTCCTACAAAGTGAAAAAAGGTGTGTAGATTTTCTTAAATTTTTGCTTAAGCTTGGTTTGAAAATTTATTTTGAAGGAATTCAAAGGGCATAGTAGAGCATTATTATCGGTAATTGATGCCCCGAGGAAATAAAATGCAAACATCTAGTAAGGAACCTAAAAGCTCTAGCATGACTCATGAAGAAGAGGAAGAAATGCAACATGATATATCAAAATTACAAGACCAAGTGCAACAACTGTCCCTTGCACAAAAAGGAACAGAATCTAAGATGGATGGTCTAAAGAAAGATGTAGAAGCTAAGATGGATGGTTTAAAGAAAGTTGTAGAAGCTAAGATTGACTGTTTAAAGAAAGGCGTAGAAGCTAAGATGATTGACGTGGAAGCTAAGATGGATGATTTGAAGATAGATTTGAAGACAGACATGGACAAATTGAAGATAAATATGAATAAGTTGCTACAGGAAATGGTCCCTAAGGGTGAAAGGGTACTAAAGGAAACTCATGATGAGAACAAAAGAAATGTTAATCATGATTCCGTAGACGCTAATGTTGGATTGAATACTCACCATATTCCAAAAATCGATATGAGGAAGTTTGATGGCAAGGATCCCGCCACATGGATATTACAGATGGAGCAGTTCTTCTATCTCAATAATGTGCAAAACACACAAAAGGTACGTATGGCAACTATATATTTGGAACCAAATCAGTTTGTATGGTATCAATGGCTTTGCTCTTGTAAACAAGTTATCACTTGGGCAATTTTTACGGAAGAATTGATAGCACATTATGAAGATACAAAAAGCAACACTTTTTTTAGCCAATTGATAAGTCTCAAACAAAAGGGTTCAGTAATGGAGCACATTGAGGAGTTCCAAAAATTGAACATAAGGGTAAAAGATATTCCAGAGGAGCATAGGATTGATGTGTTCATAGGGTATTTAAAGGATAATATCCAACATGATGTTCGCCTTTGGGAACCTGATTCATTAGAGAAGGCATTCAGGTTAGCAAGAAAAATGGAAAGCAAAATTATGGCAACCAGGAAGCATACCACTCACAACTATAAAGACGGAAGTGTTGTTGCCCCTAGTCTTTCACAACCTGTAAGGTTGACACCACAACAATTGGAAGAAAAAAGAGCAAAAGGGCTTTGTTACAGTTGTGATAGAAAATACACTAAAGGTCATAAGTGTGCTGAGAAGAAATTATTCTACATAGATTGTGAAGAGGAAGAAGAAAAGGAGCAAGAAAGGTCAAAAGAAGAAGATATACTCCAGGAACAAAGCCTAGATGAAGAAAAAATAAATCCGACCATATCTTGTAATGCATTGGCAGGAATTACCACTCCTCAAACCATCAAGATAGAAGGACAAATCAAGAAGAAAAAGGTAATAGTGTTGATTGATTCAGGAAGCACCCACAATTTTATTCATTGTAGGGTAGCAAAAGAATTGAATTGATTCCTATATCTAGCACCAGAGTGTCAAGTGATGATTGCAAATGGAGGAACAATAAATTGCTCTGGAAGGTGCCATAATATCAAGCTATCCATGGGAGAATATGTATTGACTAGCCCAATGCTTGCCATTCCAATGGGAGGTGCTGATGTTGTACTAGGAGTCCAATGGCTACAATCCTTGGGTACAATAGCTTTTAATTTTCAAGAACTTTTCATCAAATTTTCTATGGAAGGAAAGGAAGTTGAATTAAGGGGTATTGCAGGGAAACCAGGAAAGATAATCAGCTCTAATGGTATGACAAAGCTTCTAAAAAAGGAGCAAAGAGGTGTAATTGCACAATTATGTTCGCTAGATGTTTCCACATCAGAATCATCTATTTCTCCAGATCTCCAAAAAGTCCTGGACAATCATTCCAAGGTATTTGAGACTCCCAAAGGTCTCCCACCTATGCATGATCATGATCATGCTATCCATCTGATTCCAGGAAGTGTTCCTCCAAACATCAGGCCGTACAGATATCCCTATGTCCAAAAAAGTGAAATTGAACGTATGGTTGCAGAAATGCTAGAGGCTGGTATAATTCAACCAAGTCAAAGTTCTTTCTCAGCTCCAGTAGTATTGGTGCACAAGAAGGATGGATCATGGCGCATGTGTCTGGATTATAGGGAGCTCAACAAGCTCACTATTAAAGATAAGTTCCCCATTCTTATCATTGATGAATTACTGGATGAATTGCATGGATCAATTTACTTCACCAAGTTGGATCTTCGTTCGGGATATCATCAAATCAGAATGAAGATTGAAGACATTCCGAAAACGGCATTTAGAACTCATGAGGGTCATTATGAATTTTTGGTCATGCCTTTTGGCCTTACCAATGCACCTTCAACATTTCAAGGTTTGATGAATTCAATTTTAAAACCATTCCTTAGAAAATTTGTGTTAGTATTTTTTGATGATATACTAATCTACAGTAAGTCTTGGAAGGATCATGTTGAACATGTTGACAAGGTGCTACAACTATTGGAGGAGAAACAATTATATGCAAAAAGATCCAAATGTTTCTTTGGAGTCCAGGAGGTGGAATATTTGGGTCATATTGTATCTCATGAAGGAGTTAAGGTAGACCCTATCAAAATTAAATCCATTAAGGAATGGAAAATCCCCACATCCATAAAGCATCTGCGAGGATTTCTTGGGTTGACAGGGTATTATCGCAAATTTGTTAAGAATTATGGGAGAATAGCAGCACCTCTAACAACATTATTGAAGAAAGATGCATTTTCATGGACTCCGGAAGCAACAAAGGCCTTTGAACATCTTAAAGAGGCAATGTGCCAAGCACTGGTCTTAGCTACACCGGACTTCACAAAAACCTTTATTGTGGAATGTGATGCTTTAGGAAATGGTATTGGTGTTGTTCTAATGCAAGATGAAAGACCCATTTCTTTTGAAAGTCGTCCAATCAAGGGAAAGTTTTTAAGCAAAGCTATTTATGAGAAGGAAATGTTGGAAATACTCCATGCACTTAAGAAATGGCGACCCTACCTAATGGGAAGACACTTCAAGGTAAAAACAGATCATGATAACCTTAAATACTTTTTAGAACAAAGATTATCCTCTGAAGAGCAACAAAAGTGGGTCACAAAGATGTTGGGTTATGACTTTGAAATCATCTACAAAAAGGGGAAGCAAAATGTGGTGGCAGATGCACTCTCAAGAAAGGATGAGGATGTGGAAGCATTGTTGTGTGCCATTTCTATTATCCAACCAGATTGGATAAACGAAGCAAGGGAGGAATGGAAGAATGATGAAGAAGTGTGGGCACTTATTCGAAAGCTACAACAAGATTCCAGTACGTCTGATACATTTAGCTGGAAAAATGATTCGTTATGGTACAAAGATCGCTTATACCTCTGTAAGAATTCCCAGCTAAAACAAAAGATTCTTATGGAATTGCACACTTCTCCCTTAGGAGGGCACTCAAGATTTTTAAAAACTTACCACAGGGTTAAGAAGGAATTTTTTTGGGATGGCCTTAAATTAGATATTCAAAAGTTTGTGGCAGAATGTTTCGTTTGCCAACAAAATAAAGTTGAAACAATTAAGACACTGGGTCTATTAGAACCTTTATCCATTCCAAGCCAATGTTGGGAGGAGTTTTCAATGGATTTTATCACAGGTTTACCCAAGTTTGAGGGAAAGAGTGTAATCATGGTGGTAATTGACAGACTTACCAAGTATGCACACTTTTGTGCATTATCACATCCATTTAAAGCCAGTACAGTTTCTACTGCATTTATGGAAACAATTCAAAAGCTACATGGAAACCCAAAGATTATTGTAAGTGACAGAGATCCCATTTTCACTAGAAATTTTTGGACAGAATTATTTTCTTGTCTTGGTACTCAGTTAGCTCATAGCTCATCTTATCATCCTCAATCTGATGGGAAAACTGAGACAATAAACAAATGTTTGGAAGGATATCTTCGTTGCTTTGTATCTGATAAACAGACACAATGGGTCAAATGGTTGCCTCTGGCTGAATGGTGGTATAACACTTCCTTCCATACAGCAACAAAAATGACCCCATTTATGGCACTTTATAGGTATCAACCACCATCCATCACATCATATTTAAGAGAAAATTCTAAGGTTCAGGCAGTGGAACATCACATCGAACATCAACAACAAGTCCTCCAACTCTTAAAGGATAACCTCGTGTTGGCACAAAATAGAATGAAACAACAGGCAAATCAACATCGCAGTGAAAGAAGTTTTGATGTAGGTGATTGGGTATTCCTACGGCTACAACCATACAAGCAAATGTCCCTAAAGCAAGCTAAGAAGGATAATAAATTATCACCAAAGTATTATGGTCCATACAAGGTGTTGCAAAAGATTGGTACTAGGGCATACAAATTGGAGCTTCCTGCAGCTTCTCGATTGCACCCAGTTTTCCATGTTTCATGTTTAAAGAAGGTTATAGGCGACAAGCTCCCAGTTCAAACAATATTGCCAGAACTTGACGAGGAAGGAAAAATTATATTGGAACCAGAAGTAGTCACAGAAACAAGAACTCGACAGCTATGAAATCGATCAATTTCAGAGTATCTTATCAAGTGGAAGAACTTATCCGCTGAAGATTCCACATGGGAGGATGAGATTTTTATGCAGAAGTATCCAAAACTACTCAAGCGTTGAGGAAAACACTTTTTTGAAGGAGAGGAGCATGTTGGGTCCCTATAATACTAGTGATTACCCCATTACTATTATAGTTATACCCCTTATTTATATTGTTGTGCCCCTATTACCCCCATGTTGTTATTTCTGTGCCCCATGGAATCCCTCTATTGTTATTTTTGTGGCTTTATATTATTATTGTTAGGTCGGCTGGATTATATTGTGACTCCTTAGACTCCTATATATAGAAAGGAGGTTTTTTCATTTGAATCATGCAAGAATTGTTCATTTATGTAATGTAAAGGAGGTTGCCCCCTCGAAGAGGCTGAATTATAAGGCGTTGATCTATCTTTTCTATCTTTTATTGAGCTGGTTTCATAACATAACATGTAGTAAATAAATGTTCTCAAAAGGAAATTGGCAAACTCATTTGCAATGAAGTATTTGGGTGCTGCAAAACAAATCCATGGTATGAGAATAATTAGAGACAGGAAGAATCACAAATTAACATTGTCTCAAAGTGACTACATAGAAAAGGTGTTGAAAAGGTTTAATATGTAGAATGAAAAACCTTTGGCTATCCATTTCAAATTAAGTAAGGAAGCGTGTCCCAAGACTCAGGAAGAAATGGCTCATATGTCTAAAGTTCCATATGCATCAGCAGTTGGAAGCTTAATGTATGCAATGGTCTGCACAAGGCCTGATATTGCACATGCAGTGGGAGTTGTAAGCAGGTACATGAACAATCCAGGAAAAGAACATTGGATGGCAGTGAAGTGGATTCTCAGGTATTTGAGGGTACCACAAATCAAGCATTATTCTTTGATGGTTCAAACATTGCTCTACAGGGATATGTTCATGCAGATATGGCAGGTGACAAAGATAACAGGAGGAGCACTACAGGATATTTATTTACTGTAGGTGGAACAACTGTCAGTTGGGTTTCAAAAATCCAAAGTGTTGTTGCACTCTCAACAACAGAAGCAGAGTATGTTGCTGCTACAGAGGCTAGTAAAGAAATGATTTGGTTACAAAGGTTTCTAGATGAATTGGGTAAGAAGCAGGAGTTAGGAAGGTTATACAGTGACAGCCAGAGTGCCATACATCTTGCAAAGAACTTTGCATTTCATTCCAAGACTAAACATATACAACTCAAGTACCATTTTATACGATGAGCATTGGAAGATGGACAATTGAAGCTGGAAAAGATACACACTAGCCATAATCCTGCAGATATGTTAACAAAAGTTGTAACCAGGGAGAAACTGAGAATCTGCTAAGTTTCAATTGGTCTTCAAGTATGATGAAGAAGATGAGAAACAACCAGGTCCAAAGTGGAGTCATTGTCTAGCAAATGAAGCAGCACTGGAGTTGCTATAATCGGTCTCCAAGTGGGAGATTGTTGGGTGTGGAGCCTGATTATCTTCTGTATTCAAAGGTTTCAACAGGATGTATACCCCAGGAAGACTATACACCCCTCCACGCGGGGGTAAATCCCCCTCGGCTGGGGGGTTTGGGGGCAGCGCCCTCGAAGCTAAAAATAGATGTAAAATTGCCTTGTAAAAGTCTAGTAATTTCTAGTAAATCTGGGCCGTTCATTAGGTGGATGATATGACGGTAGAATTTATGTTTAATCTAGGGTTTTTTGCCCTAGAAGGCAACCCCTCACTATATATGAGGGAATTGTATTGCGTCTATATTATATCTGTATTCTGAGTGAGGAAGAGAGAGGAGATTGAGAGCAAAGAGGGTGTTACAACGAATCTGTTGTAGGTTGTATCTCTTCAGTTTGCTGGATAATATAATAAAATAAGGACTGGCTGTTTCTCTGTGGATGTAGCCCAAATTGGGTGAACCACGTATATCTGTGTCTCTCTTGTTTTATGCGTTTTCTGTGTTTATATTTCTGCAATATTTTATGTGTTCCATTGCTCCGTAATATATAATTTTCTAACATTACCTTTTTCATGTGATCGTCTGTGATGCCCTGAGCTTCCCATGCAACTTTTATAAAGAACCAGAACTGGTCTGGGTCCTCATTTCCCAGGCCCTTAAACAAAGGCAGCTTCACTAAATTTTCCATGTCGAACTGCGGTGGAGGTGGTGGTAGTGTGGGCGAAGTTGCAGGTGATGTGGTGAAGTTGGAGGTGGTGTAGGTGGAGGTGGTAGCCGCGGGAATCCGTATTTTATTAATTGAACTTTACTTCATGGAGAAGCCTACGCTACTCCCTTTTCATCACCCAATGGAGGTGAAATCTGTGGGATATATTCAGGACTCTTTCTTCCTTCATTCCTATAAGTCTTTCCACTTTTCATAGCTCCAAACATAAAGGTAGCTGCATAACCTAATTTTCACACAATAAAATCTTAATCCGGGTATTTAAAGACTTTAAGTACTTACCTCGTGGAACTTTGAAAATGTGTCGCTCCACCTCACTGTAACTAATTGAGGTATCGACCGCAAATTTAGTTACAAATCACTCTATGATATGATTGAGCCAATGATCAGCAACGCAGGCAATCTTATCCTTAGAGGTTTCTAGTCTCTCTACCAGATCCGGGGTCCAGACAATAGGACCATCAAGCCTCCACCTTCCTTGGCTCTCTGCTAGCTTCACGATCCACTTGTATAACTCGACTAGAAAGGAACATAAAAAGATCTTGTGGATTTCTGTATACAGGTACCTGTCCAACCACTGTTCCTTTGTCAACCATGGGTTTCTGTTCTCTTGTGTCGTGAATTGGTGGATCTTCCTATCCAACCAGTCTTCGACCTATTCTTAGTTGGATTCCAGTGATATGACATCACACATCTCTTATGCAAATTTCGGTCCCAGCAACAGAATCATTTGTTGGCGTCGTGGGGCCTGATCCAGGTTCAATATTAGTTAGCCAAACAAATCCCTACACTACTAGCCCTTTCGGCATCAGCCCGCAGAGCACAGACTGAAATCTCACCCGAAGCAGTATGGGGGGATGCTGGAACCAAGTTTTCACACCCTGAGATGGTCATGATGTCAATTTATATCTTCTATCCCTACTTTTGTGCAGGTCACTAAAATTTAGGGCTCTGTCAGTCTACCCTTTATTTCACCCTTCAATACCTCTGCGAAGGTGTACGATTGACCTTCGCACAAGCCTAGCTTATGATCTAGGTACTTCCGCGCAGCTATGACAATGTATTGTATAGGTTCCAAAGTTATCTTAGGTGTTTTACTTACCTTACTAATGAATCACAGTTAGCGCCACATAAACTGATATCCTTACTTGCGTTGAATTAACCAACACAATCACATATATCTGTGCATCACATAAACATTGTAAATTAAACCCAAAACACAATATAATCAGATGCATTAACAAGAACTAAATACACAGTAATTGCATAATACTTGTCTTTATTGATATCTTTAAGTTAACACAAACTATATCTGCCCTGTGCACACAGCTGCAGGGGTCAGTGCACTCAATTGTGGACTTCCACCCTAGGCCTCTGTGCACTCAGCTGCAGAGCCTCTTCCTATGCTAAGACTTGAAACACTTAGTCTTCTCTACCAAGACTCCAATGCTTAACTCCTTACTTCATTCTTTGCTACAAACTACTTAGAGCTTACTTACTTAGCTCCTTTTTATACAATCCCATGGTCCACGAACCATGGGTGGATCTATATAGTTGACTTTACACTTTACAAAATAAGGGCGGATAACTCTTTATGATTCTTGACACCTTTGTGCTCCGCAACCACAAAATGCGGAGACTTTACAACTTTATTATAAAATTGTCCCAAAACATGGGCTTTTAGCCCCAAAACTATCGCTGGGGGAACCCGTTCCCAACAAGAAGATAAAAAGTCACATTAAAAATATTATTAATTCCAAATTTAAGGATAAATTGTTGGGAAATAAAGAGATAGAGGGGAAAAGGAAACTATGATCTTATAAGGAGGTGATCAACCGTAAACTCAAAATCTAAAATTATCCCTATAAATTTACTAGTGTTAACAACAAAATGAACATTTCCAACATTAGAACATATTCTCATGAGTTTTATAGTGAAACTCAACATTATTCAATTCGAAAAACACTATGGGATGAAAGAGTTTTTCACCTATACAATATTAGGAAAGTTGAAGATGAAAATCACTCTTTTATATTGTCCATCTTATACTCATTCGATCTAATTTTCTAAATTTGTACCACACTACCAACCTTCTTGACATTTTAAATCAACAAAACCATGGTGATGCAGGAGTGCTTCTCTCACTTCTTTTTTAGCATAGAAATAAAATGTTAAAGAAGTCTATTTAATCTTTTACCTTCTTAAGATGGGGTTTACTATATTATTTGACATTAATCATCATCATTATCATGAAGCACACTTATTTATGACTTCTTTTCAATTACTTTACATATATTTTAACTTAAAATGTATGTTACAATATTTTGTTTATAGATAATTAATAATAATTTTAAATATTACTCTAAAGATATATCAATAATGAAATTGATATCTAACATATATTTCATAGTAAAAGTAAAATGAAATTATTTAAATGAACACAAAATAAATATCCCAAAGGGTTAGCTCAATTGGTTGAGGTCTCATTACTAAAGCACCTTTCCATTGAGAGGTCATGGGGTCAATTCTCCTTGAAACCCTTAGGGTTAGGCTTTGATTAGTTTTACCAGTGGGATGTGATCCTTTATCTCTATTTCTTGACTAGTGATAAGAAGAAAATGAACATTTCCAAGATTATAATATATTCTCATGAGTTTTATAGTGAAACTCAACATTGGTCTATTCCCAAAACATGATGGGGTGAAAGAGATTATCACTTGTGCAATCCTAGGAGAGTTAAAGTTGAAAATAACTTTTTTATATTTTCAATCTAATTTTCCAAATATGTATCACACTACCAACCTTCCTGACCCTTTTTTATGAACCAACTCACAAAAATATAGAAAAGATAGATCAACGACTTCAAAATCAGCCTCTTCGAGGGGGCAACCTCCTTTACATTACACAAATGAACAATTCTTGGATGATACAAATGACTAAACCTCCTTTCTATATATAGGAGTCTAAGGGGTCATAATATAATCAAGGCCGACATAACAATAATAATATAAGGGCACAACAATAACAATAGTGGGCTTCTATGGGGCACACTAATAACAATATGGGGACAACAGGGGCACAATAATAAAAATAAGGGTTACAATGACAATAGTAATGGGGGAATGACTAGTATTATAGGGACCTAACATGCCCCTCTCCTTCAAAAATGTGTTGTCCTAACCGCTTGAGTATTTATAGATGTTTCTGTATAAAATTCTCATCCTCCCATGTGGAATCTTCAGTGGCTAAGTTCTTCCACTTGATGAGATACTTCGAAATTGATCGATTTCATAGTTTTCGAGTTCTTGTTTCTGTGACTGCTTCAGGTTCTGATATTGTTTTTTCTTCCACGTCAAGTTTTGGCAATATTTTTTGAACTGGGAGCTTGTCACCTATAACCTTATTTAAACATGAAACATGGAATACTAGGTGCACTCGGGAAGCTGCAGAAAGGTCCAATTTGTATGCCATAGTACCAATCTTTTGCAACACCTTCTATGGACCATAATAATTTGGTGATAATCTATTATCCTTCTTAGCTTGCTTGGGGGACATTTGTTAATATGGTTGTATCCATAGTACTACCTAGTCACCTACATCAAAACTTCTTTGGCCGCGATGTTGATATGTCTATTGTTTCATTCTATTCTGCGCCAAAGTGAGGTTATCTTTTAAGAGTTGGAGAACTTGTTGTTGATGCTCGATGTGATCTTCCACTGTTTGAACTTTATAATTTTCTCTTAAATATGATGTGACGGATGGTGGATGATATCGATAAAGTGCCATAAATGGGGTCATTTTTGCTGCAGTATGGAAGGAAGTGTTATACCACCATTCATCTAGAGGCAACCATTTGACCCATTGTGTCTATTTATCAAAGACAAAGCAACGAAGATATCATTCCAAACATTTGTTTACAATCTCAGTTTTCCTATCAGATTGAGGATGATAAGATGAGATATGAGCTAACTAAGTACCGAGACAAGAAAATAATTCTGTCCAAAAATTTCCAGTGAAAATGGGATCTCTGTCACTTACAATAATCTTTGGTTTTCCATGTAGCTTTTGAATTGTTTCCATAAATGCAGTAGAAAATGTACTAGATTTAAATGGATGAGATAATGCACAAAAGTGTGAATACTTGGTAAGTCTGTCAATTACCACCTGATGACACTCTTTCCTTCGGACTTGGGTAAACCTGTGATAAAATCCATTGAAAACTCCTCCTTACATTGGCATGGAATGGATAAAGGTTGTAATGGACTGGGGGTATTTATTGTTTCAACTTTATTTTGTTGGAAAACCAAACATTCAACCACAAACTTTTGAATATCTGATTTAATGCCATCCCAAAAACATTCCTTCTTAACCTTGTGGTAAGTTTTTAAAAATCCTTAGTGCCCTCCTAAGGGAGAAGTGTGCAATTCCATAAGAATATTTTGTTTGAGTTGGGAATTCTTACATAGGTATAAGCGATCTTTGTATCATAACGAATCATTTTTCTAGCTAAATGTATCAGAGGTACTGGGATCTTGTTGTAACTTTTGAATGAGTGCCCACACTTATTCGTCATTCTTCCGTTCATACCTTGCTTCATTTATCCAATCTAGTTGGATAATAGAAATGACGCAAAGCAATGCTCCCACGTCCTCATCCTTTCTTGAGAGTGCATTTGCCACAACATTTTGCTTCCATTTTTTGTATAAGATTTCAAAGTCATAACCCAACATCTTTGTGACCCATTTTTGCTACTCTTCTGAAGATAGTATTTGTTATAAATAGTATTTAAGACTATCATGATCCATTTTACCTTGAAGTGTCTTCCCATTAGGTAGGGTCGCCATTTCTTAAGTGCATGTAGTATTTCCAACATTTCCTTCTCATAAATAGCTTTGTGTAAATATTTTTTTTTTATTGGATGACTTTCGAAAGAAATGGGCCTTTCTTCTTGCATTAAAACTACACCAATTCCATTTCCTGAGGCATCACATACCACAATAAAGGTTTTTGTGAAGTCCGGCGTAGCTAAGACCGTTTCTTGGCACATTGCCTCTTTAATATTTTCAAAGGCCTTTGTTGCTTCTGGAGTCCATGAAAATGCATCTTTCTAAAATAATGTTGTTAGAGGTGATGCTATTCTCCCATAATTCTTCACAAACATGCGATAATACCCTGACAACCCAAGAAATCCTCGCAGATGCTTTATGGATGTGGGGATTTTCCATTCCTTAATGGCTTTAATTTTGCTAGGGTTTGCCTTAACACCTTCATGAGATACAATATGACTCGGATATTCCACCTCTTGTACTCCAAAGAAACATTTGGAGATTTTTTATATAATCGTTTCTCCTCCATTAGTTTGAGCACCCTGTCAACATGTTGAACATGATCCTTCCAAGACTTGTTGTAGATTAGTATATCATCAAAAAATGCTAGCACAAATTTTCTAAGGAAGAGTTTGAAAATGGAATTCATCAAACCTTGAAATGTATAAGGTGCATTGGTAAGGCCAAAAGGTATGACCAAAAATTCATAATGACCCTCATGAGTTCTAAATGTTGTTTTTGGAATGTCTTCATTCTTCATTCTGATTTGATGATATACTGAATGAAGATCCAACTTGGTGAAGTAAATTGATCCATGCAATTCATCCAATAATTCATCAGTGATAGGAATGGGAAATTTATCTTTAATAGTGAGCTTGTTGAGCTCCCTATAATCCGAACACATGCGCCATGATCCATCCTTCTTGTGCACCAATAATATTGGAGCAGAGAAAGAACTTTGACTAAGTTGAATTATACTAGCCTCTAGCATTTCTGCAACCATACGTTCAATTTCACTCTTTTTTCCATAGGGATATTTGTAAGGCCCGATGTTTCGAGGAACACTTCCTCAAATCAAATGAATATCATGATCATGATCAAGAATAAGTGGGATACCTTTGGGAGTCTCAAATACCTTGGAATGGTTGTCCAAGACTGTTTGGAGAATTGGAGAAATAGATGATTTCGACGTGGGAACCTCTAGCGAACATAAATGTGCAATTACGCCTCGTTTTTCTTTCTTTAGAAGATTTTCATTCCGTTAGAGATGATTATCTTTCCCGGTTTCCCTGTGATACCCCTTAATTCAACTTCCTTTCCTTCTGAGCAAAATTTCATGAAAAGTTCTTGAAAATTAAAAGTTATTGTACCCAAGGGTTGTAGCCATTGGACTCCTAGTACAACATCAACACCACCCATTGGAATGGAAATCATTGGGCTATTTAATACATATTATCCCATGGATAGCTTGATATTGTGGCACTTTTAAGAGAAACTTATGGTTCCTCCAATTGCAACCATCACTTGACACTCTAATGCTGGATATAGAAAGAAATTCAATTCCTTAGCTATCTTATAATGAATAAAATTATGGGTACTGCTAGAATCAATCAACATGATTACCTTTTTCTTCTTGATATGTCCTTCACTCTTAATAGTTTGAGGAGTGGTAATTCCAACCAATGCATTACAAGATATGGTCAGATTCATTTCTTCTTTCTCTAGGGTTTGTTCCTGGTGTATATCCTCTTATTTTGACGTTTCTTGTTCCTTTTCTTCCTCCTCTTAAAAATCTACGTAAAATAATTTCTTCTCAGCACACTTATGACCATTAGTGTATTTGCTATCACAACTGTAACAAAGCCCTTTTTCTATTTTTTCTTCCAATTATTGTGGTCTCAACCTTGTCTGTTGTGGAAGGCTAGGAGCAACAACACTTACATCTTTATAGTTGTGGGTTGTAGGCTTCCTTGTTTCCATAATTTTTCTTTCCATTTTTCTTGCCAACCTGAATGCCTTCTTCAGTGAATCAGGTTCCGAAAGGAAAACCTCATGTTGGATGTTATCCCTTAAAGTCCCTATGAACACATCAATCCTATGCTCCTCTGGATTATATTTTATCCTTATATTCAGTTTTTGGAAGTCCTCAATGTGCTCCATCATTGAACCCTTTTGTTTGAGATTTATCAATTGGCTAAAAAAGGTGTTGCTTTTTGTATCCTCATAATGTGCTATCATTTCTTCCGTAAAAATTTCTCAAGTGACAATTTGTTTACAAGAGCAAAGCTGTCGATACCATACAAATTGTTTTGGTTCCAAATATAAATTTGCAACGCGTACCTTTTGTGTGTTTTGCACATTATTGAGATCAAAATATTGCTCCATTTGTAGTATCCATGTTACGGGATCCTTTCCATCAAATTTCCTCATATCAGTATTTGGAATATGGTGGGTCTTCAATCCAACGTTAGAGTCTATGAAATCATCATTAACATTTCTTTTGTTCTCATCATGAGTTTCCTTTACTACCCTTTCACCATTAGTAAACATTTATTGTATCAACTTTGTCAAATATGTCTTCAAATCTTCCATTTTTTCTTCAATCTTAGCTTCCACGCCATTCATCTTAGCTTCCACACCTTTCTTTAAACCATCCATCTTATCTTCCATGACATCCATCTTATCTTCCATGTATTTCTTTAAACCATACATCTTAGCTTCTATTACATTTTGTGAGAGTGAAATTTGTTGCACTTGGTCTCATAATTTTGATATATCATGTTGCATTTCTTCCTCTTCTTCATGAGTCATGCTAGAGATTTCAGGTTTCTTACTAGGTGTTTCTATTTTATTTCTTCGGGGCATCAATTAATGATAACTATGCTTTGAAATTGTCAAATGTGGTAGTTCTCTGAGCCCTCTTTCCAACGCCACCAGTCTGATAAAAATTGGATTCTCCAAGAAGGAGTTATGCCAATCTCCCAAGATGATCTGATTATACACTCTTTAGTAGAGCGAACTTTTACAAAGTGCCACGTGTCACGGTTTAAACCTTTGGACATTAAAACAATGTAAAAAAAACTATGGTCCATCCTATTTCTATAAATTCTTACAAAATTTTAACTGATACTCAGAGAGAAAATTATGACGATTTTCCCAAGGTCACCTATTTGGGATGTAATTCGAGAGCTAACAAACACCCTAACTTCCTTAGATCATATCTTTGAAAGTATAGCAATACAAGATCTGAAATTTGTATCCGTAGATCGTCACGATTTCAGCTCAAATGGGTGTTTGTTTTAGCTTCTGAAACATCACATAACAAAATTTATAGTGACAATTCCATGATGACCTATTTGGAGAAGTGAAACCCTAGAGTCCAAAGCTCTGATACCAAATGTTATGAGCCAACTCACAAAAAGATAGAAAAGATAGATCAACAACTTCAAAATCAGCCTCTTCGAGGGGGAAACCTCCTTTACATTAAACAAATGAACAATTCTTGGATGATGCAAATGAATAAACCTCCTTTCTATATATAAGAGTCTAAGGGGTCACAATTTAATCAAAGTCGACATAACAATAATAATATAAGGGCACAACAATAAAAATAGTGAGATTCTATGGGGCACACTAATAGCAATATGGGGACAGGGGAACAATAATAAAAATAAGGGCTACAATTACAACAGTAATGGGGGAATCACTAGTATTATATGGACCTAACACCTTTTAGCTCAACAAAAACACAATTATGTGTGAGCCCTTCGCTGACTTCTTTTTGAGCATAGAAATAAAATGTTAAAGGATTCTTTTTAATCATATATCTTATTAAGATCTAGTAGACCATATAGGTTTTAGTGAACATTAATCATCATCATCATCATCATAAAGCATACTTATTTATGATTTTTTTTTTCCAATTACTTTACATATATTTTAACTTAAAATGTATCTTGCAATATTTTGTTTATAGCTAATTACCAGTAATTTTAAATCTTACTCTAAAATTATATCAATAATGCAACTGGTATATAACATATATTTCAAACTAAAAATAAAATACAATTATTTATTTAACACAAAATAAATAGCCCTGAGGGTTAGCTCAATTGGTCGAGGTCCCATTACTAAAGCACATCACCATTGGGAGGTCACAAGGTCAATTCTCCTTGATGCCCTTATGATTAGACTTTGATTAGTTTGATCAGTAGGATGTGATCCCTTATCTCTCTATCTTGATTATCGTTAAGAAGAAAATGAACATTTCTAAGATTATAATATATTCTCATGATTTTTATAGTGAAACTTAACATTGGTGAATTCCCAAAGCGCCATGAGATGAAAGAGTTTGTCACCTATGCAGTCTTAGGAGAGTTGAAGATGAAAATCACTCTTTTAGATTTTCCATCTTATACTCATATTCGATCTAATTTTCCAAATATGTGTCACATTACCAACCTTCTTGACCTTTTAACTCAACAAAATTGATACTCATTCGACTTAATTTTCCAAATATGTATCACACTACTAACCTTCTTGACCTTTTAACTCAACAAAGATGTGGTCATGTGGCAACCCTTCTCTCACCTCTTTTTGAGCATATAAATAAAATGTTAAAGAAGTATTTTTAATCTTTTAGCTTCTTAATATCTGGTAGACCATAAAGGTCTTAGTGAATAGTCATCATCATCAGCATGAAACACACTTATTTATGATTTGTTTTCAATTACTTTACATATATTTGAACTTAAATTGTATCTTACAATATTTTATTTATAGCTAATTAATAATAGTTTTAAATCATTTATTTTCAAAGAAAAAAAACGAATTTTTTATAATCATAATAAAAAGTTACATATACATGCCGCAGCTTCCTTTTGCTGTATGATAGAGCATCATAATACCTGTTGGAAGGTTATTCTACCTTCCTTTAATTGTGAGTTATGGGTCATTCTGAGCGTAAGCAAAGCCTCATCTAGAGAGGAAAACAACTCCCTTCCTTAGCGTTATCAAAAAGAGTCAACAGTTTAATCTTTATGGTAACAAAAACATTTACTGGCATCTTTCCCCGGGTTTCCTCTATCGAGGAAAACAACCCAAGATGAAAAAGAATGCGCAACACTATCATAAAAGACTAGAACAGATTTCAAAAAGCAGACTTTCTAGGTATAAACAAAAAGAACCTAGTATGACCAGCTCTACTATGTGCATAAGCATGTTGTCTATACATAAGGAGGCTGGTCCGAGAGGTGAGTGCCTCCATTGTTTTCCTCCACTATTCTCCAGCTGACCATATCTTGTTGTAGACCTTCTTTAGAAAGCTTGTCTGCAACGTCATTACGTTCCCTGTAGATGTGATGAATAGAGAAGGCATTAAAAGATAGTTTTAAATGCTGAATATCTTCTAATAAAGGATACAATATGTAATTTTGACATCTGCTTTGATCATTTGCCCATTTGATAACATTTAATGAATCCCCAAAAATCTGAACTGTGAAGATGTTCCTGTGAATCAGCCAACATAGGAGAAGCTTAAGAGCATATAATTCAACATAGTTATTTGAGCCACTTCCTAATCCTACAGAAGCTTTTAGAGAATGTCTTTCGGTTATATAGATGATTAGACCTGCTCCAACTTTGTTATTTTGAGAGGCTCCATCAAAATAAGCCCATGACACTCCTTCCTTGATTTGTTCTTCTCTAATCTGCCTGGGCATCCTTTCTTCCTCTGAATCCGGTATATTTGAGTAAATTGAAATACTCTAAATGGCAATTGATTCCACCGAAGTTTCCTTGTCCTGAAAGATGACTCTGTTTCTTGCAATCCAAATGCCCCAACAGATAATAGGAGGAAGATTTCTTAATTTCCAAGTTTGATTTAAGTGCCACCATTTGTGCCAAGCTGCAGATATATTATCCCCTTCCCAGGCTATCGGTAAATGAATAACCTTCTCAACCTCCCTCCATACTTTGTTAACTATAGGACAACCAATAAAAAGGTGCGTTATGGTTTCAAAGTCATTTTTGCACATAGCGCATCTTCCTGGCCCTGATTTAGATCTGGATTGCATAATGTCCCATCTAGGGAATTTCCCTTTTAAGATACACTAGAAGAACAATTTTGCTTTGGCAGGGCACTTTAACTTCCATATTGACTTTACCCACCATTCGCGATCACCCCAACCTTTTTTTGTCATGAGGAACTTGTATCCAAATTTTGGAGAGTAGATTCCAAAATCAGCGTGAGCCCATACCAGCTGGTCTGGTTTGTCTTTAAACCTTACATTTGATCTGGAGAGTTATTGAATGTAAACCTTCCAATTATTCCACCATTGGGGATGAAGGTCCAATTCCTCTCCTGATTTCCAAGCTTGTCCCCATATGGTTGAGTGACCGATTTTTTCTACCTGATTTAAGAAAAGGATTCCTTTGGACTCGAGATGCCTAATCAGGCCCGGAGGCATTGCAAAGTTCTCATTACACCCTACCCAAGGATCCCTTCCAATTCGAATATTTTCACTGTTTCCAACCTGCCAGGACAATCCTTGTTCAATAATATTGAAGGCATCTATGGTCGCCCTCCAGACTATCGACACATTTACTCCTTTTTTTTCTAGGTTCCTTATCCAATTCTCAAGAGGAGTGGGGTCAATGTATTTCTATTTCACCACTTTCGTCTAGAGGTTATCCATGTTGATAATTCTCCACCCTGATTTTGCTGCCAGGGAGGATCCAAAAGCTTTGATGTCTTTTATTCCCCACCCTCCCCATTCTTTTGGTCTTGCCACTTTTTCCCAGGCAATCCAGGGGAGCACTGAGTCTTTCTTTGCTCCAGCCCATAGAAACTTGCTACAAATTCTTCTTATATTTTCCAAAATGCCTTTGGGAACCCAGGTCAACGTAGCCCAATAAACTAGGATTGCTAGAAGGGCTGATTTAATTAGAGTTAGACTTCCTGCTCTGGAAAGCCACTTAAAGCTCCAATGAGAAATTCTGGCCTCAATCTTTGCTACCAAAAAATTCCAGTCCTGTTTCCTATAATTGTCCGGTTTTAGCCAAAACCCCAGATATTTGAAAGGGTCCCAAAGCTTATAAACATCAAAGGGAAGAACTGAGGTAATTTGGCTTTCCTCCTGTCTATTAAAACCTTCCAGAATGAGCTGCGATTTTCTATAATTTACTTGCATCCCAGTTGCTTTCATGAAGAGCTCAAGAATCTTCTTAATCTCTTTTATTTCTGACTGGTTCCCATTACTGAAGAGTAAAATATCATCAACAAAAAGAAGATGCGTGATGTATAAATTGACTGCAACCTCCAAACCTTTAATTAATCCTTCCCTTTTGGCTTTTAGGATCAGCTGGCTCAGTCCTTTTGCTACCAGAAGGAAAAGCAGTGGAGACAAGGGGCAGCCTTGTCTAAGTCCTCTTTTCCCTTTGAAGAACGGAGAGGCAGCTCCGTTTATAAGAAACACATAACTGACACTGTTGATACATCCCATAATCCAATTGATAAAATCAATTTTGAAACCCAGGTGTGTTAACAGCATTCAGAGGTAGGTCCAACTGATTCTGTCGTAGGCTTTTGACAGGTCGATTTTTACCACTGCTCCATTCCTTTTCATCAATTTCACACTATGAATTGTCTCTTGAGCCACCCCTATGGCTTCATGAATTTGGCGCCCTTCCAAAAAACCAAACTGTTCGTTTGAGATGCATCTGGACAGGATTGGCTTTAAACGGACAACGATCACTTTTGCTATAATTTTATAGATGTTGTTGCATAACGAAATGGGCCTGAAATCTTCAAACGATTCAGGGTTTTCTTTCTTAGGAATAAGGGCTAAAAAGGTTGAGTTAAAAGGCGCATAAACCATACCTTTTCTTCTGGATTCCTCGACCACCTCTGCTAATTCTGAGCCAATCTGATCAAAGAAATGCTGGAACAGTTCTATAGGCCACCCGTTAGGCCCAGGAATTTTATCTTTGGCCATAGATTTTATGATACTCTCCACTTCTTCAGATGTGACTTCACCCTGCAAGCCCTCAGCTTCATCCTCCTCCACATAACGAGGAAAAAATTGGGTTGTTTTGATAACCTCTGCTAACGTAATCTCTCCTTGCTCAGAGAATAAATTTTGAAAATGGTTCCTCCCCATGAATGAGAGAGATTCAAAAGTATTGGCTTCTCTACCTTCCTCATCCTTTAACTTCCATATGGTATTCATTATCTTCCTCCCTTTTGCGTAATTGTGAAATTTTTTTGTATTTTCATCTCCAGCTGATAGCCAAATTGCCCTGCTTTTCATCCTCCATTCCTCTTCTCTGTCCAAAAGAATTTGACTTCTCTGCTTTTCTAATAATAGTATTCTATCCTTCGACTCCTGAGATTCGTAACCATTCGATTCAGGATTTTCCAGTTCCCCAAGCTCCAGATTGATATTGTTTAAGACTTCATTTTGTTTCTACTTCCTACTTTTTGCCCAATCCATCGTGGCCTTTTTCAGCCCTTTTAAATTTTCGATGAAAAGGAAACTCTTATCTTCCATGGCATCCCTACTCGGGTGTTACCAAGTTTCATTGAAGATATTTCTGAAGGATTCCTCCTGCATCCATGAGGCATTGAATTTGAAGGGTGCTGCCGACTTAAGTGGAGGCTTAGATAGCTCAAGCAGGACTGGGAAATGATTCGAATTTCCCCCCTCTCCTACCCACTGTTTGAAAACTGGGATTTTGGAGGCTAGATCTTCACTCAGAAGAAACCTGTCAAGTCTTTTTGCTATTTTGGCTTCCCCTGTTCTACAATTTCTCCATGTAGGTTTCAGTTTTAGCATGTTTGGATCGATCAGATTATGCGAAGAAAAAGCATTCAAAAAGAAATCTGAAAGAGGGTCTTCTCTGGCTGAAGGACCCCAGGCCTCGACATTCCCAATGGAGAAATTAAGGTCTCCTCCTAGCACCAGATTCTGATTTCTCATCACTGCTTTAGCCAGGAGGTTGTTCCAAAAAGAGACTCTCTCCTGGCATGGCCCGTATATATTTAAGATTAACAGAGGGATGTAAAATTTAGGTGTCGCAGCTTCCATCCCCATAACATTATTCATCCCCCATGTATTGATGAGTTTCATTCTTCCTTCCCTGAAGCCTATAGCCAAGCCTCCCGAGTGACCATTGGAGTCCAATGCTTGAAAATACCACCCCAGGAGAGTGGAACACAAAGATGACACCACTTCTGAGCTTATGCCTAAGGTCTCTTGCAGCATGATTACTTCTGGATCATAACGCTGTACCAACTCCTTTAAAGCCATTTTTTTGGGTTTACTGGCTAAACCCCTACAATTCCATGAAAGAACAATCATTTTGACCCATCTCCATAGGGTTTCACCGCTCTAAGAACCCTAGGAATCGACAATTGTTTACCATCCGCCATGTCAAATTTTGCTTTTACCTGAGCCTTAGACAAGAAAGACTTCCATCCCCTCGACTTCTTCATAGAGATATGAGGAACCTCCATACCTAAACCTCCGATTGGGTCTCCAGAAGCTGGTCTTTTGTCAAGGGATCCCAGGTTATAATGGAATACAGGTTTGGAAAGAGAGATTTTTATATCGCCAGTATCATATGGATCCTCTTCACAATTCAGATTGATCTTGGGTATAGATGCAATGATGTTTTCAACCCGTGAGTGTTCAACAAATGAAAGACTATGCGAATTTGAATTTAAGCATACATCTTTTTCTTCAAAAGGAGGAGGTTTAGAAAGAAAACAAGAGTCCAGATGCGTACCTATCGTGACTTCATGAATGCCTTCAGATACTTCTTTTGTGACTTCTAGTGCTCCATTCCCTGATCCAATAGGAGATCCTTCTCCAAAATCCGGTCGCAGGGCCTGAATTGCCTGCATCAGATCCTTCTTCTTCTCGTTTCTATCCACTTCCACAACATCCTCCACTTGGACTGCCTCATTTCTGGGGTCAATCTTCTTTCCTGTTGATACCACCTCTGTTTCGGTTTTCTTTTGTCTCCTCCTACGGCGAAAACCAAGAGGGCAATCCCTTGCAAGATGTCCATACTCATGGCATCTGTGACACCTAAAAGGTAGGTGTTCATAGTCCACTGGCTGATCGAAAATGAGGTCTTTGTACTGAATTTTTATATTTTATGCTAGGCCTTCTCCTGAGTTAAGATTGACCAATATCCGGGCCATGGATTTATTCCTTGTTTCTATGAAAGACATATCCATTTCCAGATAAGTGCCAAGCGTGTTACCAATGGACCTGAAAACTGATTCTACCCATAGAAAGGGAGGTAGACCAGGGGCGCGGACCCATACTGGGAAAGAATCTACCTTTTCGCGTTGTGCATCGAACAGAGGCATCCATCACCTGAAAAGAATGGGATGGTTCCCAAACGCCCAATTTTTTGCCATCACCTAGTCTGTCATTTCCTTCTTTTCGAACTGAATCATAAACCATCCTTTTGCTAGAACTGAGACTTTGTAAGATTTTTCCGGACCCACCTGCCATTGCTGATCTACCCAATTTTGTATGAATTTGGTTGAATATTTTTTCCCCCGGGCTCGTCCTACCAATGTGCATTCCGCCACCTCCATAGCTTCCTCTATTTTGACGTCCACTCCCAGCACAAGATTTGCTTCTGTCTTTTTCTTGATTAATTTCTATTTCTTCCTCTTCTATTTCTTGATTATTTTTGCCTGTACCCTCTTCCCTTCCTTGAGCGACAGCCTCCCCATCTGCCGCTTCTGTTTGCTGCGAGAAATCCTTTTTTCCTACTGGTGCTATTCCTGATGGTATCTCTGAATCAATAATTCCTTCAAAACCCCTGGCCCCTGCTCCTTTGTCCACTCCCTTTTCTAATCCCTCCTCTTCTGGCTAGATTCTTGCTTTACCTCCCGAGCCATCCTTCCTACGATCCTAATCCTCTTCATATCCCACTATCTTTGGATCAGATATCACGCTAGGGTTTACCAAAACCCTTGATATAGATGATCTTGTTACAGCCAGTGATTTTCCTTCTTTGACCAGCCCTAGATCCGATTTGAGCCCATCAATCGGGCTATCCCAATACCAGTTTTTTGGGCCGTGACCGAAGACCACATCTTCAAGACCTCCAGAATAATGATGAGCATGAAAGAGGGGTTTTGGATTACTTACTTGGGAGAAACTGAGTGCTTCCACCTGAGGGAAACCCTTCTTCTGAGCATTCAGTTCTTGGAGGTTGAGTTGAACAGGGGCCTCCTAATTTCCCTACCCTACCAGCCCCAAACTGTCTTCCAGAAATTCGATCGAGGTCCTTTTGTTCCATGGCTCTTGCAGATCTGAACTCGGCTTCGGATTCCCATGGTAACCGCTTGGCCCGAAAAACTGTTCAATGTTTTGAGCCGTTAGGTCTTTTCCCCACACCGACAGTATATCTTCTGGTTCTGGTTTGAGATCGACGGCCTCATTAGGGTTGACCATGATTAGTGTGCCTGGTTAGACCCTAATACCGCCAAAACAAACCGTTTTGAGCTTCAGTGACAGTGTAAAATGGAGAGAATGACAGCTATGTTTTCCGGCGGACAGAGTCTCAGGCAGTTTCCTGATGCTGAGAACGTGAAGCCTCCATTTGCGTCCACGCTTCGAAGACTGACTGTCCACGTTTCAACCCGGGCCTTCAGATCCCCGCGAGATGTCTTCCTCTGTTGTCTTCTCCAACTACTCCTTCCGCTTAACCCTCGCTGCGATTGACTGCCTTCCAAAACAAGCTTTACTTTTGCAAAGAAGCCTTAAGCTCTCGACCCTATTGGCCGCAGTCCTCGCACCTGTGACCATGACCACATTATTTCAAGTCTTAATAAAAGTTATTTGTGATATAAAATATGGTAGCATCATAATAGTTTTAAATCATACTCTAAAAGTATATCAGTAATTCAATTGATATCTAACATATATTTCATACTAAAAATAAAATACAATTATTTATATAAACACAAAATAAATAGCCAAGAGGGTTAGCTCAATTAGTTGAGGTCCATTGCTAAAGCACCTTGTTATTGGGAGGTCATGGGGTCAATTCTCCTCGATTCCCTCAGGGTTAGGCTCTGATTAGTTTTGCCAGTGGGATGTGATCCCTTATCTCTCTGTCTTAACTAGTGTTAAGAAGCAAATGAACATTTCCAAGATTAGAACATTCTCATGAGTTTTGTAGTGAAACTCAACATTGGTCAATTCCCAAACACCATGGCATGAAAGAGTTTGTCACCTGTGCAATCCTAGGATAGTTGAAGATGAAAATTAATCTTTTAGATTGTACTTCTTATACTCATATTCGATCTAATTTTCCAAATATCTATCACACTACCAACCTTCTTGACCTTCTAACTCAACAAAATTATGGTGATGTGGGAGCCGTTCTTTCACTTCTTTTTGAGCATAGAAATAAAACGTTAATGAAGTTTGTTTAATCTTTTATCTTCCGAAGATCGAGTAGACCATATAGGTGTTAGTGAAAATTAATCATCATCATCATAAAGCACACTTATTTATGATTTTTTTTTCAATTACTTTACATATATTTTAACTTAAATGTATCTTACAATATTTTTTTTGTAGCTAATTAATAATAATTTTAAATATTACTCTAAAAGTATATCAATAATGCATTCATTATTCACTTTTGATTATTTTCATTGTCGCACTCACTATTGTAACTCGGATTATTTTCATTGTCGCACACCATATTTTGCCGGGTTTATGCATTATAGAGGAGAAAGACTCTACACAAGCTGAAGATGTTTAAGGATAACCAAGAACCCGTCCCATAGAGGGGGACTGGTAACATTTATATGTTCTCTTCACAGGTGTTATTATAAAATTATTCTTTACATATCTGGTTTCATTCCAAACCTCCCTCGTCCTGGAAGTTCCAATGCATCACGGGCATCTCACATCGCCAACGGTATCGTTGGATCCCTCTCACACTCTTTGCCATATACTCAATAGAGTTATGGCTACCCATAGGGGGACACCAGTCCCACCAACACTTATGCCCCTCTTACTAGCAACATGGTTCCTGGACCCTAACTCGTCTACCAAATTGTTTCTCCTCCTTATGCACAGCCGAGCGCTCCAGCCCGTGCCAACATGTGCTCAGTGCAGGTTGATTTTTTTTAACGAGCTTGAACCTTGCAGGAACATTGCTCTTGATATTGGTCAATGATATTCAGTTTACCGCTTTAACATGTTAGATTCTTTTCTCGGTCATTCAACCTACTCAATTGCTCCATCAAATTGATTAGAAATACACATATATATGCTTGAAAAATGAATTAAAAACTAGCATTTTAGATGAAGTACGTGAATAGTAACATAAAAAGTAGTTTTACCCCTCATTTTTACCATTTCATTTCAAATTTGGGATTTGGAGCTCTGGAGTGGTTTACTGCCTCAAACTTTGTCAGCTGATTTCGGGAGATCCAGTGGACTATTCTCTGCACCATCAGGACCAGGTAGGAGCTAACCCTGAGCTCTTCATTTTCATACCATCTTTTTCTGATTTTGAGCAAGTTTTCCCTTTTTTCTGAGCCCTTGGGGTTTGAACAGAACGTTCTCCCATCATCGCACCTGCCCCTATATCGAAAGGTGTGATGCATATTGAGCTGTGCATTGGCCAATCAGTATGCATCACACCTAGTACAAAGGTAGGGTGCGATGGGCACAGGAGGGAAACTTTGCATAGTGATTTCTCATGAAATTTTTGCCTGTTTTTGCTCAAATTTGGATCCTAATTCATCTTTTCTCTGTGACTCAGATATTTGTTGGATAAAGATGGTCATCACATGGCGTGAATACAAGCATGAAGAAGAAGACATGATTGCCTTGCATGATCAAGGTACTATTATTGCATTGCGAAATTGTGGTTTGCTCAAATTCTTTCATATATCTAGCATGAGGCAACAAATCAGCTTGTTGCAATATTTCCTTGATGCATGGGATCCGGTCAACCAGGTGTTCCAGATTAGAGGTAAATCCATCCCACTTACAGTCGAGGACATCTACTTTTTGACGGAGTTATGAAGGCTGGTGCCCCTCTTTCATTGTCGGGATCCGCCCGTGGGGGCGAATCGGTGACAGATTATATCCGTCAGCTTTGTAGAGATGGATATCAGTCGAGTAGATATGGCAATATCAATATCCTGGATGTCACTGATCGGTCTCTGAGGACCATTTTATTCACCTTTCCTAGATTGGCTAGTAGTGCAGCTCTTCATTTGGCGAACAGATCTTATGTGCAGTATGCTTTAGAATGCCTGGAACCAAAGGTATTCAACTGGTGTGATGCAGTACTTTTGATGATAAAAGAACAGCTCTCCAAGGTAAAGAATGGAAGATCCAATAACTTCAGATACGGTTCCATTTTGACTGCCTTTGCCTTAGAGAGGATCCCACTGATGTAGCCACAACATATTTCACTAGGATTGCTAGCACCGAGGGAACCCAGGATGTAGATATGGGTCAATCTCATGGCTAGACATGCTGGTCAGCCATAGATTACTTTCTCTGATGCCTTCTTTGAGTGGTTTGACCGTCAGGAGATGGTCTTCTAAGAGTGTCCATATGTTGGGATGGACTTCCGAGGTGACCCGGATTTGGCGTTGCTGGTTGGCGAGCAGTGGGGTGTGATAGGTAAAGATTTTGACCATATCTTTGTTTATCAGTTTTATAATGTTTTTTTGTGATTTATCATGACTAATTGAACTCATGTACTTGTGCAAATGTTGGGCCAGTGAGACCAGCGGTGCGCCCAAGGGCGACAGCTGGCGTTCCAACAGGAGAAGCTGTAGGGAGGGCTGTCCTTTGTGATTTGGACATAGCAGAGACCCTGGCATTATTGCAGGATCAGATCGAGGGTCTTACCCTTGGTATCCATGATGTGAGGACTGACGAGTTACCTCTGAGGCTATAGCGCCATACTATTGGCATTCCGAGTCGATGGGCTAGGCTCTTGCATATGATTGCACAGGCGGTGACATGTTATCACCAGCATCATTAGTATAGGATGCTTTTCTACATTTACTTTTGAGTTACTTGGTCGCATGACTGATTTTTCCTTGTACACAAAACATTATGTGAAACTATAAATAGTTATATATTTTTGATTTTTGGAGTTTATTTTGGTTAATTTATGTGATCCAGATGCAAGTGTTGATGTAAAATGCTTTTCTTTACAAATGTTGCAAATGTCTGTCTAACACATAATTCGCTAATGAATCAATTAAAGTGTTTAAGTTTCCGGAAACGTGTTGATATTGAATGGAATCAAGCTGCCTTTCCAAAATATTGACTCTTAGCAACATATGATAGATAGCTGGGTTTCGAATTGAATAGACGCGAGTAAGCTGTAAAATGACGAGTTATGAATCTAGCCTGATAATAAGTCGGCGTATGCCGTGCGAAATGGTATCAAAGAGAAGTTCTATCAACATGTTGTATTCAACGATGTTGTTCGTTGATTGACCAATACATATCCCCCTGAAACTCACTAACTCGCCGCTTGGATCAAAGATGGCCTAGGCTGCAGAAGGTAGGTTCCGCGTTTTACGACTAGCTCTGTCGGCGTACCCAACGAATGTTTCCAAAGAGTTCGACATCTGCAATAAATGCAAAGTGGATTATTTAACCAAAATGACAACTCTTGACGAAAAGAAAAATGAAACAAAAGCATTTAAAAAGATAACTACACTTGATCAAGCATAGTATCGCTTAAGATACAACCCGTTCCGAGGTTGTGATAGTGGAATTCCATCGTAATCTACCAGCTCGTAGGCTCTTTTTGCTATTACCTATTTAACAATGTAGGGGTCCATCCATAATGGTTGGAACTTACCTGCTCCCAATTTATCAGAGTCCTGATCGTAGAGTAAGACCAGGTCGCCTTCGGAGAAGACACAAGGCTTGACATTTTTGTCAAATTGCGCTTTTACATATTTCTTATGCGTTTCGTTAGCCAACGCGGTGTCACGACGGGTTTCATCCAAGCGGATTAGTTCCAGGAAACGAGCCTCTTCCTCTGAAGTTTCAAGGAGTAGATTGATTGCGAGCTTTAGAGATGAAATCTCACATTGAATTGGTAAGACAGCTTCCAGGCCGTACACCAACTGTAAGTGTGTAAACCCGGATGCATTTCTCACCGCGGTTCTATATGCCCATAGAGTTGAGTACATGATTAAATGCCAATCCCGTTTGTGGGCTCCAATCATTCTCTGCAGCATGTGCTTGAGGACTTTGTTGATCGCTTCAACTTATCCGTTAGACTGCGGATAATATGGAGTAGAACTATCGTGGGACAGTCCTAATTTGGCAGTCAATTCAACCATCATGTGATTGCGAAAATGCGATCCATGATCTGTGACTATAGCCTATGGAACACCGAACCTAGAGACTACATGGTTGAAAAATAAAAGAGCAGCAGTTTCACCGCTGTTGTTTAATGTAGGCATCGCCTTGACCCATTTTGTAAAATAGTTGATAGCGACTATGATATACCCATGCCCCCTGGCCGAGGTGGGGTTACATGTCATGAAATATATGCCCCATTTGGTGAATGGTCCAATATAAACTACTGGATGCAGAGGTACGGGTGGTAATCTAGTTTTGCGATCAAAAATTTGACAAGCATGGCAACTTCTTACTGCTATTATGCAATCTTTGAAGATAGTAAGCCAGAAGTAGCCAGGTCGCAATGTTTTATGTGCAGTAGCGTAGCCAGATAGATGCCCCCCACATGCGCTTGAATGACAGTCATTCAGGATTTTTTCGGCCTCCTCATGTGTGAGGCACCTTCACAGAACTATATTGACACCACGACGGTAAAGTGTATCACCAACGATCATGTAGTATTTTGCTTGGTATCGAGTACATTGCTGTTTTGAGCGAGAGGTGTTAGGCCTAAAGGTTTGGGTTTGGAGATAGATTAGTATATCTCTGTACCACGGGTCACTTAATGATATCAATAACAATGATTCATCCACGATCGATGCTTGAGATGTTAAATCGTTGGACGACGATGGGAGGTTGCAAAGTAACTCGAAAACTAGATATTTCTTTGATTTGGATTTGGTGAATTCCAGATCAAACTCTTGCAAAATGGCTATCCATTTTGAATATTTGCCCCCTAGCAATTGACGCGACAAGATGTAGGTCATAGGGTTGCAATCTGACAAGATGGTAGTTTTGCGAAAGATTATATAGTGTCGAAATCTTTGTACTGCTTGGACAACTGCCAAAGCCAGCTTTTCAACATAGGAGTACTTACTTTCTGTATCATTTAAGTTGCAGCTTAAATAATAGGCAGGATGTTCTATTCCATTGTCTTCTTGTACTATAACCATTGCGATGGTTATATCTGTGGCAGCGAGATATAGTTTAAAGTCTTTTTGATAATCGGGAGCATACATTAATGATTCTTTTACTAGGGAACTTTTCAAAGCATCAAAGGAAGCTTGCGCAACCTGATCCCAGTTAAAGGGAACTTCTTTTTTCAAAAGACATGTATAACCTTTAGCAAGTTCGGCGTAATTTGGAATGAACCTCCTTAGAAAGTTTGCTTTCCCTTAGATTTTCTGAATCTGAAGCAAGTTTGAAGGTGGAGGCATGTCAATGATTGCCCGAACCTTACATGTTAGAAAATTATATATTACGGAGCAATGGAACACTTAAAATATTTCCGAAATATAAACACAGAAAACAAATAAAATAAGAGAGACACAGATATACGTGGTTCACCCAGTTTGGGTTACGTCCATGGAGAAACAACCAGTCCTTCCTTTTATATTATCCAGCAAACTGAAGAGATACAACCTACAACAAATCCGCTGTAACACCCTCTTTGCTCTCAATCTCCTCCCTCTTTCTCACTCAGAATACAGATCTACATAGATGCAATATAATTCCCTCATATATAGTGAGGGGTTGCCTTCTAGGGAAAGAAACCCTAAATTAAACATAACTTCTACTGTCAGATCTCCGCCTAATGAACGGCCCAGATTGAATAGAAAATACTATACTTTTACAAGGAAATTTTACATCTATTCTTAGCTTTGGGGGCACTACCCCCGAAACCCCCCGTCAGCGGGGGCTCCCCAAAGGTCGCATCCGCTCCCCCCGGACCCCCCTGCAGCGAATATTTTACGGGTGGCGTTGCCACCCCATTTCGAACTAGGGTCCAATGTGGCAATACCTTTGAATATAGAAGATAATCAGGCTTCACACCCAACAATATCCCACTTGGAGACTGATTATAACAACTCCACCGCTGCTTCATTTGCTGGACAATGACTCCTCTTTGGACCTGGTTGTTTCTCATCTTCTTCATCATACTTGAAGTCTAATTGAAACTGAGCATATTCTTAGTTTCTCCCTGGTTACAACTTTTGTTAGTATATCTGCAGGATTCTCGCTAGTGTGTATGTTTTCCAGCTTCAACTCTCCATCTTCCAACACTGATCGTATGAAATGGTACTTGAGTTGTATGTGTTTAGTCCTATAATGAAATGCTGAGTTCTTTACAAGATGAATGGCACTTTGACTATCACTGTATAATGTGCCCATATCATGCTCCTTAACCAATTCACCCATAAAACTTTGTAACCAAATCATTTCTTTACTAGCCTCTGTAGCAGCAACATACTCTGCTTCTATTGTTGAAAGTGCAACAACACTTTGGATTTTGAAGCCCAACTGACAGCTGTTCCACCTACAGTAAATACATATCCTATAGTGCTCCTCTTGTTATCTCTATCACCTACCATATTTGCATCAACATATCCCTTTAGAGAAATGTTTGAACCACCAAAGCATAATGCTTGATTTGTGGTACCTTTCAAATAACTGAGAATCCATTTCACTGCCATCTAATTTTCCTTTCCTGGATTGTTCATGTACCTACTTACAAATCCCACTGCATGTGAAATATCAAGCCTTGTGCAGACCATTGCATACATTAAGCTTCCAACTGCTGATGCATATGGAACTTTAGACGTATAATCCATGTCTTCTTGGGTCTTTGGGCACATTTCCTTACTAAGTTTAAAATGGCTAGCAAAAGGTGTACTAACTAGTTTTGCATTGTGCATATTAAATATTTTCAACACCTTTTGTATGTACTCATTCTGAGACAATGTTAGTTTGTGATTTTTTCCATCTCCAGTTATTCTCATACCAAGGATTTGTTTTTCAGCTCCCAAATCCTTCATTGCAAATGAATTTTCCAATTTTCTTTTCAGCACATTTATCTCCTTCATGTTAGACCCTGCAACAAGCATGTCATCTACATACAATAACAATATAATATAGCTGCCATCATTTTTCTTTTTCGGATAAACACAATGATCAGAGTGACATCTAGTATAACCTTGTTCAGACATAAACTTGTCAAATTTTAGATACCACTACCTTGGAGCCTGTTTTAAGCCATACAAGCTCTTCTTCAACTTGCACACTAGTTTCTCCTTGCCTTTTACCTCATACCCTTGTGGGTGCTGCATATATATCTCTTCCTCCAAATCCCCATGGAGAAAGGTTGTCTTTACATCTAACAACTCAAGATGCAAATCTTTAGCTGCTACTAGACTTAGAATAGTTCTGATTGAAGTCATTTTAACAACAGGAGAAAATATTCCATCAAAATCAATACCTTTCTTCTGTGAAAACCCCTTCACCACAAGTCTAGCTTTGTACCTTTTTTTTCCTCCATCTTCTTCCTTCAGCCTGTAAACCCATTTATTCTGCAATGTAGTTTTACCTGCAGGAAACCTAACTAAGTCCCAAGTTTGGTTATGCATTAAGGATTCCATGGCTAGCTCCCACTTCTTCCTTCTTTCAACTTGCATTGCTTCTTCATAACATTCAGGTTCACCAAAATCATTCAACAATAAATAATATAATGAAGGAGAGTATCGTTCAGGGGGTCTACTTATCCTGATGTATCTTCTAACACCACTTTCAGGTGTTTGGGTTGCCTGTTGCTGTTGTGGTGATTGTTGTTGTTGTGGTTGTTGATTATTATTATTTTCAAGCACCTTTACTTTTTTAGTGATCTCATCAAGAACTGTGTATTCCTTGTTTTCTTTTTCCTGTTTCTTTTCCTGCAACTGATTCTTATACAAGACCTTTTCATTGAATATTACATCTCTGCTCCTAATGATTTTGTGATTTTCATAATAATATAAGTGATAACCAAAATCACTAATACCATATCCAATAAAGGTACATTTCTTTGATTTTGCCTCAAGCTTTGTTCTATTTTCTTTATTAATATGGACAAAGGCCTCACAACCAAAAGGCTTTAAAAAGGAGTTGTTTACCTTTTTACCTGTCCATGCTTCCTCTGGAACACCACCATCCAAGGAACTTGAAGGCCCTCTGTTTATTAGATAAATAACAATATCTACAGCATCTGCCCAAAATTGTAAAGGCAATCCTGCATGTAATCTCATGCACCTTGCACGCTCCATGATTGTTTTGTTCATCGTTTCTGACACACCATTTTCTTGTGGTGTTCTTGGAACTGTCTTCTCACTACAAATTCCATGCTCTGAACAATACCTATCAAACTCGTTGCTACAATATTCACCTCCATTGTCTGATCTGAGACACTTCAATTTCTTTCCTATCTCAATCTCAACCAAAGCTTTCCATTTCTTGAAAGTATCAAATACATCAGATTTATTCTTAATACAATAAATCCAAGTTTTTATAATTTTTCTCTCTTCTTTTCTTTCCCAACTCTGATAAATCTGACTCTCTTTTGTTTTCCATAAATGCAATTCTCATAGAAGTCCAAATCAACATTCTTCAAACCCGGCAACAAATTCCTTGAGTGAAGGATCTTCATCCCCTTCTCACTCATGTGTCCGAGCCTATGATGCAATAATGCTGCATCTGCTCCTTTGGAAGTTAAAGCATTAATAGAGTTAGAAATACCATTGCATAAATACAATGTACCAACCTTTTCGCCTTTTGCTATTACCAGGGCTCCTTTGGTGAACTTCCAAGCTTTATCTATGAAAGTTGTCACACAACCTTCACCGCCTAACTGCCTTGTTGAAATCAGATTTTTCTTCAGATCTGGAACATGCCTTACCTCCTTTAGTAGCCATTGGTTTCCATTTTGCTGTTTTACAATAACCTTATCCATTCCAACAATTTTACAGGGTTTATCATCACCCAAACGGACTTGTCCAAAATCTCCTTGAACATAGTCATAAAAGTATTTCTTATCAGGTGTGGCATGGAATCAGGCCCCTGAATATACCATCTAGGAATCAGTAATATTTTCGAAAGAAAAGAATCAAAGCACCTTGTAACACCTCACCTGTCACATTTTCTTCATGATTGTTTTCTTGCTGTGCATCTCCTTCTTTTCCCTCCCGAGATCTACAATATTTCTTTAGGTGTCCTTTCTTTCCGCGTTTCCAGCAAACTATCCCCGATATGGACTTGGATCTTCCTTTCCTTGATTTAATGCGATATCATGAGCTCTTTCCTCTTTCCATTTGTCTTCCCCTAGAATCTGCACTCAAAGCATTACCCGATGTCTTACTGGAGCTTTTCCGTCACATTTCCTCGCTAAGGATAGCACCGACAACATCATCAAACTTTAAAGTACTAGATCCAGAAACAGAGTTACTAATGGCCATTACTAGACCATTCCAACTTTATGGCAATGAGCACAAGAATAACAGAGCTCTAACTTCATCATCAAAGTTTACCCCTAAAAAACTTAACTGACTTGTAACAGTATTAAAATCATTTAAATGGTCGGCAATAGATCCACCTTCTGACATCTTCATATTAAATAAATGCTTCATAACAAATACGTTATTTGAGGCCAAGGTTTTTTCATATAGTTTCACCAACACCTTAATCAAACCCTCCGTCTTTGTTTACTTAGAAATGTTGAAGGCAACCAACATTGCGAGGCACAACCGTATTGTTCCGAGTGCCTTTCTATCAAGAAGGTTCCATTCTTCATTTTTCATACCCGTTGGCATCTTTGATTTTCCGCCCAATGGTAGGTACAGATCTTTCTGATGTAGATAATATTCCATCTGCATCTTGCACAGCGAGAATTTTTGGCCATTAAATTTCTCGACCCTAAACTTACCATCTTCCGCCATTGCTCCCACTTGAACTAGGAATCCTTCTCTCCTATGAGTGTGTTAGCCAAAAATACCTTTGGCTCTGATAACAGTTGTTAGAAAATTATATATTACTGAGCAATGGAACACATAAAATATTGCAGAAATATAAACATAGAAAACGCATAAAACAAGAGAGACACAGATATACGTGGTTCACCCAGTTTGGTCTACGTCCACGGAGAAACAACCAGTCCTTCCTTTTATATTATCTAGCAAACTGAAGAGATACAACCTACAACAGATCCGTTGTAACACCCTCTTCACTCTCAATCTCCTCTCTCTTTCTTACTCAGAATACAGATCCACATAGACGCAATACAATTCCCCATATCTAGTGAGGGGTTGCCTTCTAGGGAAAAAAACCCTAAATTAAACATAACTTCTACCGTCAGATATCCGCCTAATGAACTACCAGATTGACTAGAAATTACTATACTTTTACAAGGCAATTTTACATCTATTCTTAGCTTCGGGGGTGCTGCCCCTGAAACACCCCACCAAGGGGGGCTCCCCAAAGGTCACATCCGCCCCCCCCCCCTCCCCCCCGGACCCCCTGTAGCAAATATTTTTACGGGCAGTGTTGCCGCCCCATTTCGAACTGGGGTCCAATGTGGAAATACCTTTTAACACAGAAGATAATTAGGCTCCACACCCAAAATTACATGGGTCGAGTCGAATTCCATCCTTAGAAACTACGAAACCAAGTAATTGACCGGAACCAACACAAAACACACACTTGTGTGGATTGAGTCGTATCTTGTAGTGTCAGCAACGTAGAAATATAGCTCTCAAATGCTGTGGATGATCAGTCCGCTTTCGCTAATGAGCCGGTAAATCGGCGAGATACGGTTGAACGATGTGTTTTTGATCCGGATTTAAACAGGAACGCAACAAATTACAGAGATAACCATATACACAAAGATGCAGCGGAAATAATACTTCATTTCATTAATGGAAAATACTGAAATATGCTTACAAATAGAAATGGCAATAAACTAGCTAGGGCGATGGTAGCTTATCTCTGAGAAGAGATGTGATGGCTACATGCCTCTGAACTGTGTTACAATGAGGCTCGAAGGCCTATTTATTGTTGAGAAACAATGGACAACCCTTAACATTCCAAAACCTAACCCTAGGAGATGAAACGCCAAACTGTGGGCCCCGTTTGGGTAAATTGGTACATCAACTTCCCGGGGTCGTAACTTTGGCATACGATCTCCGTTTGACGCGTACAATAGCTCGTTAGAAAGATCTATACGAGCACTACCACTTTGGGAAGGGCAACATCAGTCCATGGACCCATGTTGCCCCCAGATTTCCCAAAAAACGTCGTTTAGGGCCTCAAAACGGCTCCGGAAGTTCAGGACCCGAAAAACTGCTAAAAATAGTAAGTTGTGCTACAATTAAGGAAACTGAAAATGCTGAGAAAGACAATGGTGGGGGTCCAAGTGGACTTGGCAGGTGGCCACCAATATCCACCTGGATCATTCCTCCCCCCTTAGGAAGCAATGGTCCCCATTGCGTTGAGCTCCTCCATGAGATGAGGAAACTTCTGCTGAACTTGTTCCCTAGTGAGCCACTTGCCCTGCTGAAGGAGTTGGCCCGCTTTGACAACTCGATACAGTTGGATATTCTGTTGGCGAGTGTTCTTGATCTGTGTGTCCATGATCCGATCAGTTGCAGCTTGTTCCATGCAATCTGGATTTAATTCTGTGGGTTTGAGCTGTTCTGCAATGTCGGATGTGTCTAGCAATGGTGGAAAGTATGGCCGAAGGCGGTCCACATTAAATACTGGGTGCAGGCCAAGGAATGGGGGAATGCTGAGCTCAAATGCATTGTCTCCCATAGCCTTAGTAATGGTGTAAGGACCATATCGGAGTGGTCTCAATTTCCGATAGGCTCCAGTAAGGCGTTCCTTTTGCAAATGCAACCAGACTTTGTCGCCCACCTGAAACTTGTGTGGCACCCGATGTTGATCATGTCGCTGCTTGTACTTGGCATTTGATTTCTCAAGAATGTCATGGACCTGCTGGCGAATATGTTGGATTCGCTCAATGAAGCTGGTGGCCTTATCTGTTTCGGACTGGACATGAGCTGAATTCATGTGAGTAGCTGCAAGTGGCATGGCCACATCAATGGGGCATAGTGGCTGGAATCCCAAACCCACCTGAAAAGGGCTATGGCCAGTGGAGCTGTGAAGAGCTCGGTTGTAGCTGTGCTGAACGTAGGGGAGGCTCTCGTCCCATGTGCGTGGATGCTTTGAGTTATACATGCGCAGAATGTGCACAATCATCCTATTGACAACCTCCGTCTGGCCATCAGTTTGAGGATGGAAGGCTGTGGACTTCGTGAGTTTGGTGTCCAGCATTGACCAGAGACTGGACCAAAAGGTGCTGAGAAACCGACTGTCCCGATCTGAGATGATAGACTGTGGGATCCCAAAGTGCACCCACACTCGTTCAAAGAAGAGTTTAGCAGTGGCTTCTGCTGTGATATTCTTCTTGCAGGCCATCATAATGGCCATCTTTGAGAACCTGTCGACGACCACAAAAACACAGTCATTTCCATGCTTAGTGGAAGGAAGGCCTGACATGTAATCCATGGAGATGGATTCCCAAGGTCGACTAGGGGTAGGCAACGGGGTATAGAGGCCTTGCTTCTTAATGGTCGGTTTGGCAATGGCACAGGCAGTACATGATCGGATGTACTTCCCAACATCCTGTCGAAGATTCGGCCAATAGAAATAGTTTTGCAGTACTGCCACTGTTTTCTCGACCCCGAAATGCCCAGCAGCCCGACTGTAGTGTGCTTCCAAAATCATCTTGGCACGCTCGCTTGAAGGAACACAGAGGTGACCGAGGTGGCATAATAGGGCATCCTGGAGGTGAAAATCTGCAACCTGCCGACCCTCCAAGAGTGTCTGGTATGTGTGGCCGAATTCTGGGTCGCTTTTGTAGAGAAGTGGCCAATCAGAAGTCTCGTGCCCGCAAGAGTTGAGCACGGTGGTTAGCGCCATGATCGGTGGTCGACTGAGGCAATCTGCAACATTATTGGTGCTGCCCTTTTTATACTTGATATTCAAGTGAAACTGTTGCAGGTATGTAGACCACTTCTGATGGCGATCATTCTGCAATTTCCCTTGGGTCTGTATGAACTGCAGAGGTCGGTGGTCTGTGTGGATGACCGTTTCCTTCCCCAAAATGTAATGCTTCCATTGTCGGCAGGCCTGTACAATGGAATACATCTCTTTATCATAAGTGGGGTACTTCCGGACTGTGTCTGAAAGTGTTTCACTGTGATATGCCACTGGATGTCCATGTTGAGTAAGGACTGCCCCAATAGCATAGTCAGAGGCATCTGTCTCGACCTCAAATGGTTGTTGTAAATCTGGTAACGCGAGCACTGGTGCCGTGCAGAGGCGATCCTTCAACTCCCTGAATGCCTTCTGTTGAGATTCAGACCAAAAGAATTTTGCTTTCGCCCCGCCCTTGGTGACTTGACTCAAGGGCCAAGAAATATGAGAAAATCCCAACACAAACCTGCGGTAGAAGTTGGCAAGACCTAGAAAGCTGCGGAGCTCTGTTAGAGTGGTTGGAGAGGGCCAATCCCGAATGACTTGGACCTTGGCTGGATCGACATGCACCCCCTGTTCATCAATGATGTATCCCAGATACTGAACCTCGGTCATGCCAAAAGTGCATTTCTCCAAATTGGCACATAGCTTGTGTTGCCGCAGTGTTTGGAGAACCTGTCGGATGTGGTGGAGGTGCTCTTCCCAACTCTGGCTGAAGATCAGAA
The DNA here is from genome assembly GCA_031772625.1 of Pinus tabuliformis. Taxonomy (NCBI): domain Eukaryota; kingdom Viridiplantae; phylum Streptophyta; class Pinopsida; order Pinales; family Pinaceae; genus Pinus; species Pinus tabuliformis. Next base: position 295,758,197 of record CM062814.1, read on the forward strand.
TGTCATCCAAGTATACTACTACAAAGGAGTTGGTGAATGGCCGCAAGATGTCATCCATTAGCCTCATAAAGGTTGCAGGAGCATTCGTCAATCCGAAAGGCATGACCAACCATTCGAAGAGGCCCTCCTTGGATTTGAAGGCAGTCTTCCACACATCTGAGGGTTCAATTGGTACCTGGTGATATCCTGACTTCAGATCGATCTTGCTGAAATATTTCGCCCCCTTTAGTTGGTCTAGGAGGTCATCAATCCGCGGGATCGGGTACCTATTACGGACAGTGATCTTGTTCAGCGCCCGATAGTCAATACAGAGTCTCCACGTCCCATCCTTCTTCTGTACCAACACTATCGGGCTCCCACAGGGCGAAGAACTCGGACGGATGTGACCTTTCTGCAGGAGCTCCTGAATCTGTCTCTTGATTTCATTGTTCTCCAGAACGGAGCGCCGATAAATTGGTCCATTGGGTAGCGGCGCACCTGGGGTCAGATCGATGGAGTGCTTGACTTGACAGTGCAGAGGAACCCCTGCCGGGGAGGTGAAGATGTCTTCGTACTCCTCCACAATCTTGTCCATCTGTAGCTGCCGTGCAGAGGAACCCCGTTTGGAGGCCGCGGCCACTGTCTTCTTCTTCCCTTGAGGGCGTATCATCAGGAAAACAAATTTCCTGGTTTTGGAAATGATCTTACTGCATTGTTTTGCAGTAATCAAAGAGATGGCGGCAGGTGGTGCTACCTCTGGTATCCTGAACAACTTATTTCCCAATGTAATAATAACAGCACGGGGCCTTGATTCATACACAGCATGTCGCTTCCACAAGTATGGTTGTCCTAGTAATACATCACAAACTTCAAGGGGAGCAATGTCACACAATACCTCATCCGTGAAGGGCTTGATGTTGTATGGAAGGCGACACTGCTGGCTCACGCGAAGATCTCGCCCTTGGTGAAGCCACCCAATGGTGTATGGTTGTGGATGTGCTGTGGTCGGTAAGCCCAACCGCTTCACGACCTCTGCCGAAATGAGGTTCTTTTGACTCCCGCTATCAACAATGAACTGTATCGGGGAGCCCTTTACCCACATCTGGGAGTGGAAGAGACGCTCCTCCTCCTCTGGATCTTCGGGTTCATTTTTCTGGATCTTTGCGGTAGCAACAGTGGCGCTGGGATCCGCATCAATGATCTGCTTCCCTTTTTCATACCCCTTATCGGGTTCTGACTCAGAGTCGGAACATGCATCTGATTCTGAAACCTTTAGCTCAGCCACCAGTGACTGCTTGGCCCGACACTCACTTGTGTTGTGAGTGGAGCTCTTATGGAACTCGCACCATTTTCCAGTGTCCTTTCTCGGCTTCGCGGCGTTGCTCTTTGCTTGCAGCTTCGGCTGGTTGTCTTGGGCTGTCCCGCCTTGGCTTTGTCCTTTGTTCTGTGGTTTAGGGGCACCTTTCCCCTGCTTTGGATTCGCAGATCCAAAGTCTCGCTTCTTTTGTTTAAACTTCTGCTCGACCTTGACGGCATACCGGTATGCTGCGCCGAGCGAGGGGATGTTTAGAACTGTATTTCTTCCTGGATGTACTTGTGCAGGCAGCCACGGTATTTGAGTATCAAATGTTGCTCCGAATCCTTGATACCCAACTTTGTGCGAAGGGTATGGAAAAGATTGGTGAACTCCGGCACGTCTTGGTCCCTTCCCTGCCGCAGCGTGGTCCACTTTATGTATTCATCCTCATAGCTTCCGACAGGGTAGTACTGCTCCTTGATGGCATCCCGGAACGAATCCCAGGTGGGTGCAGCTGAAAATAGTGAGCCAGTACTTTCATCCTTCTGCTCGCAGTAGGTTTCCCACCAGTCCTTGACGTGGGGGGCTGCTTTGAGAAGAGCAAAAACAATCTTTTCCCGACTCGAAAATTCATGAACAGAAAAATAACCCTCTAGCAGATTTAACCATTTATCTACGGCATCAGCGTCTATCTGACCCTCGAATATGGGGATTTCAAAATTAACTTGTACCTTAAAGGGTGTGGCGTTTCCAGAGGAGCTACTGGAAGCCGATGCGCTGCTTCTGGGTAGCCGCTGAAGGATCTGCGCAAAGCTGTCCATCATCGCGTTCCGTTGTCGCTCGAGCGCTTCTTCGAGCAAGATTTTGATGGGATCTCCTGCCCCCTCGTCTTTCTTCTCGTCCGCCATGGGAGGCCGTCGGGATTTGCGAGGCTGGTCTTGCAAAGGTTCAACCAGTTCAAGCCCTAACTCCTTATATCCCGACCTTGTTGGGGACATGCAAAGAAAAACAGAGAAAAAGCAGACCGCTCTGATACCACTGATCCGGATTTAAACAGGAACGCAACAAATTACAGAGATAACCATATACACAAAGATGCAGCGGAAATAATACTTCATTTCATTAATGGAAAATACTGAAATATGCTTACAAACAGAAATGGCAATAAACTAGCTAGGGCGATGGTAGCTTATCTCTGAGAAGAGATGTGATGGCTACATGCCTCTGAACTGTGTTACAATGAGGCTCGAAGGCCTATTTATTGTTGAGAAACAATGGACAACCCTTAACATTCCAAAACCTAACCCTAGGAGATGAAACGCCAAACTGTGGGCCCCGTTTGGGTAAATTGGTACATCAACTTCCCGGGGTCGTAACTTTGGCATACGATCTCCGTTTGACGCGTACAATAGCTCGTTAGAAAGATCTATCCGAGCACTACCACTTTGGGAAGGGCAACATCGGTCCATGGACCCATGTTGCCCCTATATTTCCCAAAAAACGTCGTTTAGGGCCTCAAAACGGCTCTGGAAGTTCAGGACCCGAAAAACTGCTAAAAATAGTAAGTTGTGCTACAATTAAGGAAACTGAAAATGCTGAGAAAGACAATGGTGGGGGTCCAAGTGGACTTGGCAGGTGGCCACCAATATCCACCTGGATCAGTTTTATGTCATGGAAGGCGTAGTTCATTGCCCTCTTAAATGTTTCCCCTACTTTCTTCAAACCGAAAGGTAGTTTGCGGTGTGCGAACGTGCCCCATGGACATATAAATGTAGTCTTCGACTGGTCCTGTAGGCGGATATTGATTTGATTGTATACGGAAAATCCATCCATAAATGAAAAGACTTCGCATCCAGCACATTCATCAATTATCTAGTCGATGAAGGGTGCAGGGTAGTTGTCCTTCAAACAAGCTTGATTTACATCCCTGTAATTGATGCACACTCTAATCGTTCCTTGCTTTTTCATCACAGGAAAAATATTCGATACCCAATCAGTAAGAGGAACGGGGTAAATGAAACCAACATGCAAAAGTTTTTCAACTTCTACTTTAATGGCAGCAGCTTTATTCGGGTGAACCAGTCAAAGCCGTTGTCTTACTGGTTTGACATCAGGATACATCTTGATTTCATGTTCAACGATGCTTGAGTCAATGCTTGGCATTTCTTCGTATGACCAAGCAAATACATCTCTCAATTTGTGAAAGAGAGCGCAGTATATTTTCAGTTCTGAAGGAGAACAAGATTTGCCAACATTTATATTCTCTACAACATCTGGTTTGGTCAAGATATTAATGGCAATAGTTTCTTCAATATTGGACAGATTTCGCTCTGAATCCACCGTATTTACAATATTCGATAGAAAATAAAAAACTGAAGGATGATTAAGGTTGTTAGAGTAATCCTCGTTGTTATCTTGAGGTCGAGAATGATGGTGGTGATCTTCCCATGGTGTTTCTCCTATCATCATTGACTGAATGATTCCTTCGTCTGTAGAATGTACATGCGACCAAGGATAAAAAGAGGTACCATACTCTAGAGACCTATCTATCCAAACACTTGCCGAGTGTTGATTTGGGTTTGCCACCCATGCCCAGAATATTGATTTCTACAACAATTCTATAGGGCTTGGAGGCAATACCTGGCGATGATCCATGCTAACAAAATGTTCGGGATTCTTCTTAATCTTTGACGATGTAGAAGATATCATGTGACAGGTTTCCACTGTGGCCACTTCCGCTAGATTACTCGAAGGTGGAAGGGCAAAAGTGCCGATTAAAGAAGGGTCTTTTAGGAGACCTACTCCGATATTTTGAATCGATTGAGAGCTTCCATGGATCAATGAAATGCTTCCTGTAACTTGAGAACTGTTGGGGAGGAAGGTGAGTTGGTCAATGATTGTGATTCCTCCTTGAAAGGGGAATGTAATCTTTCTAAAATATGTTGACACAACAACAACCATAGCATAAATCCAGGGCCTGCCCAGTAGGATGTTGTAGTCAAGGTTTCCATCAATGACCTTAACTTCAATTTCTACTATCTTGCCCCCCAGTTTGATTTGCAAGTTACTTAATATCCCATATGGCTTGTATGTTCTTCCATCGAACGCTTTCAATGTCATTGATGATCGTGACAAGGGTGGAGAGCCTAAATTTTTCCAACGACCCATTGACATAATATAGGTAGATGCTCCCTCATCAATTATTGTTCGATGAACAATTTTGTTGAGGGGTTTTACCTGTATGAGGAAAGCGAGCTGTGCTGGTAACTAAGGTTCGTATCCTTTATGATTAAAGGCCACTAGATTGGAATCCGCTAGATCAATCCCACCTATCGCTGATAACAAAGCCTTTTTTTGGGATGGACAATTTTGTAGTACTTCAAGTGTCGACATGGCGGATGGCGATTGGGCTAGATCCTCCACTATATTATAATTCTGTGCTGCTCGAGCACAAGGATTAAATGTTGATTTATGTACTAATCCCTTAGGTGGTTTTATTTTTTATTCAAGAATGATTGATGGAACAACTTCTATCGAAGTTGTTGTCGAACTGCTTGGTTGATCAATAGCCTTGCCATTCGACAATTGTAGATTTCCATAATCCTTATTCCTTGTAGATATCAAAGCGTCATTTTGCTGTTTTGAGATGGATAACATAAGAACTTGGAATGGGGAAGCACATTCACTAGCAACCAAGTTAGTTTTTGGATTTGGAAACGGATCAGTCAATACCGCTGAGGTATTTGAAGTCTTTTTGAAAAACTTCTTGACTTCAACTTGATGTGGACAATCTTTTGTGTAATGGTCCTCATCGCATATGAAGCATGGCTGACCAGGTTTCTTCCTTCCAGCAAGGTTTCCAGAAGGTTTCTCAAGAGTCAAATCCTCTTGTTTCTTCTTTTTGTTTTTCCCTTTCTTCTTGCCTCCTGGTTACTTAGCATTTTTGCCTTTGTCGATTGACACAGCATTGACCTTCGAGGCAAGAGGTTCTTCAACTGCTTTCTGACTAGAAACTGTACAGGCTTTCTTAGATGTAGCCTTTGTAGTTTTCATGCTTGTCGTACCTATCATGTCGGCGATGGCATGAGAGTATTTATTTGATTTAGGAGGAGGAGGAATGGAAAATTCTGGTCTAGGAGCGTCAGGAATTTTGTCATAGAGCGTGTCAAACTGAGTATAAATCAAGTCTAAATATTGCGCACGAGCAATGACCTGCTCTTCTGTAACAACTCCTCCCTTAGCCACATCCTCTGTAATAGAGGGTAACAATGACTTTATAAACCATTCAGCTAAAAGCTGATCAAGAATGTACATCTTCACCATTCTTTGACGATGCTGCCACTCATGAATATGATTAGATATGTGAGTGGTTGTTGTCTGTTTAAAGTTGGTAAGGAGTTTTGTCCCTGTTTCGTACCTTATGGGTAATTGAAAATGGGTTAAAAAGGTAGTGGCAAGGGTACTGAAGTTGTCAAACGAAGATCTAGGTAATTATATATACCATTTAGCTGTCGGACCTGTTAATGTTCACTAGAAAAGGTGAAGCCTAATCGAATCATCATTCAGCGTGTTGGATGAACACCACAAATGGAAAGTCATCACATGATTTGATGGATCTTCACCCAGATTTCCATTGAATTTAGGAATATCAGAGGGAATTTTATGAGGAATCGCAGGCCACCAAGAGGCATAAGCAATTGGATCATTTTTCAATCGGTTTAGATCTGGTAATTCTAGAGTTGCTACAAAGGGCAACTGTTGATTCAGGTTAGCTGAAGCATACCCAGGATAAGATGGAATTTCCTGAGCAATAGGTCTTTGCATACCAGCATAATGTATTTGATGTTGGTAACTTTGATCAAGTTGATGGGCATAACCATTATAGTATGGTTGTTGATAACCGCTTTGGAAATGCGATTTCCCATTACTTATAAAGACTTGTTGCTCAGGTCCTTGGTATGATTGCTGGAATTGTGGTTGTTGGTATTGAACCAGCCATGGTTGTTGGACCATTTGTTGTTGTCCAATACTGGATGATTGACCAAGATGCGGAGACATAGTACCTGTTTGAGCCTGAGTTGCTCTAGATAAGGAGGCACTAACCTGAGGTTGTGATTGAATCGCTGAGACGAGACACTGTTCTATTGCAACCTGAGAAACTTGAGGTTGACATACAACAGGTAACACTTGTACTTGCAATACAGTCACAATAGCAGGTGTAGTGGAAATATTTGACACAGGATGGACTGGTTGCATTGAATATACAACCCTTGGTTGTTGAGGCAGTATTGGTACCCAACTACTGGATGTAATTCTAGTTTGACCTAAACCTTGTTGTAAACTCTCATATGGTTGTTCTCCGGGAGGGAACAATGAAAAGGCACACTGCCCCCATATGGTGGTAATCCAGTACTTAAAGGGTACATTGGCCATTGAAGACACATCGGATCAACTTGTTGAGTTTCAACATAAGAAATACCATATGAGAATCCAGATGAAGGAATAGGAACTGACCATGTCATCGAAACAGTCCCTAATTGGACTTCAGCTTTTTGTTGATAACTTGCTGGGATAGATGGTATACTAGAAATCATGGTAGGAACGACAGTAAGAAGCTCCGCCTTAGCTGTGCCGGTTGACATAGTCCTATATGTTGATGGTTGTTCATACATGTTTAGTCTATCCAAAATATTTCCTAGCGATTCAATAGGAACTTGGATGAAAAAGAACTAACTTCTGTAATAGAAGGATGTAAGTGGATCCCAGTTCCACAATGTACTGGAGTACTGGGTGGAAGATCCTACACTATCTCTTCTATAGAAATCAATCCAGGTGGAAGAGGTAGACCGTCAGGTCCATAAAATATTTCTGGAGTCGAAGAAAGTGTAGTTTTTGCAGTAACAGATACTGGAGGGGTGACACCTTATGAATTCTGGAATTCAACTTCCAGATGTTTAGGTAAGTGAACTTCAATTTCTTGATCAGTTCTAGTTGGAGCTGCTTCAGGAATAGAGGTGTCTACTGTTACACTAGGATCAGTTCTAATGTCCTCTTGTAACTATGAAACTTCTTATGTAAAGGCAGATGTACCAGAGATAATTGGAGTAACTGTAGTCTTTGACGATGTTGAAACACAAGTTTCAAATAAATCAGGTGAATTGGACTCAGTTAAACGAGAACGCTTTGCTTGGGACGATTTCGTTTTCGGGGTCAAAGATGGTTGACTCGCTAGTCTCCGCGAACGACGGGGTTTTGATTGACTTTATTCCACGATTGCGGATTACTTGATCAACTCAAAAATTAAAGGGGGAAAATATTATTCCGATTTAATTGAATTTTAAGACACTCTGACGCAACTTGCTTTTTCAATTTTTAAGAGTCGAGAAAAAGCTAAAGGTGACTCTAGTCGCCTTCGATTTTTAATGAGCCTGAAGTGACAAGTGCTCAGATGGACCTTTTCTTTTAAGGAGTCGAAAAGGAACGAAAGTGACTGCTCTGGAAGTCTATCTAGAGGGCTTACCAAATCGATCATAAAACTGCAAAATACACCTTGGTGATAAATGATAGAGAAATTACCAAGGACTTATGTACAGCAGTCAATCTTCCCAAACGCTGTGTTCAGTGCATTACGATCGATAGGGCGGAAGACACGACTTTCTAAGGATAAAGGATGATTACCTATTGTGGTCTCCCAATATATACTTGATGGTACGGGGAGCACAAGTCCGTACTAGCACTTGTCATATCAAAGAGGAGGAATCACCCAACCTTTGATGAAAACAATAGTTACCAGGTTTTACGATGCTGGAACATGTCTCTAGCCTAGACTTCTAGATGTGCTGCGTTAGATTCTAAAGTGTTTTTATGTTCATTGAGGTTTATTTTATGGTTGATCTTGCTTAGAAGTTTTTCTTTCAAGGTTCACCACGTGATGTAGATGTGAAATTCCTAAATATGCAATCTAAAATGATAAACATTCGTTTATGTTATTTTAGCAATAAAAATCCTAGCTAGAAAGGAAAGAAGATAATGCTTTTTCTTTTAGCAGAGAGCATAGAGCACACACTAAATGCACTTTCCTAAATCAAATTTCGCAAGCAGTCAAAATGCAGATGCACATGCATGTATTTGTTTTCCGCTTTCTTAATGTGTGAATGACAAAAATAATGCTAAGTATAGATCTGAATTATTTTCTTTCAAAGCGACAGTACTAACAATTTTCTCTTTTCAAAACGAAAGGAAGACTAAGACGACACTTTTCGATTTTGAATTTAAAACTATTTTCGACACTCGAAATACTAATAATTTCAAAATCAAGTACAATGAAAAAAGTACAATGAACTATTGATCCAGATTTAAGCAGGAACGCAATAGATTACAGAGATAACCATAAATACAGAGATGCGATAACCATAAAAACAGAGATGCAACACAAATAATAATATGCGACAACCATAAAAAAAGAGATGTCGCGGACATAATGCTTCATTTCATTAATGGAGAATACTGAAATATGCTTACAAATAGAAATAACCCAGCTAGGGCGATGGTAGCTTATCTCTGAGAAGAGATGTGTCAGCTACATGCCTCTGAACTGTTTTGAACTGTGTTACAATGAGGCTCGAGGGCCTATTTATTGTTGAGAAATAATGGAAAACCCTTCACATTCCAAAACCTAACCCTAGAAGATGAAATGCCAAATTGTGGGCCCCGTTTTCGGGTAAGTTGGTACATCAACTTCCCGGGGTCGCGAATTGGTCATACTATCTCCGTTTGACATGCATGATAGCCCGTTGGAAAGATATCTCCGAGGACTACGATGAAAAGGACGATTTTTATCAGAAAACATCATTTAGGGCCTCAAAACAGCTCCGGAAGTTTAGGACCTGAAAAACTGCTAAAAAATAGTAAACTGTGCTATAATTAAGGAAACTGATAAAAACTATAAGAAGCACTAGAGGGGATCCAAGTGGAATTAGCGGGTGGCCACCAATATCCACCTGGATCATTCCTCCCCCCTTAGGAAGAAATGGTCCCCATTGCGTTGAGTTCCTCCATGAGATGAGGGAACTTCTGCTGCACTTGGTCCCTGGTGAGCCACTTGCCCTGGTGAAGGAGTTGTCCTGCTTTGGCAACTTGATACAGTTGGATATTCTGCTGGCGAGTGTGCTTGATCTGTGTGTCCATGATCCGATCAGTTGCAACTTGTTCCATGCAAGCTGGATTTAACTCTGTGGGTGTGAGTTGTTCTGCAATGTCGGACGTGTCTAGTAATGGTGGAAAGTATGGTCGAAGGCGGTCGACATTGAACACCGGGTCCAGGCCAAGGAATGGGGGAATGCTGAGCTCAAATGCATTGTCTCCCATAGCTTTGGTAATGGTGTAAGGACCATGTCGAAGTGGTCTGAGTTTCTGATGGGTTCTGGTAAGGCGCTCCCTCTGCAGATGTAACCAAACTTTGTCGCCCACCTGAAACTTGTGTGGTACCCCTCCAGGTAACGAGAAGTTGTTCCTGTGTTCTGTCATGACTGTATCCCTCTGTTGCTGCTGCTGTGTGGAGGAACCCTTCGCGGGGGTCATGGATGTAGCAACGATCTTCCCCTTACTTTGGGAACGAACCAGACAGAAAATAAATTTCCTAGTCTGTGAGATGAGCTTGCTGCCTTTCTTAGCAGTGATCAAAGAGGTGGCGGTAGGTGGGGCTACCTCTGGTATCCTGTATAATGAATTATCCAAAGAAATGATGACAGCGCGAGGCCTTGACTCATACACAGCATGTCGCCTCCACAAGTATGGCTGGCCTAATAGTACATCACAAACATCCAGAGGTGTAACATCACACAATACCTCGTCTGTGAAGGGCTTGATGCTATAGGGAAGGCGGCACTGCTGGCGAACTTTGAGATCTCGTCCTTCGTGAAGCCAACCGATACTGTACGGCTGTGGGTGTGGTGTAGTTGGTAGGCCCAACCGCTTCACGACCTCTGCTAAAATGAGGTTCTTTTGGCTGCCACTGTCGACAATGAATTGCAGCGACGAACCCTTCACCCACATCTGTGAGTGGAAAAGACGTTCCCCATCCTCTGGATCTTCGGGCTCATTTTTCTGGATCTTGGTAGTAGCAACAGTGGCACTGGGATCCGCATCAATAATCTGCTTCCCTTTGTCACTCCCCTTGTCGGGTTCTGACTCAGAGTCGGAACATGCATCTGATTCGGAAGCCTTCAACTCGGCCACCAGCGACTGCTTGGTCCGACACTCACTTGTGTTATGAGTGGGACTCTTGTGGAACTCACACCACTTTCCTGTGTCCTTCTTCGGCTTCGTGGTGTTGTTCTTTTCTTGCAGCTTCGACGGGTTGTCTTGGGTCACCCCGTCTTGGCTTTGTCCTTTGGGCTTTGGATTTGCAGATCCAAACTCTCGCTTCTTCTGTTTGAACTTTTGCTCGATTTTGACAGCGTATCGGTATGTTGTGCCGAGTGAGGAGATGTTCAAGAACTCCATCTCTTCCTGGATGTATCTGTGTAGGCAGCCGCGGTATTTGAGTACCAGATGCAGCTCAGAATCTTTGATACCCAACTGTGTGCGAAGGGTATGAAAAATGTTTGTGAACTCTGGCACATCTTGGTCTCGTCCCTGCCGCAGTGTGGTCCATTTGATGTATTTGTCCTCATAGCTTCCAACGGGGTAGTACTGCTCCTTGATGGCATCCCGGAAGTCATTCCAAGTGGGTGCGGTTGAAAATAGTGAGCCTGTACTTTCATCCTTCTGCTCGCAATAGGTTTCCCACCAGTCCTTGACGTGGGGGGCTACTTTGAGAAGAGCGAAAACAATCTTCTCCCGACTTGAAAATTCGTGAACAGAAAAATACCCATCTAGCAAATTTAACCATTTATCTACGGCATCTGCGTCTATTTGACCCTCGAAGATGGGGATTTCAAAATTAACTTGTACCTTAAATGGTGTGGCGTTTCCAGAGTAGCTGTTGGAAGCCGATGCGTCGCCTCTGGGTAGCCGCTGAAGGATCTGCGCAAAGCTATCCATCATCGCGTTCCTTTGCCGCTCGAGCGCTTCCTCGAGCAAGATTTTGATAGGATCTCCTGCCCCCTCGTCTTTCTTCTCATCCGCCATGGGAGGACGTCGAGATTTGCGAGGCTGGTCTTGCAAAGGTTCGACCAGTTCAAGCCCTAACTCCTTATATCCCGACCTCGTTGGGGACATGCAAAGAAAAACAGAGAAAAAGCAGACCGCTCTGATACCACTGATCCGGATTTAAGAAGGAACGCAATAGATTACAGAGATAACCATAAATACAGAGATGCGATAACCATAAAAACAGAGATGCAACAGAAATAATAATATGCGACAACCATAAAAACAGAGATGCCGCGGACATAATGCTTCATTTCATTAATGGAGAATACTGAAATATGCTTACAAATAGAAATAACCCAGCTAGGGCGATGGTAGCTTATCTCTGAGAAGATATGTGTCGGCTACATGCCTCTGAACTGTTTTGAAATGTGTTACAATGAGGCTCGAGGGCCTATTTATTGTTGAGAAACAATGGAAAACCCTTCACATTCCAAAACCTAACCCTAGAAGATGAAACGCCAAATTGTGGGCCCCGTTTTCGGGTAAGTTGGTACATCAACTTCCCGGGGTCGCGAATTGGTCATACTATCTCCGTTTGACGTGCATGATAGCCCGTTGGAAAGATCTCTTCGAGGACTACGACGGAAAAAACGATTTTTATCAGAAAAATCGATGGCGGTGGATTTCCCAAAAAACGTCGTTTAGGGCCTCAAAACGGCTCCGGAAGTTTAGGACCCGAAAAACTGCTAAAAATAGTAAACTGTGCTATAATTAAGGAAACTGATAAAAACTGTAAGAAGCACTAGAGGGGATTCAAGTGGAATTAGCAGGTGGCCACCAATATCCACCTGGATCAACTATCTAGAAGAGGAAGACTTTACGACACACTTCTTTTGATTCTAAATGACAATTATGGCACTTGCATCAAAGACGAAAGTTCGATTAGGCTACTTTTGACAAAGGAGGATTGTAAATGATCGACAAATACACAAAAACAATTACAATTCCTAACTAATGGAGGTTGAAATAATGTGAAGGAAGATGGTTACAGCAAGAAGGTACTAATCATGAACATCAAAACTACTGAATAAAGCTGAAAATAGAGAGAAAAACCAATTTTTAGAGAAGAAAACACAGTTTACTCAATCATCGCACATGCAACACAGGGAAACAGGGATGCATCTCACCTGCAACACATGGGAGGTGTGATGCATCTACTTTGCACAGTTACAGATAGTGCGATGGGCCAGGGAGCGAAACTGAGCTTATTTTTTTGCTCAAAACATGCAGCTAAGTTTAGTGATTTAGGATGAATAATGATGGAAAATAAACACAAAGCATAAGGGTAGGATCTGATGAGGTTCTGAGCTACCACAAGGGAATTTAGGATGCTTTGTAAGTCAGATGTTTAGTTCATAAACCAACCCGGAGATTGACTGAAGCAGTGTTTATCTACTTCGCAATTGCATAGCAAAGGCGTTTTGAAGGCTAGCTAGCTTAACTTCAGGTTCCGTCTGTAGTTTATAAAGCAAACAATAAAAAAACAAAACAAACTATTCGTTCTCCAGTGGAGTCGCCATTTTGTTTCAGGGAAAACTAGTGTCGATTCGAATTACTAGTTCCACTAAGACGGGTAGCTATCTTAGAAACAAACAATGAAAGCTTTTCAATATTTCCTTTAAGTGTGATAGATGGAAGAGAAGAATAGAGGACCAACCTGGATCCTTCGCTTTGATCCTAGCTTGATTTCTCCTTTCCTTGATAGAATTTGCCACTCCTCTCCTACTTGTCCCGCTTCAAAGAGTACCTGTAGAGTCAAAGTAACAACAAACTATCAAAGCATCTCTATCTAAAACATCATAACCAATATGGAATCAGAAACACATTGACCATACAATTGCATTCATAAACAATAAGATTCACAAATACAAGATCATATGGAGGAAAACTCAAAGAACTTTATTAATAGTAATGTAAGAGAGGATTACAACCCAGCTGTCTGATCCAGCATCATCCTCCTAGTTGTAGAAGCCCTCTTCACCTCATGAACAAGAAAATCACCCAACAATGCAATGTCTCTTCTCAACAAATCAACAACACTTCCTTACAAAATACAAAATTCTAGCCTCTAGATCTCTCGGATGAGGGATCCATTTATAGATGTCTTGCAAGGGTGTGAGTCAGCTCTGGGTTTTTTATTAGTGTCATTCCACTGATAGTTCTTGGTTCACTTGGAGATTTCATGATCTCTTACTCATCCCTAGGTGAATTCAGAGAGGCAAGTGTCACAGGAGAAGTTTATGGAAGATTCCATGATCATCCACCTTGCAAACTGTCTCTGCCATTTGTCTATTCTCGCTCATCACACCCCACAGAAGGCTATTTGAGTATTCATCACACCTAGCCAATTAGGCAGTTAGTATGCATCACACCTTGTCCATGGAGTAGTCTGTATGGTCCAGTTTTGGCCAATTCTGAGTAGTTTTTCATGTGGAACTTCTGGGAAATGATGTAATCAGCTGACCATGATCCTTTAGGGTATGAAGCAACACTTTTATTGACTTGAGGAGTCCTTAGTTTATGGACATATGAGTTTGGGGTTGCAGTGCCCAAATATGTCTATAACAAACAACCTCTCTCAAAATATGGGATTTAATTGACAAATCTCGAGCATAGTTTGGACTTCTGGTCGATGACTCATCCTAGCATGCAGCTGACCTGTGTACACTCCATCCGAGAGTTCTTGCATCATGTGATCAACTGCATCAACGAGACATTTGATTGTCATTTTTTGACTATGCGGTTTGACCAAGTAGAACTAATTTGCATCCCAATTGAGTATTTTTAATTTTTTGATTTTCTCCTCCTTGTTATTCAAATCTTGCTTCCATTGTTTTTCCAACACCTTTGATTTTGGAAGGTTTTCTGGGGAACATTCAAAAATTAAATTGGCACTGTGTAAGTTATCATTAATTAGTTCAATGATATTATTCCTCACTACCCTGGCCCTGGAATTTTCTCTTTCTACTTTTATCAGCTGTGTCTCCCATTTTGAAAATAATATCTCTTTGTGAGATTCTTCAATTACTGGTGATTTAGTAGCCCTTCCCTTTCCTGTGTTCTGCCAAGGGATGTAATCTTTAATCTTGTCATCCGCATCTTCAAATTCCAATTTGGAATTGACTGCTTGATCTATCAGTGTGCTGGTTTTGATACATAGCTGATGAATAAGAGCTATCTTTTGGCAGAGTTGGGTTAGTTGTTGAGACAAGAAATTATTTACTTCTAAGGCTTCCTTTTTAAACTCTTCAATTTTGGGATTGTCTTTAAATTGATCTATTGAGAGTTGTAGCTGATTTATTTGCTCATCCTTAGATTCAATCTCTCCATGATGTGCCAGTTTCATCTATTCAAATTCCTAAGATAGGCGTTGTTATCTTTCAATAGCTTGCTGATCAATCCTCTATTTTTCCTCCCTTAACTGTTCTTCCAGTTGTTTAATCATCTGATCCTTCTCTTTGAGAAATTGATTAACTTTGGTTGCTTTATCAATCGTGGTAGCTGTATATGCTCCTGCAAACTGAGATAATTTGGTCAAGTCCTCAGAGGGATTAACTTCTGAGTCTCTCCAAATGATATTCATGGATTCACTTTGAGGAACTATCGCTGATACTTGATCTATATTTCTCTTTTTCCGCTACATTTTGACTACAACTTTGTGTTTAGGGCTATAGAACACATCCAATGGTGGAATCTCTTCTATGCTGAGTGTAATCTCTGACGAAGGATACTCAAGGATTACCTCGATTTCCTTTAGGGGTGAGTCCATGTTGGATGGTCTATCATTCGCAGGCTCATGAATTAGGGGCTGCTGTTTTAAGGGAGATTCTGGTGCAATAACAGTTTGGGTATTACTCTGACCTTTAATCTGTTGATCAAAATGTTTCCATTATTTTATCGATATTAGATCAATGTGAACATTTATGTCCAAATGTTCCATTGCCTTCTCGCTTGTCTCGGCTACCTTAGAATTTTTCTCCTGCTCTGTGCTTTGCACTGTTTGCTGGATGACTGGTGCAATACTCAACAAGTCTAGTGGCACTGTCTGAAGCCTTTGCATCCTATATTGGATGAATTTCTCCATTTTCCCTGGTCCCAGCTTAATCTTTTCCAGGTGGTGTATTTGTGAGAATGACTTGGCTGATTTGAAGAAGTCATCAAATTCATCTTTCTCATGGATGAATTCTTTAACTTTTACCTGAGTAGTGAAATTAAAGGCAACATTATTCGAGTCATACTACCTTTTGGGAATAACTGCTAGGTTCAAACCCCCTATTTTCTCAGCTTCAATTTGGGCATGCTTATAATCATATAATGAATAAATGCCGCACCAAACCGGAAATGCAGGCCATAACTGTTTCTTGGCATCTTTGAGATTTTTTGTAAGCCCTTTTTCAACCGTCTGATAGGCTATTTCGCTAGCCAATAATTTATCTGGGACATATAGGGGAAGGACATGCAGGTTGGTAATGCTGCCAAAAACCCTAATGTAGGTAAACAATTCTTCCCTGCACCAACTGCCAATTGAAGTTAGATCGATGCTAGCTTCTTCGGACAGCTGAGGGGCTAGTCTATTAAAGATGGCCTGATGAATGGGTAGGATGAAGCCATGGAAAATCATGTAAAAATGCTTCTTATATTGTTTTTGCCACAGGTCTTTATGGTAAATATGGATAGGAGTTGGGTCCTGAATAGTCCATTTCCATCCCATGATAGGAAAATCAGAATTGAAACAAATAGTGGCAACTATGTAGGGACTCATATAGAATGGGGGGACAACTCGAGTGGTCACAAACCTATTTTTCCTATAGTTAAGTATTTGGACTGCCATTTTGTCTGATAGGATAGTAGCCCAATCCATCATAAAAGAATTCAATGCTGCTTCTATTAACGAGACCATTTCAATGGAAAACATAGTAGAATTGGGGCTTTCAAATAGCCTACACATCATTGTTGTAGCATAACAATATCGAGATGCTAGAGAGTCCACAGAATACATACCAGATGACTCGTGCTTGTGCTTGTTAGGGAAGTGCCTCCATTTTTTGATGGGGTTTGACTCTATTTCGTTTTCCTTCGCGAAAGGTTCAAGGAATGATTTGTTGTAGCATTTCTGAGGCTCTGGAAAGTGATACATTTTCTTCAAGTCCTCAGGCTTGAAGGATCCAAACATTCTCCTGTCGGCTGTGAATAACGTCCTGTCTATTATATTGATGCCCTCAACTACCCATTTTACCATGTCATTGTATGGAAAAATATTTGGTCGGGCCTCTACTCTATGAATAAAAGAGTCGTCTAAATCACCCATTGTATTCTCAGATTCTGCAGGTCCATCCGCTGTTGTCTGTCCTTCAGTTACCTTAGGCTTTTCCTTTTCCATCATATCATATATGCCTTCCCATGAAATTTTCCCATAGTCTGGGCCTGTCGTATCTTAGATCAACACAACTTTTTCTGTTCCTTCGGCTACTATAGGGGAAGCTCTCATCTTTTTGGCTTTCTTTGTCATTTTAGCTAGCTGCATACTTCCAAATTCAAACTGCAATTATATGAAACAGAAAAGAGCGATAAACATAAATTTTCAGAGCGGCTAATGCTTGAACAGATAGTGGTGATAATAGTACAGTCGAAAATCAGGGCAGGATTATTTGGTGCGAAAGATTTCGTATTATGAAATAATATTAACACGAACAACGAAATCTTGAAGGACTAAAATCATTACTGTTCGTAATGTTTTTTCGTATTTAACAATGTGAAACTTAAATGTTCAATAAATAGATTTCATCGCAGTTTTGTTAAGGCCTAATTAGATTGTGGTTTATAAACTTTCCGTATTTGCGATGAGCGATTTCAATATATATTCTTTTAAAGAGCCATCACATATCACAAGTCGGGAGGTGTAAGTGCCATGTTCTAATAGTTTTTCTAATTTCTGTGATTACGATCAGTGATGACCTGGAACATAGAGTTTGGAAAATCTTTATTTAACTGCCCGTATTATGTTTTCTATGTATTATCATTAAACCACTTCTCATTGTGCATCCCCGAGGTGATTATCACTTATTTCCTCTGGGATTGTGATATGTGAGATGCAAGAATCTTATCGCATCTCAAAGTTTCAATGTCCCGTTAAACCTATCACTTGGAATCTGCGATCTGACAGACGATATGCGATCGCTTTATCGCATCACATGTTTGTCAATGATTTTCTTAAGAAGCTCTAAGGTTGAAACTTTCGGATCGTAACAATATCATATGGATTGTATGTTCCTTAGACTTAAGCGATTGCGATTTGCAATGTGTGTTGTTTTTAGAGGATTTTTTGAAGCACTTTAAAAAGTGAGAAACAAATAAATTGATTTATATGTAAATATTTTATTGCTTTTTACAAACTAAAGGGACCCTATTTCCTATTTAGCATCTAAGAATTAAATTAAGAAAAATATTGAAATGGGGGGGTTGTTGTATAGCTCAACAATTGGCGATTCACTGAAAGAACCAGTTATCTCTTAATAAAAAGATGAAATTTCTAAGACTTTCTTTAGTACAAACAATTGAGGAAAAGGAAACTATTTTGAAATTTGTTAGATAAACAAAATTACTCTGAATAAGAAAAATTGATCAATTTTACAATTTATTTTGCAAACCCTTATTATTAATGAAAACATTTATAATTTCTTCAAGCCTTGATTGGTTGTTAAAGATAAAGTAGAGGGCTTCTCCAACTTAGCTTTTGAATTTACTCTTTTGTCATAGGTAGAGCCACTGCTTCCATCAAACGTCTATAGTCTCGACAGGGTTAACTTTTAACCATTAATTACTCATTATCACATCCATCTAAGAATATAATGTTTTAAAGATAAATTCAGAAAGATATATTAATATATATTTACATTTTTTATTTTTACTTTTTCTTTTTCTTTTTCCGAATAAAAGCTATTGTCCTAGTTTGGGAGCCAGAAGATGACAATGCCATTCACTGGTTGTAATTGAACTGAATAAGCTAGCTCGTAATGAGACCCCTTGTCTTACGATTATAAGCCATTACCCTATTTTGGTATGTAGTATTGGTAATGTCAGTTTAATTAGTTCCTTATGATCATGGTAAGCAGGCTTGTAATGAGACATCTTATCTTTTAAATTAGATCTATTTTAGAATTACACTCTAAAACACCATAGTCCTAATGGATGGGGTGAATCTTTGACTCCTTAAGAGTTATTGGATGACAATCGTAGAGATGTAGATGCTTAATTGTAGAAAGTATTTACTTTTTACAAAATAACCTCTCTCAACTGATAAAACTTAAAATGATTAACTTTGCTTTCCTAGTTTGAAAGATTTCACAATTTCAAAGAACATCTCAGAGTTTTATGATGTTTATCTAATTTCCCAAAATTGTTATCACTTCCTTAAAAGTTTCTACTTTCTAAAAGCAGATATTCACAATATGTTTTCAAAGATATTTCAGTAGTAGAAAGCCAATGGTATACTATTTACAACATTATTGAAAGAAATCAAAATTTGCATAAAAAGAATATGTATAGATAAGAAGGAGTTACCTCCTTAGGGAAAGAATTTCTTTAAGATAAGCCCATTCACAAGAAGAGAATCTCTCTTTCCTGATAAGTCTTGCAGTAAAAATGTTGATGAGCCCACCTTTTCGACGATCTAAAATGGTCCAAGCCACATCTTCTGAAATTTGGTATGTTTACCTTTGTCTTCATGTGCTTTGTCCCATTTCAGAACGAGATCACCAATTTGTAATGTTTTTGAGCCGGTTGAACTTGCATCAAAAGAGGATTTAGTGACTTGCTGATGTTTAGCATGAGTAATCTTGGCTTTTTCTCTTTCCTCATCTAATTTAAGAATTTGATCAAACCTTAATTGAATAGAGGAAGAAGGAGTTTCTTCAATGAATTGTACTAGGGCTAGTGATGGGAGGGCTAGATTTGGTGGAATAACAACTTCTTTCCCATATACTAAGTTAAAAGGAGAAGTACCTATTGAGGCCTTCTGAGTTATACGATCTTCCCATAGTGAAAATATTAAAGATTTATGCCAATTCTTTTGGCTTTGATCAATAGTTATTTTAATAATCCTTATGAGATTTTTGCTAGTTGACTCTGCTAAGCCATTTCCTTGAGGAGAGTAATTTGCAGAGTATTTTAACTTAAAACCTCTCTTAAGAGAAAATTCAACTATACTATTTCCAGAAAAATAAGATGCATTATCAAATATAAGCGCATTAGGTAAACCAAACCTGGTGATGATAAAATGATCAATAAATTCAATAATCGCATCAGAATTTGCTACCTTTAGTGGAATTTCTTCTACCCACTTTGTGAAGTAGTTCGTGGCTGTAAGGATATATATGTGCTGCTTGGAAGAATGAGGAACAATTTCTCTTATAATATCAAGCCCCCATTGCTTAAATGGTTGCTCAATGTTAACTGGTTGTAAAGGAAATGCTGGTTTGCTTTGCCTCCCACTAGCAGTTTGGCATATCTTACATTTCCTTACATAGTCATGGGTATCTTTGAACAAATCTGGCCAATAATACCCAGCATGCAATATTTTGTGCGTTGTAGTGTCTCCTCTAAAATTTCCACCAGCTGGGCCATCATGCAATTCTTGTAAAACCATTTGCACTTCACATTTTTCAAGGCATCTGTTATGAAACCAGCTCAAGAAAAGATAGAAAAGATAGATCAACGCCTTAGAATTCAGCCTCTTCGAGGGGGAAAACTCCTTTACATTACATAAATGAACAATTCTTGGATGATACAAATGAAAAAACCTCCTTTCTATATATAGGAGTCTAGGGAGTCACAATATAATCCAGCCGACCTAACAATAATAATATAAAGCCACAAAAATAACAATAGAGGGATTCTATGGGGCACAGAAATAAAAATATGGGGGTAATAGGGGCACAACAATATAAATAAGGGGTAATCACTAGTATTATAGGGACCCAACATGCCCCTCCCCTTCAAAAAAGTGTTGTCCTCAACGCTTGAGTAGTTCTGGATACTTCTGCATAAAATTCTCATCCTCCCATGTGGAATCTTCAACGGATAAGTTCTTCCACTTGATAAGATACTCTGAAATTGATCAATTTCGTAGCTGTCGAGTTCTTGTTTCTGTGACTGCTTCCGGTTCCAATATAATTTCTCCTTCCTCATCAAGTTCTGGAAATATTGTTTGAATTGGGAGCTTGTCACCTATAACCTTCTTTAAACATGAAACATGGAAAACTGGGTGCAATCGAGAAGCTGCAGGAAGCTCCAATTTGTATTCCATAGTACCAATCTTTTGCAACACCTTGTACGGACCATAATACTTTGGTGATAATTTATTATCCTTCTTAGCTTGATAATTTCTCTTGAATAACACATTATCAATGATTTCATAGAATTTTGCTTTTAACCTTAAATCATGTTTGTTTTTGTAGCTGAACTCAGGGGGGGCATATCCATTTCTTAAGTAAAAAATTAAATCAACATATTGAGATTCAGAATCAATTATACTTATCCCATTTACTTGTGCAGTACTACCTGAATCTTCATGATATTCTACCTTTAGTGGAATTGCTTCTACCCACTTTGTGAAGCAGTTCGTGGCTGTAAGGATATATATGTGCTGCTTGGAAGAATGAGGAACAATTTATCTTATAATATCAAGCCCCCATTGCTTAAATGGTTGCTCAATGTTAACTGGTTGTAAAGGAAATGATGGTTTGCTTTGCGTCCAACTAGTAGTTTGGCATATCTTACATTTCCTTACATAGTCATGGGTATCTTTGAACAAATTTGGCCAATAATACCCAGCATGCAATATTTTGTGCGCTGTAGTGTCTTCTCCAAAATGTCCACCAGCTGGGCCATCATGCAATTCCTGTAAAACCATTTGCACTTCACATTTTTCAAGGCATCTTAATAGAACAGAATCATAATTTCTCTTGAATAACACATTATCAATTGAATAGAGGAAGAAGGAGTTTCTTCAATGAATTGTACTAGGGCTAGTGATGGGAGGGCTAGATTTGGTGGAATAACAACTTCTTTCCCGTATACTAAGTTAAAAGGAGAAGTACCTATTGAGGCCTTCTGAGTTATACGATCTTCCCATAGTGCGAATATTAAAGATTTATGCCAATTCTTTTGGCTTTGATCAATAGTTATTTTAATAATCCTTATGAGATTTTTGCTAGTTGACTCTGCTAAGCCATTTCCTTGAGGAGAGTAATTTGCAGAGTATTTTAACTTAAAAACTCTCTTAAGAGAAAATTCAACTATACTATTTCCAAAAAAATAAGATGCATTATCAAATATAAGCGCATTAGGTAAACCAAACCTGGTGATGATAAAATGATCAATAAATTCCTGTAAAACCATCATGCAATTCCTGTAAAACCATTTGCACTTCACATTTTTCAAGGCATCTTAATAGAACAGAATCATAATTTCTCTTGAATAACACATTATCAATGATTTCATAGTGTTTTGCTTTTAACCTTAAAGCATGTTTGTTTTTGTAGTTGAACTCAGGGGGGGCATATCCATTTCTTAAGTAAAAAATTAAATCAACATATTGAGATTCAGAATCAATTATACTTATCTCATTTACTTGTGCAGTACTACCTGAATCTTCATGATCTGGTATATTGGAAGCTCCTATTAGCAACCTACAAAAACCTTGTCCTCTAAATTTTTTTGCTGGTTTAATGTCAATATCATATTATTTTAAAGTTGTTACCCAATTAGCTCTTTTCTATCCTACTTCTCTTTGAATTAGCAATTTCCTCACTGCAGATAATGGGACTATTACTTTTGTATGTGTTTTCAGGAGAAAAGGTCTACAATGTTTAACAGACTTAAACACAGCGAAGGCTTGTTTTTCGACTTCTAAATAATTAAGCTCAACACCTTGTAAATTGGAACTAAAGAAAGATATGGGTGCTTCCACTTGCTGATCATTGATTTGTGTTAAAACAACAGCATAAGATGATTCAGTGGCCAGAGTGTATAAAATAAAATGACTAGAAAAATTTGGAGTATTCAATGCAAGAGCATTAATGATTGCTTGTTTGATTGATTCAAAAGCTTCCTTTTCGTTATGTCCCCATTTGAAGACTGAATTTTTCTTAATCATGGATTGCAAGGGTAGAACAATATGAGAAAAATCAGGAATGAATATTTTTACAAAATTTATCTGTCCCAAGAATGATTGCATAGATTTCTTATTATGTAGTAAAGGGATATCAAAAATCTCCTTTATCCTATCAGGATCAATATATATGTCATTTTTGGATACAATAAACCCCAAGAGTTTACCTTCATTAAGAGCAAAGCATGATTTCTTGGGATTTAATGAAATCCCATACTTTTTGTAACGTTCAAAATTTTCTTTAAATCATGCAAATGGTTGCTCTTTTTCTAAGAATAGACAGTTGTGTCATCTAAGTAAACAATGACCGTTTTATTGATCAAACCTTTGAAATCTATGTCCATGGCTCGTTGGAAAGTAGCTCCAACATTTATCAAACCAAAAGGCATTTTCTGATAAGCATATGTTCCCCATTTAGTTCTGAATGCAGTCTTTAATCTATCATTTGGATGGAACAAGATCTAATTATATCCTGAAAAACCATAAAGAAAAGACATTAACTCTGAGCCAACTACTGATTGAAGTATCTGCGCCATTGTTGGTAATGGGAAATTATATTTTTGACATTATTTGTTCAGATTTCTAAAATCTATGCAAATCCTAATATCGTCATTCTTTTTCTTGAAAGGTACCAAATTTGAGACCCATTTCGAATGTTTGGCAGGAAAGATTGTTTTGGATTTAAGGAGTTTATTCAACTCTGTTTTGATTTGACTCTCAAGATTGGGGTGAATTTTCCTTACTTTCTATTGTATAGGTTTCTCGTCAGAAATCATTGGAACTGTATGTTGAATAATAGAGGAATCATAGGTCTTCAGATCCTCATAATTCCAAGGAAAAACATTTTTGTATTTCTTAAATAATTGGATGAAAGCAAATTTTTCATCAGGTGAAAGTCCAAGCCCTAGATTAACATTTTGTGGTTTGGTATCTGTACCAAGGTTTACTAATTCAAACCTTAAAGTTGAACTTTGAAGTTTTGCATTAGTGACCTTTTTGAATCTATCCTTAATATCATAAAGATCTTCCAGTTTAACCACAGATTTAGGAATAGGATTTTCTTTGAATTTATGTTTTAATTGAAGATCATGATCGCTTTCATCAATGATTTGATCATCATAAGACCCTTCAGATGTCAAGAAATTTAGGATATCCTCATCATGATTGAACACATGCCAATTGGTGACATTATCTGGGATAGATGGTCGAAATATAAACACAATAGAAAATCTATCTGGACTATAATCCTCAGATGGAAGGAGTTTAGAAGCTACATTAGCCTAGAGATCTGCTGCTAAATTCTATGATCTGGGAATAGGAGATATATTAAATGTCAGAAAATGAGAAATAAGATCTTGAGCGAGTGATTGATAGTGTTTGAGATTTCCCAACAGACAATGAATAGTATTTCTCACTTGTTTTATCACTATTTCAGAATCACCAAACATTTTCAGACATTTCACATCAAGACCTATTATTTTATAAATACCTTGAATCAAGGTTTCATATTCTGCAGTATTATTGGTACAATCAAATTCTAACCTGCATGATAACATAGTTTTCTCTCCTTCAGGATTGACTAAAATACATCCTGCTCCTGCACCGTCATTGGATTTAGATCCATCGAAATACAAAGACCAAAATAAAGGCTTATTTACATGTTTATCTACAATTTTATCTACAACATTAACACACTTAGAAGTATCCGTCTGTGAAAATTTTTCAACTTGTGAGGTGACATTACTAGCTGAGAAAGGTGATCACTAAGCAGTGAAGTTCCCAAAAAATGTTTCAGCCGAATAGTTACCAAGAATATTATTATTGAAGGTTATTGGTTCATTTTCTTCTTCAAATTCAGTTACTGTGTGAATAAAATGCTTTCCATGGTTGATTCTAATTTGATTTGGTTTCCCATTATAAGGGAGCCACATGTGAGACTAATCCATTGAAATATAACCATGGATTTTTTCAGACCAAATTATCTCTGCTAAGGGTTAAACCATAATAATCAGGGATGTCAACAATCAATATATCAATTATTGGAAAAACCCTTGGATCAACAGATAGTCTGATAGTAACCAAATTTATTTCTCCTAAAAATTTAACCTTAGTCAGATCTAACTGAACAATATGAACTGTAGATTTCTGGGGTTCATTATTTAATTTGGAGCAAACTGATGCTGACATTATATTTGATGAAGCCCTTAAATCAATCAAGCAATTATGCAAGTTTCTATTGTAGATCTCATAAGTCAAAAGAAAAGGAGGAGTATGAGAATTTGATCCATCTCCCATTAAAATGGCATCGGTATCATCCACCTTATCAGTTGGTGGCTTACCTGATCCTTTGGCAGCCTTGGATAATACACTAGTTGGAAAAGGAGAAGAAGGTATTGCATTTAATTCCTTAAGAAACAACTTTTGTTGATGTTTGAGCTTGCTAAGTTCATGCAGAGAAATATTTGCTCGAGCCTTCTTCATATCTTCAACTATGTTATAATCCATGGGATCTGAAACTACTAGAGTCTTTGATGATGATGGAGGATTAGACGAAAATGGTTTTGTTTGAGGAGATGAAATTGGAGTTTCCTTTGCGGGAGCTTTCTCTTTAGTAATAGGATTTGATTTTTTCTTCTTTTGAGTTGACTGATTAGGTTCTATAACACTCTTACTTCTAGTGTTTACTGTTAAGGCTTCCTGTTCACTTTCATTATCAGAGTTGGGCAAAATAAAGTCCCACATTCCATGACATTCAATTGTTTCTTCTTCCTTTGTTTCATCAACTGTTAAAGTTGTATCTTATTCTTCTTCATCATCTAAATTAGATTCTGCATTTGATATAGCATTTGGTGGCTTAGGATCAGTTGCCTGATTTCTTTTAAAATTCCTAAATGGTCGTTTTGATGAAGTTTCAACAACCTGCTTTTTAATTTCTACCATTTCATTGGACATAGTTTTAAGAAATTTTTGCAAGCCTTCCATGTCATATGGATATTTGATTACTTTCTTCTTTGATTCCTCTCTAAAGGTTATTTTTTTGGATTTTCTCTCCTCTAGTGCATTTTTCTTTTCTAAGGCTACAATACGTTTTTCAAAATCTATTGCTTCTTTCATATTTTCTGCTAATGTTGGTTTAGCAACTCTATCAACAAAGATAGCTGTGTTTGACGGTAGCGCAAAAATGTACCATTCATTTCAGACCTCCTCGCTAGGCTTGGATGCCATAGGTATTTTATTCAATAAATTATTGAAACGTGAATTGAAGTCCTTAATGGGTTCTTTGGGTTTGGATTTCAAATTGGAGAGGTCATTTATCAGAGTTGTTGTAGACCTATCATCTCCAAATTTGGTTAAAAATTTCTCTTGAAAAGCATCCCAGCTATTAATCGAGCCTGATGGTAACGAGAAGTACCATGATCTAGCTGCTCCTTGTAATGTATATGGGAATAACCTTACCACTACGTCCTCTTCTGTTACTCCATTCAAATTAATGGACAACATGAAATTATTTATATGTTCTTCCACTAACAGGCCATTATCAGGGTTGAATTTAGGTAACCATTTTTTCGAATGAGTTGGCAATTGTGTCAAAGGGGTAGGAATTGTCACAGCTCCTAGATTGGTCTATGGCCTTGGTTGAGGTTGATTATGTGCCATTATTGAGCTATTAGTAGAAGAGGGTGAAGAAGCGGTTTTAAGTGATTGGGTAGAGGATGTTGAAGCTCCTGTACCTGTTCGGACTATGATCTGGAGTTGAGAAGCGGGTGTGTGAACTTGCAATGGTATGGATGATGATGAAAGAATCTCGCTGTCAGATTCTGATGGTGTCTTCCTAGCCCTTTTTCGACTTGGCAGAGGGAATTCAATTGTTGGGATTCCAAGTTTTTCACTCTTTTCTCTAGTTAATGATTGTGATGGGATATACTGGGAAGTGACATTGCCTTGGGATAACTCAGACTCTTCCTGAGAAATTGAAATCCCCTGCAATTTGTGGATCAAACATTGTACTTCAAGGGTTTCAGAAGGAATAATGTCTGGTTTGTGTAGGATTTCAGCAGTGGGTTCTGTGTTTTTCTTTTCAACTTCTTGCTGGGAATAGGATATTTAGAATGGGAGGGAGAAGTTGGATGTGATGGTGAGGGAGTTTAACTCTTAAAATGGCTTGTAGATTTAGATTTACTCACCATTCACAGTTAGGCCCTCCTTTTAGCGCCAAAAATGTTTACGCCTCTAAAATTGTTGCACCAACATTGGGGACAACCACCCAGTCTGGCCCTTAATACAGTTCCTTTTCCATTTGGGATGGCGGCTCTGACTGGATAATATGGGACCAGTTTCCCAATCAAATGTGTTTTGATGAATGACTGTTTTCAGTATATAATGAGGTGATAGATGGTTTGAGTTGCAAATTTACAAAGATATACAAATAAATCTATATAAATAACCCGGGCAATACAATATCAATGCGATTTATAATGATTCCTGGTAATCGAATGCTAATAAAGATCAGTCACTTGACTACAGAAAGTTAAGCATGAATGATGATCACAAAGTGATATAAAACATATCAAATTTCATAATAACATCAATTGTCAGTAGATGTGCTTATAGAATACCAAGTCCAACTTACTCAAAAGTGATGTAAAGCAGAACTGTATGAAAATTCACATATAATAACAATATCAAATCAAAAAGACTGTTTATTTGCATAACATGTAACAAAGAGACATTTGATAAAAGTACCATATGTATTTGAATCCTGCTATGAGAATAACAGTCTGGTTTGTTCTTCTTATTTCTGAAAACTCCAAAAAGATACAGAAATGAAATTCCTCTTGAATTCTCCTTTATAACAAGTTTGAACCCTAATCCTTATCTTCTACAAAAATAAATCCAGAAGTGCAGAAGTGCTATCTTCTTAAATATAATTTAATATAATTTAATATAATTTCAGGACCCTTTCTAAAATGACATGAAAGGGTCTTTATAGTAAAAATAAAACTAATTGTTCATAAAAAGTGCTTGAAGTGGTTGGAACAACCTCCCTCAAAATATGGGAATTGGTGATAAAAATAGAATTGCAATAACTCTAAAAAGATGCATCACATCTTCATTCCTCTTGCGACTTTAATTGACAAATCTCGAGCATAGTTTGGACTTCTGGTTGATGACTCATATTAGCATGTAGCTGACCTGTGTACACTACATCCAAGATTTTTTCCATCATGCGATCGGCTGCAGCAGCGAGACATTTGATTGTCATTTGTTGACTATGCGGTTTGACCAAGTAGAACCAATGTGCATCCCAATTGCGTCCTTTTAATTTTTTTATTTGCTCCTCCCTGGTATTCAAATCTTGCTTCCATTGTTTTTCCAACACCTTTTCTTTTGGAAGGTTTTCTGGGGAACTTTCAAAAATTAAATTGGCACTGTGTAAATTATCATTAATCAGTTCAATGATATTATTCCTCATTGCCCTGACCCTGGAATTTACTCTTTCTGCTTTGATCAAATGTGTCTCCCATTCTGAAAATAATATCTCTTTGTGAGATTATTCAATTATTGGTGATTTAGTAGCCCTTCCCTTTCCTGTGTTCTGCCAAGAGATGTCATATGTAATCTTGTCATCTACATCTTCAAATTCCAATCTCGAATTGATTGCTTGATCTATCGGTTTGTTGGTTTTGATACATAGTGGATAAGAGTTATCTTTTGGCAGAGTTGGGTTAGCTGTTGAGACAAGAAATTATTTACTTCTAAGGCTTCCTTTTTAAACTCTTCAATTTTGGGATTGTCTTTAAATTGATCTATTGAGAGTTGTAGCTGATTTATTTGCTCATCCTTAGACTTGATCTCTTCATAATGTGCCAGTTTCAGCTGTTTAAATTCTTGATATAGGTGTTGTTGTATTTCAATAGCTTGCTGATCAATCCTCTGTTTTTCCTCCCTTAACTGTTCTTCCAGTTGTTCAATCTTCTGATCCTTTTCTTTGAGAAATTGATTAACTTCGGTTGCTTTATCAATCATGGCCACTGTATATGCTCCTACAAACTGAGATAATTTGGTCAAGTCCTCAGAGGGATTAACTTCCAAGTCTCTCCAAATGATATTCATGGATTCACTTTGAGGAACTGTCATTGATACTTGATCTATCTTTCTCTTTTTTCGCTGACTTTTGACTACAGCTTTGTGTTTAGGGCTATAGAAAACATCCAACAGTGGAATATCTTTTATGCTGAGTGTAATCTCTGACAAAGGATACTCAGGGATTACCTCAATTTCCTTTAGAGGTGAGTCCATGCTGGATGGTCTATCAATCACAGGCTCATGAATCAGGTGCTGTTGTTTTAAGGGAGATTCTAGTGCGATAACAGTTTGGGTATTACTCTGACCTTTAATCTATTGATCAAACTGTTCCCATTCTTTGATCAATATCGGATCAATGTGAACATCTGTGTCCAACTGTTCCATTTCCTTCTTGTCTCAGCTACCTCAAAAGTTTTCTCCTGCTATGTGCTTTGCGCTGTTTGTTGGATGACTAGTGCAATACTCAACAAGTCTAGTGGCACTGTCTGAAGCCTTTGCATCTTGTATTGGATGAATTGCTCCATTTTCCCTGGTCCTAGCTTAATATTTACTAGGTCGTGTACTTGTGAGAATGAGTCTGCTAATCTGAAGAAGTCATCAAATTCATCTTTCTCATGGATGAATTGTTTAACTTTTACCTGAGTAGTGAAATTAAAGGCAACATTATTCGGGTCATACTACCTTTTGGGAATAACCGCTAGGTTCAAACCCCTATTTTCTGGGCTTCAATTTAGGTGTGCTTATAATCATGTAATGAATAAATGCCGCAGCGAACCGGAAATGCAGGCCATAACTATTTCTTGGCATCTTCGAGATTTTTTGTAAGCCCTTTTTCAACCGTTTGATAGTCTATTTCCCTAGCCGATAATTTATCTGGGACATATAGGGGAAGAACATGTAGGTTGGTAATGCTGCCAAAAACCCTAATGTATGTAATCAAATGTTCCCCAAACCAACTGCTAATTGAAGTTAAATCGATGTTAGCTTCCTCAGACAGCCGAGGGGCTGGTCTATTAAAGATGGCTTGATGAATGGGTAGGATGAAGCCATGTAAAATCTTGTAAAAATGCTTCTTATATTGTTTCTGCCATAGGTCTTTATGGTAAATATGGATAGGAGTTGGGTCCTGAACAGTCCATTTCCATCCCATGATAGGAAAATCGGAATTGAAACAAATGGTGTCATCTATGTAGGCACTCATATAGAATGGGGGGACAACTCGAGTAGTCACAAACCTATTTTTCCTATAGTTAAGTATTTGGACTACCATTTTGTCTGATATAATAGTAGCCCAATCCATCACGAAAGAATTCAATGTTGCTTCTATTAACGGGACCATTTCAATGGAAAACTTAGCAGAATTGGGTCTTCCAAATAGCCTACACATCATTACGGTAGCATAACAATATGGAGATGCTAGAGAGTCCACAGAATACATACGAGATGACTCGTGCTTGTGTTTGTTAGGGAAGTGCCTCCATTGTTTGATGGGGTCTAACTCTATTTCATTTTCCTTTGCGAAAGCTTCAAGGAATGATTTGTTATATCACTTTTGAAGTTCTGGCAAGTGATACATTTTCTTCAAGTCCTCAGGCTTGAAGGATCCAAACATTCTTCCGTTGGCTATGAATAACGTCCTGTCTGTTATATTGATTCCCTCAACTACCCATTTTACCATGTCATTGTATGGCAAAATCTTTGGTCGGGCCTCTATTCTATGAAGAAAAGGGTCGGCTAAATCACCCAGTGTATTCTCAGATTCTGCAGGTCCATCTGTTGTTGCCTATCCTTCAGTTACCTTAGGCTTTTCCTTTTCCATCATATCATATATGCCTTCCCATGAAATTTTCCCACAGTCTGGCATGTCGTATCTTAGATCAACACAACTTTTTCTGTTCCTTCGGTTACTGCAGGGGAAGCTTTAGTCTTTCAGGCTTTCTTTGTCATTTTAGCTGGCTGCATACTTCCAGATTAAAACTACAATTATATGAAATAGAAAAGAGCGATAAACTTAAAATTTCAGAGCGGTTAATGCTTGAACAGATAGTGGTTATAAATTATAGTACAATCGAAAATCAGGGCAAGAGTATTTGGTGCGAAATATTTCGTATTATGAAAGGATATTAACACGAATGAAGAAATATTGAAGGACTAAAGTCATTACTGTTCTTAATTTTTTGTCGTATTTAATGATGTGAAACTTAAATGTTCAATAAATAGATCGCATCGCAGTTTTGTTAAGGCCTAATTAGAATGTGGTTCATAAAATTTCTGACTTTGCGATGAGCGATTTCAATATATATTCTTTTAAAGAGCCATCGCATATCGCAAGTCGGGAGGTGTAAGTGCCATGTTATAAGAGTCTTTCTAATTTTTGCGATTGCGATCAATGATGATCTGGCACATAGAGTTGGGAAAATCTTTATTTAACCGCTCGTATCATGTTTTCTCTATATTATCATTAAACCACTTTATTATACTAAAAGATTGCATTGTGCATCCCCGAGGTGATTATCACTTATTTCCGTTGGGATTGCGATATGTGAGATGTGAGAATCTTATCGCATCCCAAGTTTTCGGGTGTGGCTTCTCTTGGTTTCGGCGATATGCGAGATGCGATAATCTTATCGCATCGCAAAGTTTCAATGTCTCGTTAAACCTATCACTTGGAATCTGCGATGCGATAGGTGATATGTGATTGCCTTATCGCATCGCATGTTTGTCAATGATTTGCTTAAGAAGCTCTAAGGTTGAGACTTTCGGATCACAATAATATCATACGGATTGTATGTTCCTTAACCTTAAGCGATTGCGATTTGCGATGTCTGTTGTTTTTAGAGGGTTTTTTGAAGCACTTTTATTCAAAAAGCGAGAAACAAAGAAATTGATTTATATGTAAATATCTTCCTGTTTTTTACAAACTAAAGGGACCCTATTTCCTATTTATCATCTAAGAATAAAATTAAGAAAAATATTGAAATGGGGGGGGGATTTGTATAGCACAATAGACCCCTGCCGCTACTTCAGTTCCATTACAACCTCAAAAGGAACTAACTCCTGTTGCAAAGGAATTTGGCCAGGGGGTCAAAGCAAAAAGGAAAGATTCGAAGGACAAGGCCCCCCAAGCTCCTCCAGCCCCTAAGGCCACAAATTCAACACCCCGTGTGCTTTGTGTTAGGTTGCTGGGCACGCCACCAACAATTGTCCTGAGCTTCCTCAACTTAAACCTTTGGTTCATGAAGCGTTCCCTGAGTGGAATATCCCAGAAGTCCATGTTAACTTACCGGTCACACCTAAGAAACTCAAAATGCTTCGCACAAACCACCCTTGTGCCTTGTGTGATCTTCATGGCCACTATTCCCATTGTTTCCCTCGTCTCGATGAATTTCATGATTACCTTGGGATGATTTGAGAATACGAGTCCACTTGTAGTGGAACCTCTACTCCTCTACTTGTGGATTCTGGTACCACTAGTCAACCAGAATAGGGAGACTCTAGCCCTACTATTGTGATCCCTCCCCGATGTCGAGATGGTGGACACCATAGGCCCCATTCTTTACCTGTCGTCATCCTTAAGTTCCTCGCGGGAAAACCTTTCTGAGGTTTCTATGCGTGTTTGTGTTGAACCTCTTCCAATAGAATCCTAGGTCTCAACATCAATAGATCCTCCATTTACCAGTCTGTCATCTACCATTCCATATGATGTGTATGTGAACCTTATTTCTCAGGTTGATGCACTAGGTAATGCCACCACATCATGTAGTCAGTCTTCCTCCTGTCCGCCATCTCCTAGCCTGATGAGGACACCATGGAAGCTATGTCTACCCCTGATTTCCCCGACCCTTAAGTAAGGGGGCATTTCTTTAGAGGATTTTGAAGGCCGTTTCCTTCCTAACTCTCTCAATGTTCTCTACCTCAAGAAATTTTCTCATAAAACATCTATTTGATTTGTGTTTCTTTATTTTTTCCATGAAGTTAGGTAGATTGCATCATCTCATCCATTGTGTTTTTCACGTTTCAGATGGATCCATCATCCACAACGTATATCAGTCATGTTGATGGTGTAAGTCAATTTTCCCGGAACCTAGCCTCGACAGCATGGGCAATTTTTACCCCCTTTCATATGTTAGTCCATTTAAATGGCATGTGCATTGGATTTGCCACCAATAATCAGGCCGAATATGATGGAGTGATAGGCTTGTTAGTCAATGCCCTTGCTCATCGCATCCTTCATCTTCATGTTCATTTAAATTCCTTTCTACTTGTCATGCAATTGAATGGTGTGTATCATGTGAATAACCAAGTTCTATTTAGAAAATATCTATGAGTGAAGCTATTGGTGTGTGAATTTGAAATCATTACTTTCAGTCATGCGCCTAAGCCCAAAATCACTATGTAGATACCATTGCAAACAACATTCTACATTGGCATTTATCACATGTATACCATAAAAGATAACCATAAACGAAACAAATGGTGAACCATCATTGTTATATCAAATGCATAATCATATTATGTATCATAAAAGTATTTGGAGCCATAGCTCTAAATACATCCAACATGCCCATATCATGTTACAAAAATCACAATCAAAGGGACCCACATGTCTATGCATCTAGTCACTATTCGACATATCTCACGCCAAAGGCTCTGCTCCACCTGCACGTAGATCATGTACTACCTGACCTTCCATCGCCATGCTCTGCACGATACCTCGCCACTATGAGGGAAGATCAGTGCACTCATTTGTGTATCGGTCCTATAAGTCATGTCATCCGCACTCTGAAACCTAGTCAAGAGTACATCAAACCTATGATGCAAATGAACAAGCAATGTAGTATCCTCTAGACCCTGTTGTGAGGATGATGTCCCTCGATCTACAGCCCTAGGTGCTACGGCTTGACCTGCATATCCTATGGACTTCACGGTGCTATGTCTGCATACAACATATTTCACACTCAATACCATATAGATGTGATAGAAATATAAAATGCAACATAAAACATAACAACTTAACACTTACCGTCTGGTCCCCATGTTTTCTTAGGCGGAAGTGGCAAGTCAGGATCCCCCTGATAGTTTATCCCACTATAAGGGTAGTCATTAATGTAAAGGGATATCTGATCCCAATGTGTGAAAAACTCTGGTCCGAACAACCATCCGACTCCCCCTCCTCCTCCTCTCTGTAGTAGCTACCCCCAGCAATGTATCCTGGGCTCCTGTGGGCCCCCATCTCAGATCTGTACAAGAGGATGGATAGTGGGTATCTTATCAAAGAAGAACGCACACAATATTGTACCAAAAGCGCAGTCACGGTTCACCTGCCTCTTGCAAAGACTCAACTATCATTTCACCAACTACAGCATCATCTGGGCCCACCCATAGTAGGTCCCGACCAAAAAACTCTCAACCAACATCATATGTCCACCAGTAATGTGATGGAACACTTGGATGCCCAAGTCTCGTAGCACAACTGCAGCAACAACCTGTGTCTCTAGCCTCTCTAGATCAGCAAGCATGATAGTCGTGCCCTTAACATGAACACCCTGTTGACAATGGTGCTCCAAGAACTCAATAATGTTCCTCCCACGAGGTAACATCGGATGAATATCCCCACCACTTTGAGGGAGAGGCAGTCCAGTTAAGAAGAAATTATCCCGTAATGTGAGCTCGATCTTGTGCCCCTCCACAACAAAGACCTCCT